>CAWUFW010013149.1:0-494026 GCA_963921515.1 Calotriton arnoldi
ACCTCTAAAAAAAAAAAAAAGATGTCCATGTGGAAGGCCATCGCGCGGAAGGTGTGGACCCTTGAGGTCATTCGTCGGCTCAGTGTTCACTGCAGAATAAGGTGGGAGGACCTGAGACGCTGGACCCGTAATATTGTGGAGGCAGTAGGGGCACGCGTTGGACCCTGATCCCCCTAATGGCCTGCATACTGGCGATGACAGACCCAGACCTTGATGGGTCTGGGTCTGTCGTTGATGGGTCTTGAGAGCCAGAAAGCAGCTAGGAGGGGGTGAGTATTGACCTGAGTGAAACATTCTGCATGACCATCTATTTTTTGATACAGGCAGCTATTTCCCCATCAAGCTTGAAGGGGACTCATGTTCCACGCAGAGAGAGAGTAGTTGTATGTGTAGGTCTGGTAGTAGGTGCATGGTGATAACCGTAGACTATTGTCCATGTGACCAGGAACTAAGCAGGGTCAAGTCAAATGTCAGTTTCCAGAGTTGAACAGCCACATGGCTGCCTAATGTCACAGATCACCTACATTATCTTTTGCTGTCAGTTGTGACAGTGGTCCCAGACAGGCCACTTTGCAGCCTTGTGTCTGTAGTGATGCTCCCCCACTACTGTGTTTTATGTGATGGTGGACCACTTACTTGTGGCATGGCATACAATGCACTCTAGATGCAGATACTGAGCACTACTTCCCCTTGGTAAATGTACAGTATCATGAGGTGGCTCACACCACTGGTGCCATCTGTATTGTTGCCTACATGCTGGCATGTGTACCTTTATGTGTTTTACTGTCACATGTATAACTGTTCATATATGATCTGGGGGTCTACATTGTTTTCATTCTGATTGCTTCACATGTGTATGTGCTGTCCAATGTGTACATGACATTAGTATTCAATGATGGTTATAAAGAGTAGATGTAACCACATACAGGAAAGTGTAGACATGGGTGGGTGAGTGGCACATACCCAATGACAATGATGAATGTTATTAGCCAGGTCAAATTGTTGAGGCAATGACACACATGGTTGGAAGACTTCTAGTACTATCTGACAATGTGAGTTTGCATGTCATTGAGAAGGGTGTGCTCAGTTGGGTGTGATGCACATTTGCATCACACCATCTGGGAGTGACATGCTGACATGTTGGGGTCATATGTGTGTGTCAGCACTCAGTAGTGTATTGGTATTTGTGTTTGCGAGACAAGGAAGGGACAGTATATTCCTTTCCCTTTTGGACACGAGTAAGACCTTTTTATGGATTGGATATTTCCTGAATCTCACGTACTTTCAGTGTTCTAATGGCATTGACAATTGCAATGTGAAAAGGGTGTGCTCCCATGAACAAGTCTTGATTAGGGATGTCCCCAGGCAGACTGATGTACAATGTTTCTTTGACCTGAAATCACACACCATTTGGATCCTCATTCTCTACATTCAACTCTTCTGTACTACATGTGACACCTAGCTTAGCTACTCGTGTGCAGCTTTAAACTGCGTTTTCTGGCAGTGGACAGATGTTAAAGTGTCATTGGGAAGTGTGAAAAGTGTGTAATGGACACTTCTATGTCACCTTCTTCTTGGTAGTCACATATTGCTGCAACTTAGCTGTAGCAGGTGCCCAGCAGTTCTACATGTTGTGAGTTAGGGATACCTGACAATTTGCTGATTACAGGGCCTTGTGTGGATGGGTAGTAATGCATTCCATGTGGACATCCCATTTGATGACATCAGGTAACAATGGTATGCTACAATTCCTAGGTTGACACAGTGATGATATCTCCTGCTACTCACATGAGGCTGGATTTGGGACAAGGTCACATATGCAGTTGGAGCAGACTGTGTTTATGACACCATTATGTGTGACTGTACACAGGTCATGCAGCATTCATGCATGTGCTTTTGCCAATGTAGGAGGCAATGTAGTCATCCTTCTATGTGTTGTGATCTGTGCAATTGTGTAATGTGTAGTGTTAAGATCTGTTTGCCCAGTGTGTTCACGAAATTGCAATTAACCTGTTTCTACTATAATTTCAGCTTCAACTAAGGGCAGCAGAGGAGACAGGGCCGTGATAGTTGGGCGAGCATCTGGTCACAGTGGTTCCCGTCGTGCCAGTGACACAGAGGGAACCAGTGGCCCAGAGGTTGATGGGAGTGCCATGGAGGAACCAGGTGACACATCGGCATTGTCATCTGAGTCGAGCTCCAGTTACCACTCCCTGGTGGTGGCAGACCCCCCGGGACCTGCATCTGCAACATCCATGTCCGTCACCCCCCATTCTTTCTCCACTCTCCCTGCTGCTCCCCAGCCAGATGTCCGGGCCCACTTCTCTAAGATGGGAGGAGTCTCCTTTGCACCAGGCACCTCACCCCCTGCCTCCTCTGCTGCCCTGAGTGTGGGGATAATTGACATCCTGAGGCAGGTCTCTATGGGTCAGACTGCAGTGCTGGATGCCACCCATGAGCAAAGCCACCAGCTGACGCAGATAGGTGTCGTACCTGGAAGGCATTCACGCTGACATGTCTGGCCTACAGAGATCTGTCAGAGCTCTGGCTTCCACACTCCCAGCAGCCTTCCAGCAATTCCAGCTTTCCACCCCTCCTCCTGCTTCTCCCCCATCCACAATCCCTATTCCCATACCTACCCAAAGCGCACACACATAAGTATGCATCCACCTCAACATCCACATGCAGCACACAATGACAGAAACATAAGAAAAATGACAGGCACACAACCACTCACCAGGCAGTTGAACCCCTCATCACTGCATCCAGTGACATACACCCAGACACTACACCCACTGCACCACATACATCCACAATACACATTCATCCAGACAACACACCAGCAGGCACAGCCATTACAAACATACAGGCAGACACCACACCATCAGACACAGCCATTACACACATACAGGCAGACAGCAAACCACCAGACACAGCCACTACACACATACAGGCAGACACCAGACACAGCCATCACCGACATCACACAGCCAGACACCACACCCACATCCACACCACCAGCCACAGACATACCACACATTGGCAAGGGACAGGAACATTCATCACCCGAACGCACACAGAAACATGCACAAACAGCACAAGCATCCACCCCTCAGACTTCACATCCCTCTACCTCCAACTCCCAACTCCTTGGCTTACCTCCTCCCCAGTCTCCTAAAGAACTTACCCTGTTTGCCCTTGACCTCTTCCCTGCCACAGAACTGGATATACCCCGGCACTCATAACATTTACTCCTTAATTATTGATATTGTGAAATCAAAACTGGAACAGTTTGGAGATACTCTAAACACAGGAAACAAGGGAAATTTCGTTTTAAAGGACATTTGATGATTTATTTCATTGATTTGCTTAGGTTAGTTTCAAAGTTACACAAGTATATACAAATATATACAAAGACTGAACATTTCAACCAAGGTAATGCCACACCTGCTAAAGCCAAAAGATCGTATTTTCGCCCCTTCCTTTCCACTTCCACCCCAAAATCACCAGTCCCCCTAATAAACCCCTCCCTACCCCACAAGTCCGTAAAAAAAGGAAACCCACCTGTCCAGACACTGACCCACCCACTCCCAAAATCCAAAAGACCGCTTCAACACCCCACCGCGCATCTTCTAAGGCCAAACAAAAACTTAAAAAATTGCTCCTGGGGTGCAGAGCTTGCCTGGCCCGAAGATGGCCATCTTTGGTCCCTGACAGAATCCTGTATGATCCTGCATCATCGTGCACTTTAACATGCAGCTGGACATTGATCTGTGCACCCCACACTCCAGTGCCTTTTTTTAGATCGTGGGCCTGGGTGTGCGGCGGCTCTTGGGGCCGTGCTGTGCTCCTTCGGTACTGTGTGGGGCCCGATGCTGAGTGCTGCCGCAGTGCGTCGTGATTGCCCCTGCTGGTCCCTGCCTGGAGCCCACCCGGTGACTTGGGAGGGCGCCTGTCTGTGTTGAGATCCTTTCTGGAGGTAGGTGCCTGGTGGCTGTGGACTGAGGAGGCTGAGCATGGTGCGGACAGTTCCACATGCCTCTCGGCCTACACTGGAGCCTGAGTTGCCCTGCGGTCTGTCACGCATCTTTTGAGGTGAGCTGAAGCTGCAGGCCCCGGTGGATGCCTAGCGATTTCGCCAGGCATATGTGTTCCGCGGTGGGTCTTGCCTCTGCACCTGGGATCTCGTCCTGCATTGGGAACAATGCTAGAGCTGGGTTTGTCTCCTGACCCTCCCCTGGCTTAACAAGAAGGCCTCATCTGATCGCTGCTCTACCTGGGGCTCTCATGGGGGATTCTGCCCTCATGCCCTGGCGGTTTAGGGTGAGGCTGGAATCCAGTGTCTGCTGACCCTATCTGGAATGGGAGTCTTGTTCTTTACTTGCTACTCAACTTGTTCCTCTATGCTGGCCCTCCCTGCCGTGCTGTGAAGTTGGGATCAGCCTACATTACTGGTGAGACCTGCGTCGGCTACCTCTGGATGTCTCTGTAAACTTGAGGTGCCCCTTCTGCCGCCACGTGTTGGGTCCCCCTGCTGCACCGTTGTTGCGCCCCTCTTTGTGACCCTGTGGGCGATTGGCGACAGGGGCTGAGGTGGTGAAGGGGGTGTCGGCTGCCTGGTTAAAACTAGTCCTATGCACCAGCTGGAACCGGGGACAGTGGCCCTCCACTTACAGTGCCTTCAGGAAATAACCCACACTGATTTCAGGATTGTGCTATGGCATGTGGATCCTTTGGTCGTTTCCCTGAACATTCTCCTTACCAGATTGGCCTATATCGTTAGCTACACTCCTGTGCAGTTTTCAACTGAATATATTGCTATGGGTAAGACAGACAAGACTCAAACTATACCCAAACTAAAATTTGAGCAGCGTAAGACCCCTAGACTTCGTGAATGGGGCAGCAGCACTGGGGGCAGATGCGGATGCATCGGGGTATGATCTGGAGGAGACCTGCCCCAATTCTTCTCTGCTATGCAACTCAGCCTCACAAGGATTGATGGGAAAATCGATGCTTCCACCTACCACATGGATTGAATGTCAGAGCGCATTGACAAGCATGCAGAGCATATTAATACTGTCAGGAGACATGTATCAGATGCTGAAGATGAATAGAATTCAGAAATAGAAGCCCGAAAGCAGTTACAGAATACGGTTTTGGTGCTGCAGGCCAGGCTGAGGATTTGGAGGACATCTCTAGGCGGAATAATCTCTGCATTTCTGGGCTCATAGAATCCTCTAATGTGGGTAATATGGAAACCTTTGTGGAAAAGCTCCTTGTAGACCTTCTGGGACAGGAGATATTTTCTGATATGTTTGTGGTGGAGCGCACTCACTGTTCATTGGCCCCAAGGCTGAGACTCTGTCCGATTTTAGCAAGGCTGCTAAATTACAGCGATCGAGACAAAGCACTGCGCCGCTCTAGAGATTGCAAACCCTTCGCTATGAAAGTGCAGAACTTTCTACTTTCCCGTATTTTACACCCCAGGTCCAGGAAGCACTATATCAGTTCCTTCCAGTTAATAGGAAACTACAGGAACTGATTATTGACTATACTTTTTCCAGCTTGCCTAAAGGTGACTGTCGATGGCAAAACTAAGATCTTCGGCAATCCTATGAGTTTGCAACAATTTTTCAAACAGCGCGAGCGGGTGGGCAGTAGACAGAGATCCCCGAGGGCAAAAGACAGAGTCGGGGCCCTCTTCTAATTTAGATGAACCTGGTGGATTATATTTTATTTTTGATCCTTTGCATGCCAGGACTCCTATGGGTCTGTTCCTTTTTTCATAATGATATTCATGCAGTTGTTTTCTAATTGAAGAAACTTGGAATTTACTATGTAGATTTGATGATTTGTTATTACAGGTACAATGCTTGAATTATATGCGTCGTTGGGTAATATGTTCCTGCATTTCAGCTGCATGATTGGTGTATTGTTTATTTCAAAAGCGGCCCCTTCGTGACTTTATGTTGCAGAGGTGCTTGGCAGACGTTCTCTGTCTCCATGTGTGCACCGCATTGTTATCATAGGGTTTTGTTTTGGAAATTGGGAGGGACTGTGCCTTATAGGGGTTTGTTCACTGGGGATTAGGGAGGAATGGGGGTGGGTTGTACTTTGCTGTTCCACAAGTTGGGGGACATGGGGTGGGAGGGGGGAGGATGTTGGCACATCAAATTTGTTTTCTGGTAAAAAAAAGTTATACTCAGGTGCATTTGATACAGCTCTTTTACTGTTTTCTCACTGCATGGGGTAGTCATGCCTGACGAGGTGGGGATACAACCACTACTAATAGGTGTCCTTTATTGCTGAATTTCTTAACTTGGAATGTTAAAGGGTTGAACAATAATAGGGTAATCCACAAAGTTTTCTTGTACTTACAATGACACAAGATAGATGTAGCTTGTTTACAGGAGACACATCTGGCTCCTACTAGGGGGCTACTCACACAAAGGTACACAAAAGGGGTATGTTATGCTGCTGGTTTTACTACTCATGCATGCTGGATCCTGATTTGGGCCAGGGGCGGTTCAGGAATAAAATTACAGGAGGTATATGTGGACCCTGGTGGGCGTTTTGTGGTGGCGCATTGCCACAAAGATCAATTTGAGGTGTTAACGGCTGGGAACTATGGGCCTAACTATGACAACCCACAGTTTTATCATGCACTTCATGCCAAGCTGGCCCATTATGATGGTTGCACTTTAATTCTGTTCAATCACCCGACCCGGGGTCCGCCTCGACGGCCCTCGCTGGCAGTCTGTGCAATAGCGGATGTGGCTGGACATAGCTGTATGGAAGTTTGGTGCTGCCGCTCCCCACAGGGAAGGGAATACATGTATTACTCTACTAATCATGACATTCATACTCAAATTGACTATTGGCTTATTTTGCGCAGTCTAATGTCCATGGTCAGGCAGTATGAGCATCTGCCCGAACGTACACCGACCACTGTCCTGTGCGCTTAGTGCTCGAGCTAGTGGATCCACGCCACAGGTATTTTCCTGGCGCTTCCCACAATACTCATTGTTAGACACTGCGTTTTACCAAGAGCTGGCACAAGGGATCAATGATTATTTTCGGAATAACTTGGGTTCGGTGACTAAATTCACCACTATTTGGAAGGCTTTTAAGGTCTACATCTGTGGGGTTACTATCTCAAAGCATGCTTCGGGATTGCCTCGCAAGGTTAGAAAGGGACTTGGCCACATTGGAGCACGCACATGGTAAGACGGCAGACTAGACACTTTTGAGCAATATCCGAGCTAAACTGGTGGTATATAATGAGCTGGCTCAGGATAAGGTTACACACTTAGGCAAGTATGCCACAGCTAGAATCCATGGTGAGGGGGAGTGTCTGGGCGATACCCTGGCCGCTCTTATTTGGCCTAGCTGTAAAGAAAGTACAGGATTAACTGTTCCTGATGAACGGAACATGCCTCTCTAAGAGGCTGGGCAGGTGATAGATCAGTTCTGCTGGTATTACATTGACCTTTAAACTTCACACATCACCCATGATGAGCAAGCTGTAGCCGATTACTTAATATATATAACTATGAAATAGGTGACTGATGATCACACGGAGTGGCTTATGACCCCTCTTTGACCCACAGAAATCGCTGCTGCATTAAAGGACATGCCGAATGGGAAAGCACCAGGCTCTGACGGATTGATGGTGGCCTTCTATAAGGCTTTCCAGGGCAAACGTATCCCACATTTGGTAAGACTCTTCAAAGAGATGGTGTGCAAAGGTCTAATGCCACAGACAATGAGCGAGGTGTTCTTGGTTACTCTGCTCAAGCCAGGTAAGCCGGCTGATCAGTGTTCCTCCTACCGACCGCTTTCTTTCTTAAATACAGATATTAAGCTTTTCGCCAAGGTTTTGGCTAATCGTTTGGCGTCTTTGCTCCCCAATATAGTGGGCCCCGGCAATCCGGCTTTATATCTGGCCGGTCTCTTATATAGAACCGTCATACTATCTTTGGGGTTATGTCGCGCATTGACCCTGACTTCCGCGCTGCTGCTATTTTTCTAGATGCAGAGACAGCTTTCGACAGAGGATTCTGTTCAGTGGGTATTTATGTTTTCTGTGTTGTCACGTGAGAGTAGGTGAAACCTTCCTGCAACTAGTTTTGGTTCTTTACACAGAACCGACGGCACATTTATGCCTTTATGGTGAGGTGTCGGCTCCATTAGATATTATGAGGGGCACGTGCCAGGGTTGCCCCTTAATCCCATTGCTTTACGCTTTGGTCGCGGAGCCCTTTGCATGTGCATTGAGGGAATATCACTCTCATCAGGGTATTCGTTTTCCGCATTACAAACTTATCATTTCAGCATATGCTGATGACACACTCTTGTATGTTTGGGACCCTGAACAAAATCTTTCACCAGTCCTTAGAGAAGCTGTACTCTTTGACAGCCATTTAGGATTACATATTAACTGGGATAAGTCCCTTATGTTTCGACTTACCATAGCTACAACCCCTGTATCATTGGAGTTTCCGTTTACTTTTTGGTTATTTAGGTATACAAATTCACTCTGACCCGGAAGTTGTGCTGCATGATAACTAACAGAAGGCAGTGCATCGCCTCACAGAATCGGTAGACCGTTGGATTCGCCTTTCGATGTGTGCACGCATAGCTCTCATGAAGATGGTAATACTCTCCTGATTCATGTTTCTTTGTGCAAATATCCCGATACTCTTGCCTAATGTGTTTTTTCAAACACTACGTGACTTTTTGGTGCGGTTGGCATGAGCTGGTAAACAGCCATGCATGCGCTGGGATACTCTCATGCTCCCATATGAAATGGGTGGTCTTAACGCTCCAGATATGGAGGCCTACTATAGGACAGCACAGTGTATGTTTGCCTATTTTTGGCTTCATGGGCCACCGGACACATCTTAGTTTGGACCGCGACGCATCATCTCTGCTTCCGCTGCCCCAATATTTATTTGATAGGCCGTTGCGTTGGTTTCATGTGATTGATCTCACAGGCACCACACAGAGCCTGTGGAATAACTCTATGGACTTGTTAAAGAGACTCTTGCTATACTCTCAACGCCTCTCAATAGAGTGGTGTAGATGGTTTCTGCTGGGATGGGAGAAGGCGACAGTGGCAGCATTGCATGGTCTTGACATACAATATATTGGCAACTTCTTTGAGGATGGAGTTCTACGTGACTGGAAGAAGGTCTGTGCACAGAATCAGGTACCACCCTTACTGACACGATTTCACTATCACAGGGTGCGCCACGCGATGCGTGCCTTATTGGATGATTCCCTTGCGGAACGATTGGAGCTCCCAGCTCTAACCTATCTTTTGCAAGCAATTTCGCCATTGGGGAACATGCAAAGCTATATTACTTTTCACAAGAGGCCCTCCCTTGACCCATCACTACCCTTCATACTTACCGAACCCCTGTATGGTGTAACCTAGCCCTCCCAATCCCGAGCCGAGCCCTCCCAAAGATCAACCCAGCCCTCCCGATCACAACCCCAGATCACCCAAATAACATCATTAAGGTGCATGGACTGTCCACTAGATGCCCCTTCCTGGGGAGGTTTCCTGGCAGTGTCCTGGTAGGCAAGTGAGGTGGCACAGCAGTGTGCTGGGCCATATCCTGGAATTTGGACTGGCCATTGGCCTTTGTTTTTGGATCCAAATTTGTACTCCATAATAAACAATTTGCTTTGTTTAGAACACCTTTGTCCGGTTATTGCTACTGATCCTACTTGTTGCTATTGGCTAATTTGGGATGTGTGACTACAGTTGTGTTTGTGTGACCATGATAGCTGATCCATTTTCAGTGGTAAGTATGGTCAGACTTGGGACAAGTTATGGTGTTACAGAGGACGAGGGTCAATGTTCAATAGTTGTATATGTGGGATAAGTTCCAATTGGGTCTTACATTGCATTGGGTGGAATCTGCTATGGTAAGTATTGCAGCTTTACATGGCCAAAGTCCCTGTCTTTCGGCTTGCTCTTTTATCTGAGATGTAGGGTGGATATGTGTTTAATGTGTGCAAAGTAGGTATTTGGTTCTCGACATAAGAGGTGTTTTGTATTGTCATACCTAATTTGTACTTTGGATACACATGTACCCTTTTTCATGTGTGTTCTTTCCTCATACTTTTACTAGATGTCTGACAACTGCTGTTGCTGCAGTGTTCGTTTTTCAGGACTTGCATTTACATATTAGCCACATGTGCATGCCACTTTGTGACAATATTGTTTGTCACTGATATACCTCATGGTACAGGTCCTGTGCACATGGAGACATTGAATAAGGTACAATATGGACTGTGGCCTTGGCCTGTTGCCTTCCAGGAGTCACCCTGGTTTGGGTAACCCAAATCTGCAGGGAGTCTTTACATTGTGGCCTTTAAATGTATGAGACCGCGGTTTGTGGTAATCCCATTTACCTGACTTTCCTTTTTCATGTGGGTGGTGTGTTTCATTTTCCTGAGACATCCATACTCAAGTATGTCAATGCCACAATAGGACCTAGCTTATGAGCAATGTGAGGGTGCCACAGAAAATGATTGCTATTTTATTCATGAGGAGGTGCTGTTTTGTAACTCTGTTTAATGCATACATCAGCACACCAATTTCTGAGATGTGCACACATCTAGAGTTTACAAGAGAGTGCCTGTACATTGTCACTGACCTGGACATAGAGGGCATCATGAAGATGTGAAGGGAACATACATTCTGTGACGTTGTGTACAGGGACCCACCAAATATGTTTGGAACAGGTATAATATGCCCCTAGCCTTAACCACAGTGTTGTGGCTCCTAGGGGGGTGTATGTAGTGTCAAAACCCCATGATAGATGTATCGTGTGGGACAAAGTTGGCTAGCAGTGCTCTCAGTCAGGTGATGTGAAGTGTCTGTAGATTTTCACCAGGGATGTTTATCCTGCCCACGCTGACGCATACACATGCTCTCTGTCTTCTATGTTGTGGTGGTCTTTTACAGTGTGGTGAATTTTGTGTTTCATTGTGTTTTTCGTCTTCTCCACAAGAGAACTTTGAGTGGGATGACTGTCCTGGGGGTGGGGGGGTCTCTCACAGGGGCGTGGCTGATATACATTAGGGCATGGCTTACAAGCATGTAAGCTGTACATCTGTGGTTGCTTATTGTCCAATACAAACAATATATTCCTACTTCTGTCATTACACAACATGCAGTTATCTGATACGAGTTACATTGCACCTACAAGAAGCCAGGACTATTGGATTTGCCTATGGTTATCAGTTTCATTAGTTAGTGGAACAACAACTGTGACTTCATTGCATAATATTATGATAATGCTTCAGTTCTGACCTGACAACACTGAGAATGGAGTATGAAGAGGTTCTATGCAGTTACATCTGTGGCAGTGGAAGGTGGTACTGCTGCAGAGTTAGATTTAATTTGCACACTGAGGCTGAGTGTACATATGGAGAGTCCAATGGAACCTGTCTCTGCATCTGCTTTTTCTATCTGCCAGTGCTTAGCACCAGCAGACCATGGACCACTTCAAGCCCAGCTACACAACTCTCATTACTTGCTCTTTCCACTGTCCCTTCAGGCCCCCTCATGTCCTGCTTCTCAAGCAAGACGTCCCAGCGTGATGACATGGAAACATGTCGCTCACATACCCCCACTCATACAGAGCAAGCTACGCCCCTGCTTTTCCATGGCGATGCATCCATTTGCTGAGGACTCCATGTACAGGGGTAGATGTGAAACTTATCGGCGGTTGCGCCCACAACGGTGTTGATTTTGGAAGTGGCAGGACGTGTACAATAGACTCCATGTTGGCACAGGGTGTGAGTAGATGTGTACAGATGAGTGTTGGCCTTCTATCCCTCCCTTTCCACCAGCTCTCATGAGGTGGTTGGACAGCCATGGTTGGCTCATTGAAAAGGCACATCGTAATTGGGCTGACGGTTCGTAAGGCAGTCCACTCTCCAACTGGCTCCAATGGTCCTTTCTGATGCCACTGCAGTCTAAATTTCCTGGTGGAGTCGGAACGACTGCGGCGGTCGGATTTCTGTGTTTTTAAAAGCATTGTAATCCAGCGGTTGGAGCAACTGCTTCTGACCAGACAAAAAGCATAATATAAAATAAATACTAACCTATAAAACTCCTAAAGAGTATACCATAACCAACATTACAATTCGTTGTTATATGAATAATAAACATAATATTTTATTACATGAGTGTTAGAAATGGGGGTCTCTAGTTGGCAGAGGAAGGTACCTTTGTCCAAATAGGAACCCTTGCTTCTAGTCAGGGTAAGGGGGATACACACTTTAGATAACCCCTGCTCACCCCCTTGGTAGCTTGGCACGAGCAGACAGGCTTATCCCAAAGGCAATGTGTAAAGTATTTGTACCAACACTCACAGTAACACAGTGATAACACCACAAATAGACACCACACTGGTTTAGAAAAATAATGTATCTTTATCTAAACTTAGCAAGACCAAAACGACAAAAATCCAACATACAAGTATTAAGAAAAATGACTTTCAAAAGATTTTAGCAACTGAGTCCATAGAAAACTATGGATGCGTGATTTCTTGCAAACTACCTGTTGTTGCGCCAAAATTCACCAAGCCAAACAGCCGGAGCGATGAGAAGCGTCGAAAAACAAAGAGATGCGTCATTCCTGAGACCTTCGTGGATGCGATGCCACAGTTCCGCTGTACACAGGGTAGCGATGCGTCGGGTCCGGTCTGTAGAGGGAAGCGATGCGTCGATTCTGAGACAACTCCGATCCGCGGGTGATGCGTCGGGAAAAACTTTCCGCACAGGGACGATGTGTGGAAATCCGGGATGCGGCTGCGAACGATGCGGCGGCGGCGAGCGGTGCTGCGTCAACCTTTTCAGTCGTAATCCCTTGATGTGTCAATTCTTGCCGCAGCAACAGGCGCTGCGTCGGTTTCAGCAGCGGCGCAGCGGTGCGGGGAGATTCTTCTCGCACCACGGCGTTGCGTCGGAAAAACTGTCGCAAGAAGAGCGATGCGTCGATTTTCTTGTTGTTGCGTTGCTTTCCAGCTCCCAGCAGCAGAAACAACCTCCAGAGGCCCCACACAGTCACAGGCACTCCTGGCAGGTCAGAACTCCCAGCAAGGAAGTTCAGGGGAGCTAGGGGTGAAGTCTTTGTGTTCCTCAGACTTCAAAACAGGAGTCAAGCTCTACTCAAGCCCTTGGAGACTTTCCTCAAGAAGGGGACACAGCACACAGCAAAGTCCTTCTCCTTTCATTGGCAGAAACAGCAACTGCAGGCCCAGACACACAGCAAGGGCAGTACTTCTCCTCAGTTTCTCCAGCTCTTCTCCTTGGCAAAGGTTCCTCTTGATTCCAGAAGTAATCTAAAAGTCTGGGGTTTTGGGTCTGATACTTATACCCCAAAATATCTTTGTTCTCTTTGTGCAAGGGGCTCTGAGCCCAGTTCAAACCAGTTCTGGGGGGCACTCTGCAAGTGCACAACAACATCCACTGTCAGTGTGAGCCTTGGCTCCAGACACACCACAGGGGGGCGGAGCCAGCATTGTGGAAGGCAGGCACAGCCCTATTCAGGTACAGGTGCTACTCCTTCAACCACTCCAAAGGCAGATCAGGCCTTTTCAACCTAGTGCTGACTCAGCCAGACTCCTGGAGCCACTGCACCTCCCCAGGCCCTGTCACTCCAAAGCCAGACAGTCAATACACAAGCAGGCAGAGGCACACAGAATGGTTAAACAAGAAAATACCTACTTTCTAAAAGTGGAATTTTCAAACACAGAATGTAAAAATCACCCTCACTAAAAGATGCATTTTAACATTCTGAGTTCAGGCATACTAAACTTTATTTTCCTACCTTGTTCCCAGGGGCAGTTATGTTTATAAGATGTTATAAACAAGCCCCCCATTCTGTCCTATGGGACCAGGTAGCCTTGCAATAGTGAAAAACGAAATTGGCAGTAATTCACTATCAGGACATGTCACACACATCTGGGCATGTCCTACCTTTCACATACACTGCACCGTGCCCACAAGGGTACCTTGGGCCTACCTTAGGGGTGACTAACGTGTAAGAAAAGGGAAGGTTAGGGCCTGGCAAGTGGATGCACGTGCCAAGTCAACATGGCAGTTAACACCTGCGCACAGGCACTGCAGTGGCAGGCCTGAGACATCTTTTCAGAGCTACTCATGTGGGTGGCACAATCAGTGCTGCAGGCCCAATAGTAGCATTTGGTTTACCAGCCCTGGCACACTTAGTGCACTTTACTAGGGACCTACTAGTAAATCAAATATGCCAATCAGGGAGAACCAATCATAATATCAATTTACACAGAGAGCATATGCACTTTAGCACTGATCAGCAGTGGTAAAGTGCCCAGAGTCCTAAAGCCAACAACAGCAGGTCAGGAAAAAATAGGAGGAAGAAGCAAAAGGTTTGGGGATAACCCTGCAAAAAGGGCCAAGTCCAACAATGAGTAAAAACATTAAATAAAGCCCCAATTTTAAATAAGACTGATATAATAAAATAATGTATATATTATTCATATAAAAAACTAAACCAAACTTCAAATAACAAACTCAATCCATTGTGAAAAATAATTCCAACACATAAAATTCACAATGCCAAATACTAATCACATAACACTTACATAAATGATAAAATAAAACATTTCCCACCCAAAACAAATAAATTAAATATGACTTACTGTTCTATAGCTACACATCATTCTTTGTATCTATGTAGTCAAAAAGTATAATCCAGGAAAAACTGGAAAAATATTTCCCAAAAAGCCTGAAACAAAATTAAACCAATCCAATAGAGATCCATCGAAGAAATCCAAAGTATCCAGGAACCATAAAAAACCTGGAAAATGTTTCAAAAAACAGAAACGCAAAAAACAGTACAATCAAAAATGATATATGCATTACACTTAGTGGTCGATTACAATACGGCCCAGGACCACATCGCAGTTTACTTTCCGACCGCCTCATTATGTTGGAGGTGGTCGGAAAGTAAACCGGCCAGTCATTCTGGCTGGCTTTCGTCCACCAGTCGGAATCCGGCCTGTAATCTCAAGGGTACGCCTTTACGCCCTTGAGATTACAATGAACGGTTGCCGACATGGTTTCCATGCCAGCCTGTCCGACTTGGAATCCATGTCGGAAAGCATGTTTGGAGGCCCCCAGCAAGGCCCCTTTTGGCGCACGGCCTCCAGTTGGAGGCCGAAGGGGCACCGAGTGTGCCAGTCTGTTGATCCCTGCACCTTGTGGTAGGCACCTTAAGGTGCCTGCATCAGGGTGCAGGGATGAACTGCTCCTCCCTTTCCTCAATGGGAGCTTGTGTTAAGGCTGGTTTATGGCCGTAACACAAGCTCCCATTGAGGAAAGGGACCATGCGACCAAACTGTGTTCGATCGCATTGAAATCAGTCGGTCGGTCCCATGACCGATCGGTGTCCCGACATCATAATAAACCCCTTAATCCTGGTTTGAAATGAAATGAAATGAAAAAGAGACTTGTAGAGCGCAAAACATTCACCCAAAGGTATCATGACGCTAGCTCCGCACACAAGAGATAAGAACGATGGAGACAACTCAAAGATTAAAAACCCACGTCTTTAAAGCCTTCCTAAATGGCAATAGGCGATTTTCTTTCTTGATCTGTACTGGAAGTGTGTTCCAAAGTCGAGTCGTACTGACCAAAAAGTTTCTCTGGCTTCATGTCATAACCACTCTTCCACAGATAATGGAGTTATAATTTACTGACAACTTAGGAAACATCCCAGAAATGTTCAATTCTAAAACTGTACAGTCAGTTGTTATGGAGTCCCTGTAGAGGAGTTGAACCAGCTCACCATCACTCCTGTGTGGTAAGGCCTGTGTCACAGGCAGGAATGGCTGCCCTCTCTCTCATGGGTTACTGTACATTTCCCTTTGTTCCTAAAGAGCTTGCGCTGCATGAATAACCTTGAAAGAGCTTGTACATGAACTCCCATAGAACACGCTATCTATTCACATGGAGCAGAGCCTATCTTCCACACTTAAGCCAGTAAAACTAGGCAGAGGGGTGCTTCTCTACAGGACCTAACAAGAAAAACTACAGGAGAAAAACCCATAAACCGAGTTGAGACCTGGGTGACTCTAGTAACAAACGACAAAGTCTCAACAGGTAATATTTATGAAAGACAAATTGATAGGGTGCAAAATCAATTACAGAAGAACAGAGACGGGAAAACAATAACAGAGTTGAAAAGTGCGTTCTGTATTGAAATCTCAAATCTATGAGAGATTTCAATACAGACCGCACTTTTCAACTCTCTGAGAAATTTTAATACAGACCGCACTTTTCAACTCTGAGAAATTTTATTATTACCTGTTGAGACATTGTCGTCTGTCTCTGTAAGATCTGGCATAATGTCAAGTGCAATCCACAGGATTAAAAAATGAAAAAGGGAGGGAAATACTTTTCATCTCCAAATCTTCACTGAGTACATTTTGGGATGGTGTTGGTTTCAGCGCAAACAGGTGCAGGGACTTGCGAGAAGGTAGGCTTTGGAGTGCAAGTGGGTCCAGGCAAAGTGAATGAGAACCGAAAGCGATGACCTAGAATCCTGTGCTCCACGGAATAGAAAGACCATCTGTGGCAGGCCGATGAGTCATCAGGCTCCGGTGGATCTTTAGCTTCATCATGATGAGGTAAGACAGGTAAGACGTCATGTGACATGCTCGATAGCGCCAATGGTTGTAAGCTGATCAGTAGGTCTGGGAAAGGAACGAGGACTGGTCGCTGCGGAAGGTGGAACAGAAGCTGTAGACCAGGATATGAATGAGCCCCCCCTAGGTCCAGGATATGGGGGCAAGGTCATATTTCATGCTACAATATAGAGCTAAATGCAGGTTTTGCAATTTGAGTAATTTCCTGTAGGTGTTTCAGAAGTTTGCATAATTACGCAAAAGCAGATTTCACATATGTGGCACACCACTAGTACTGATGTTTTCCTTGTAAACGGAGGAAACAGATTCTACTGGGAGCTCGCTGAATTGCAAGCATCGACTTTTTAAGGTTTTAACTTTCAGTGGTAGTGAAGTTCAACAATCCTAGCTTATTTTTGGAGTGTGGAGTGGTGCATCTAGTTCAGGCAGCACATGCATGACTCATAATACATAAGAATGTCCGAGCAATTTTATTATTTTATTTAAAATGTTATGAGGCTTGGCCTTAGTGTAATATGCTCATTAGCTTTAAGAAGTTACAATGCACATGGGAGACTAACATTTATTCTAATGTCGGTTACTCTGTAACCTCTGTGTAAATATGCTTATGCGCACTTACCAGAGGATGAAAGAATAGCGTTCGATCCCACGCCTATGGCAGCGCGTGCCAGCAGCATTCTGATTGGCCCAGTTCGATCTCTTCAGCGGGAGCTGCTAAAATGGCTGCTCTGCCTGCCCTGTCCTGGTCAGCAGCTGTCATGCAGTTCACAGGAAAAGGTTCACAGCTAAAATGGAAGAGTGCGGCCCTCTAGCCTCAAATAGGCATCAAATCTGCACAATAAAAAAGAGGCAGGAATTGTCTTGCGGTAGATGAATGAGGCATGATGTGGAAAAAAGACTCTGCAACCTGGGTATTTGGCAATCCCAATATTCCTCCAACTCCCACTGTGGGATTCGGGGAACAACTTTGTGCAGTGGCACTTATTATTGTTGCAAATTAAGCACTGGGAGTATCACTAGAGTGGAATAGACGGTAGTGATTATTTGGGAAATGGAGACCTCTTGTCAAGGGTAAGGAACTTTTCGTAGCCTATGGAATGGGAGTATCACTAGAGTGGAATAGACGGTAGTGATTATTTGGGAAATGGAGACCTCTTGTCAAGGGTAAGGAACTTTTCGTAGCCTATGGAAATTGGAGAGGCAAAAACAGAGACAACGGGAGTAAGCAGGTTTGAAAAAGAAGCTGCAAGAGTGAAGTAAGTATTGGACTTTAGAGAAGGTGGGGTGGGGGTCTTTCAGAGAGCGGTCGTCTTTTGCAGACAGGTTGCCTAAGACTTTCTTGTAAGCAAAGGAGTGTCCGTTTTGGTTGCCTCTCATATGTAGGGAGTAGAAAGGCTAGTCCAAGGATTCCGTAGGCTTTGAAGAGCCAGGGAAAGAAGAGGACTGATAGACTGAGGTGAGTAAACAACTGGGGCTCATTCAGCTATTCAGTTGGTAGTCTTCGGAAGCCTGTAGGCACTGGATGGACCCAGGGATGATAGCTCCAGGGTGACATAGAATGACGGGGAGGTTTGGAGGAAGGAGGACCAACAGCAGCTTTGATCGATAAGTATTGACAAGCAGGGTTGGGTGTAATTAGGAAGGCTGTGAGGTTATTCTTGAAGTGGAAAAATCGTGCTGTAACTGTAAGAAAAAGATTGCGGTTCTGCTAGGCCCAAGCAGGTATTCTTTAGTTGAGGGGTTAGGGCTTTCGTGTACTAGTTTGACAAAAGAGTCATAGTTTTAAAGTATCAGGCCAGTATCACAACTCACAGCGTATGTGAGCTTTGCCCTGCTACATTAAAGCAGTATTTTTCACATCTGTTGGCGTCTGCGGCGACTGCACCATGTCCCACCAGGATGCCCATGTGCCTCTCCTCTCCTACCCCTCCGAGCCTCGACAAAACACTTAGGGGCAGATTTACAAGGCCCTTGCGCCACTTTTGCGGCACTTTTAACATGGGAAAAGTGACGCAAAAGTGGCGAAGGGCCTTGTAAATCTGCCCCTTAGGGCGTTCCGAGCGGCGCGAGACGAGCGGGCCCGGGTTGTGCTCGCGAGGCAGCTGCCCTTGACCATTTCAAAGCAAACACCCTATGTGCTCCCATGTGGGGTTCCCCAGGGCTCCTCGTTGAGCCCTTCCTTATTCAATATTTATGTATCGGAACTGGCTCCGTTGGTTCGAAACTTTGGTTCAACCTAACATCATACGCGGACGATACCCAGATTGTGATCGCGGCGTACAAAAATTCCCCCTCCCCAGCAACTCAGTTCCAAAAATGCATGAGAGAAATCAGCGGATGGATGGGAGGGCATTGCCTCAAGCTGAATTCGGATAAAACCGAAGTGGTAACCTTCTGCAACCTCCAGCCGGGCTGGGACGCTCACTGGTGGCCAGCAAAAATTGGAGAAACACCAAAACCAGTAGGAAAAGCCAAAAACCTAGGGGTTCTGATAGACAGTAAACTAACCTTCACCCAACAAACGAATGCAACAGTTTCAGCATCTTTCGATTTGATAAAAAAACTAAAGAAGGTTCTCCCCTTTATTCCCCCTGAATCAAGGAGAACAGTGGTCACCACCATGGTGCTATCAGAGCTGGATTATTGTAACGGCCTCTATCTTGAACTACAAAAACAACTTTTAAAAAAGCTTCAGATGGTGCAAAATGCGGCAGCTAGGCTCCTACTGAATATACCAAAATATGCATCAGTTAAGGAAGAAATCAGAAGACTCCACTGGTTGCCAGTGATAAAACGAATTAGGTTCAAACCGCTTTGCTTAGCCTATAAAGCCCTGAATAACATAGGACCGGCTTCATTGAAAAGCCTATACTCATGGTATGACCCGGGCAGACTATTGAGGTCCTCTAATGTCGGGCTGATGGTAGTTCCCAGGATTCGAACAGCGAGCTGGGGCGGCCGAAGCATAGCATATGGCACGGCTAAAATCTGGAACACTTTACCAAAGGAAATAAGAGCCTCCAACTCTCTGGGCGCTTTTAGGAAAAAGCTAAAGACGTGGCTATTCCAGAATTAAGATACGCAGGAGCGGCAGAGTTGGGTTCAGTCCAGCACCAAGACACCTCCGGGTAATCGTGCGCTATAGAAGTTATAATAACATAACATAACAGGGCCGGGCTGCAGATGCAGCACGCGCCCCTTTCCGCTTGTCTCAGTCCTCTGCTGAGAGAAAACCGCAGCCCCGGTGCCCTTGGTACAGGCAATTATGGACTAGAAGAATACACTGCTCGCGCGCTCGTCGAGTCCCGGGCTCTTGTCTATGCAGAGCACGCAGTGTTCTCGAGCCCTTTCTTGAAAAGAACTTCTCACATCCCCACAGCAAGGACGACGGGAGGCCGTGATTATAACAATAATGATGGTCGCATTGAAAAGAGGCCCTCTCAGCTCCAAACCAACGACTAGTGCAAGTAGCATGATTACTATGATAAGGATAAAAGCAACAACAAAAATGCCCTTTATTTTCACTTAATATTGTAATGACAGTTGTAATAGTAGCAATGATATCACCAATAATAAGCATTGGCAAAGTTCTGGGCTTGCTGGTGCAATGGCTAATTTTGTATTTGGTTTTCATTAAAAGCGTATTAAAAAAATAAGGAAACACGCCACCACCTAAATGAAGCTGTCATATGCTTCCAATATAAATTTAAACTTAAAAAAAAATCACTTGTGTGAATACTTTACGTGTGATATTTCAGTCCTTTCAGTTGTTACATGCAACTTATTATTTTTTTGTGATGGTAACAAGAAGAAATCAACACCCAACCTAGCACTCAAATTTCAGGCAACTGCTTTGTCACAATGTCACTTAAACATTTTATCAAAATAACTTTCTAAAGAAGATAGATAGAAACATTGTCCCCCTCTTGGCTACTTTTTGTTGTAATTTTACTGAAGCTCCGAAATCTCCCAGAAAAGGTAGATTTCACATTCACACTGAGACGTAATTATGATTGCATAATGATGTGGCATTCAAGCATAAAATAGTGACACAAACCAGAGTCCCTGCTCACTTTTTTGCACAGTGTTTGGGAAATCCCCAAGTTTACTGAAAGGTGCCTGCTTTGGAAGACATGAACATCTTTTAGAGATGATTTGTAGGACAAGCAGCACAACAGAGCAACCCAGATTTCTTTAGCTCAACAAATTGAAGATTTTGTCATAGAAGTCTTGTGATCGTGGTGTTTCTGTGTTTAGGCACGCTGGATTGTCGAATTCTCTTAGATTTGTATGGAGTGGCAGCATGCTTTACTTATACAGGTTGAGTAGCGGTGTCTTTTTGTGGTTCTAATGGCTGTTTTTTAGGCTCTGTTATATTGCTGTAGCGTGCCTTTGTCTGATTCATCTCCTGATTTTCACCATTTGCATTGAAGTATATTAATGTTGTATTCTTTTTGTGGTCAATGATAGATGTGGATTTTGTTGGTATATGTTTGTCCAGTGCAGCAGACATCTAGTTGTAGAAGGTGTGCGTGCATGTCTTTCGGTCACATGTTTATTGGGTTTTTTTCAAGGTGGGTGTTGAGTTGCTGGATGTCTAGTTTTTTCTATTGCCTGCATGAGCATTTGTTAATGGTGGTTTTTGTTGTCTTCAAAGTGTTCTTATTGATAGATGTGTGGATCTTCAAGGTAATGATGTTGTGGCCGCTCAGGTTATGGGGGAGTAATCTGTAACTGTGGCTTGTCAAAGGGATGCAAAAAGGACATCTACAGTGTGTCCAGCAGAGTTTGTTGAGCCAAAAGCAATTTGTTGGGGGTTGAAGGCTTCAAGGTTGGAATAAGTTATATTTATTGGGGTGACAGCTTATCATTAAGAATTTGCAGCTGTCCAGGGTGTGGTTTTCAATTTGTATTAGTTTTAGGGATTTTCTATGGATAATGAACAGGGGTCCTCCAATTTCATCAATACCCTTTTTGTTTATGCAGAAATCTGGTGGGACGGCTTCGTTGCATGTGGATGCAAAGTGTTCGCTAAGCCATGTTTCTGTAATGAAGGTGAGGTCTGTTGTGGGTCTGACAGTAGGCCAGAAATGCTGGTAGCGATTTCGTTCATGAATGTTGCGTTAACCAGTGAGCAGAGCACTTTAGTTGCTTTTGTTCGATTCTCTTCAAGTCAAGGTGCTTTGAGGTGATTGTGTGATGTTATATGGAAGGAAGAACAGGGGCATAGGGGATATGTGGGTGGGCTGGGGTAGTCTGGTTGCACCTTGGGCTGGAGGAGGAAGACAGGTCGTTTGAATAGAGAACTCAGAACTATGAGATGTGTGTGCATGTGTGTGGGTTGTTTGTGGAGGGAAGTGGTGTAACTGCTGTGTTGTCTGGTGGTTTGAACAGAGTGTGGAAGCTTCTAGGGGGAAGGTACAATCAGAGAACGCAGTAATCATGGGTTCATGCCTCGGGCAAATATGCCTTGCCCAGAGTTATGCATCTAACATGCAAATCATAGGTTCAGCTACTGCCCAGTGAATCAGCCTTTCACACCTAGATAAAAACGAGTTCCATCATGTTGGGCGTTGTTAACAACCTTGATCTAACTTTCATTGCAGAGCTAACATGCCGGGACTGCGAGCGCTATAAACGCGCTGTATTGATATTAGTAAAAAAAAAAAATCGATTAGTATGGTTAAAAGTTCCTTAGCTGTGGAGGAGGAGGCACAGAGACACCAACGTTTCATTTCTATTTAAGAATTTTTTGATGTCATGGCTCTCATACAAGAACGAAACAACATAAAATTAATACCCCCTCATCCCAGTCACATAAAATAAGCAAACAGACAGGGGCGGCTCCTCCGTTGGAGCAGAGGAGCGTCGCCCCTCTTAAATACCCCAGAAAAAAAAAATGTTAATTCATTACCATTTTATTTTTCACCCTACCGTCCCGAACAGAGCGTCAGGATGGGGCAGGGCCTGCTCAGTGACAGCAGCAGGGAGGAGGGTGGGCTATCTATGCACTGTTTAAAGTGCGCAGTCTCTTGCAACGGCCAGCCACACGTGTACTTTAAACATCTCTAACCCAGCTGTCTTAAGACAGAGGGGTTAGAGCAAGTGCAGGCCTCCAGAGTGCTGTGGAGTGCCGAGTGAGGCTGCTCCTTCCAATCAAGGCGCTACTCTCATGTTGGTGAGCAGCGCCAGGATTGGTCAAGGGAGTTTTCTGGTGGCCAGGCTGCAGTCGTGACGAGGACATCCTGAGCAAGGAGGTCCTGACGAGTTTGGTAAGTTTTTATTAATTTAAGAAAATAAAAAATAATTGCATGTGCCTATCCCCTCCCCGTCGATACCAGCCGCTACTGCAAACAAAATTATGTTGAGAGGAGGAAAATAAAATAAAAACAGCATAGGGTGCTTAACCCACTGAAATGACAAAGCAGTAGATGAACTGGATAGTGTTTATCACCCACCACCATGTTTGTTTATATTGTTAACAGAAGAATTCAGAATCCATGCAAAAGCACTTCTTACATATGTTAGGATTTGGTTAAGGTACTATATTGAGATCAGCCCTATCACATTAGGAGGCAAGTGCTCTTGGTAATGGGATTGAATGCAGATCAGAGTTTATGTAAGGAGATATTTCTATAAAGACAAGATTTTAGTGTCTGTAGCAGTCTGTGTTTTCACAAGCGAACTAATGTGCAGTCTGTGGAATGGACCAGAGGGTACGTGGCTGCCATGTGTCATACACAGTAAGGGTTCCAGTGCAGGAGTGCCAATGCAGCGGTACCGGAACGGTATGTTGTCTAGAGTGAACAACCCACCAGTAAATTGCACGTGCTGCCAGTGCTTCAGCCCCTGGTGCCAGTGGTGTAGCAAGGGTCTCTGGGCCACATTGCAATCCTTTTGTTACAAGGGGCCAATTTTGCAGCACTTCTGCAAAACCGGCCCCCGATAACAAAAACAGCCCCCACCGCTCCAAAACCGGCCCCCACCCTTCCGGCCCACCGGGGAAATGCCCAATATGGCCAGTCCGGCCCTGGATACCACTAGACTTGCTTTACTGTTGGTAGCTCCCCTATAGCTGGTGTCATTTGTTTTTGAGGGCCATCACAAACTATGCTTGCTCCCATCTTCACTAATAAATGGTGTCGCCAACTCAGTGGTATTGTCTAAACTCAAGATGGAGTAAACAGAAAAGCTGGCTCCACCAGCATTTAAAAATATGGCCTACAAGCAAAGTAAAACCTTTGCAGTAGGCGCTGAACCCCCCGTGCTGGCATACTGAAATAAAGATGCAGGCAAGGCTCCGGATGAAATAGTTGAGGTTTATTTAAGACGGATGATACAAACTCCAGCCTCTGAGGCACAACCACCTCCAGGCTTCGCTAGGCTCCGTTTCGAATACCACACACACCATGGAAACCAATTAAATACATTCTATGTTTATGCATCATAGGCACTCTACACCAACATTCTGGTTCAGCTGCCGTTGACTTACAACACATGTCAGTGGCAGCTGTTACACTAGATACTACACACCTCCCTCCTTTCCAAAAACAAAACACCAAAAGAAACTTAACAGTTGTAAACTTAAACAAGTACTATGTGAAAATATTCAGTGCCCAAAAGAAACATCGGAATTCATAGGAAAGCAGAAATCACACAAACTCATTGAGATATTGAGATCTGGTAGGAGCTCTAGGGCTTGTCCTCAATTCAGATTTGTTTGCACTGGTGTCACCACTGGAACTCTCAAAGAGATCGTCCTCATTTCTCACATTCACCTTTACCACACGACCTAAATTCCAAATACGATGATCCTCAGTCCTCACCGCATTTATGAAAGCTTTGATGACTTTCATGCGAGAGGAAAATTTCGAGCCTGTACTGAAGACACCACCACAAGGATTTTTCATTTTAATCAGGTCACCAACCTGAACCACAGTTTTCTTTGTAGCTTTCCGAGAATCAAACAACACCTTCCTTTTCAATGCTAACTTGCGTTCCTTTAAATCCTTCAACTCCTCCTTCTGCCTTACACAACAATCATCACCCACTCTGTCATTAACCCAAGAAGGACAGACTAGGGTATTTGCCTTCCTTCTTTTGAATAACTCAAAGGGAGAGAACCCTGTGCTGGAATGAGGAGTTATTCTGTAGTTCTTCACTTTGCATACCAATTCACTCTTCCAACACAAATTGTTCGCAATCGCACGCTGTATCGCCTCCTTCAGAACTTTGTTCAACCTCTCGACCATGCCATTGGTCTCGGGATGATACAATGCTGACTTCTTGTGTCTAATCCCCCTTTTTTTAAAAAGAATTCTACCATCTCACGAGAGACTAATTGTACCCCATTATCCATTAACAAAGATTCTGGAAAGCCCTCTCTCTCAAAAACTTGCTCCAAAAACAGAATAACATCATGCGTTTCTATGGAATTCGTAATGGCAACTTCTGGCCACCTGGAGAACATGTCAACAAGTACTAAAACATACTTGTCAACACTTGAACAACGAATGGGGCCCAGGATATCAAAAGCAACTTCTTTCCAGGGTTCTTTTGGTATTTCTCTAACAAACATGGGCTGAACTCTACATTTGAATGTTTTGTCTGCATTACAACACTCGCCACACTCTCTCACAGCTCGTTCAACTTGGATATCTATCCCAGGCCACCAATACATTTGTCTCTCTTTGGTCTTTGAAATCCCTGGATGACTCTCATGAGCTAAAGAGATCAACGCCTCTCTTAATGAGACCGGAGGAATTAATCTAGTACCTCTGAACACAAGTCCACCTTGAACAGACAATTCATCCTTAACTCTCCAAAAGGTTTGCAAATCCACATGAATTTTGTCAGCATTTGACCAAACACTCCCAATCTTCTCCACAACTTTTTGTAAAATTTGGGGGCATATTAGCAAGACCCACGTTAAAATTTTCGCCGTTTTAGCGGCAGGAAACTGCCGCTAAAACGGCGATAATGGGCTTGCTAATATGCGTTATGGAATTCCAATAGAAGCCCAGGTTAGATGTCCTGCACATCTAACCTGGGCTTCTATTGGAATTCTATAACGCATATTAGCAAGCCCATTATCGCCGTTTTAGCGGCAGTTTCCTGCCGCTAAAACAGCGATAATTTTAACGTGGGTCTTGCTAATATGCCCCTTGATCTTTACCAACTTCAACCAACCATTCACCTTCTCTAATGGCTCCTTCTCTTATTAAACAAACATCCAAATCCTCTTCTTCATCAACAACATTCCCACTCACATCACCTACACTGACTAGGAGAGAACAGCAGTCAGCTACCCAATTCCTAGCACCGGGAACATACTCGACATCAAAATGAAACTCTTGCAAACCAATTACCCAATGCCTAATCCTCGCAGAAACTACATCTAAACCTTTTCTTTCAAAAATTTCTTGGAGAGGTTTGTGGTCTGTTTTGACCACAAACATGCTCCCCCACACAAACTTTCTTAGCTTTTGCACAGCCCAAGACACAGCCAACGCCTCTTTTTCTGTGACCGAATAATTCAGTTCTGCCCCTTTCAAGCTCCTGCAAATGAATAATATAGTTCTTTCTAAGCCGTTATGTCTTTGTAAAAGGAATGCTCCAAGCCCTTTAGAACTGGCATCAGACAGGATGCCTTTCTTAGTGTACTTTTTATCAAACAAAATTCAGACTCACATTCTTCATTCCACACAGAAGGAGTACCTTTCTTTAATAGAGACCTCAAATTTTTAGTCTTCTCTGCAAAATTTACTATGAACTTATTATAGTATTCAGTCATCCCCAAGAATTTGATCACCTCCTCTTTAGAGGAGGGACTAACCAAATTACTTATAGTCTCAACGAGCTCACGTTTTGGTTCGATACCATCTGACGTTATTTTGTGACCAAGATAATCTATTTGATCTAGATTAAATTTTCATTTACTTGCTTTCAATGTTACACCACAGTCTTTAAATCTTTGCAAAACCTCACCCAATCTTTGATTATGTAGACTAACATCCTCACCATACACAAGAACATCGTCTTGGTAAATCTTTATTCCCAAAATTCCTCTCAACATTCTTTCCATAATGTGCTGAAAGACAGCGGCAGCCGATATTAACCCAAAAGGCATGCAAACAAATTTACATGTGCCAAACGGGGTAACGAATGCCGTCAAGTCTTGAGACTCATGGTGAAGTTTGACCTGGTGGTATGCAGACATGAGATCCACAGTCGTAAAACATTTAGCACCTTTTAGCACAGAAAGCATCTCATTTATGTTTGGCAAAGGATAGTGATCAACGATGACATTCTTATTTAATTCACGTTAATCCACACAAAGGCGAACTTCACCATCAGCTTTCTTTGCCATGACCACCGGAGCCAACCATTCCGTGGCTTCTACTTCCTCGATAATGCCATTACCTATTAACTTGTCTAATTCAGCCTTCATCTTGTCTTTAACAAGTAAAGGTACCCTTCTGACCTAACTAACAACAGGAGTGGCTCCCTTTTTGATTCTTATTTTGTGAACATAATTCTTCAAACAGCTTAGTTTGGTGTAAAAAACTTCAGGAAACTCTTTCTCAAAGTCTGGTTTGCTGGATCCCACATTGTTTACCTGAATGGTTTGCCTCAATCTAACTGAAGGATTCTCATTAGGGTCAAGGTACACACCAAGATCTTTCTGGTGATACCAACTGATAAGCGAGTCACCTCTCACAGAACCGTTCATTTTTCCCACAACAAATCTATCTTTAAAGTGAATAGACCCATTAAAATAGCCTACTAATTTTATCGGTTGGCCACCATATCATTTTGGGCAAATGTCAGGTTTAAACAATTTGACCTTCTGCGATAAATTTTCTTCGAAGAAAACTTTAGGAATTAACGTTATTTTTGCACCAGAGTCAAACAGCATTGAAACAGAAGCACCTTCAACTTGAACTACTTCCCAAGGTCCTCCAGTACCATCTTGAACTTGTAAGATGATTTCATCACCAGATGAGTCATCAACAAATTCACAACTGACTTCATGCATTTTTCCCTTTTGTACCATATTGCCTTTTGTATTTGAACTCCGACAACAACTTGATACATGCCCTTTCTTCCCACATTTCTTGCAGGTAGCTTTCCAAAACACACATCCCTTAAAATTGGCATAGTGACTAAGATCACCACACCTATAACATTTCCCTGGATTCGGTTTCACATCCTTACTAGTATCTTTCTGATGAAAGCGTGAAGTATAACTATCGTTGGTTTTTTTCCGCACAGACACTGTTTGTGCTGTTTCCTCTTTCAAATTAGTGCTTCCTTTCTTTATCTCCTCAACACACGCATTACTATGTTCAAAACTTTTAGCAAGGGTGACAACCTCAGATAAGGAAGGGTCATCTTTTTGCCAAAAGCTTTCTCTTGCTTTTTTGACACAGCATCCCAACATGAACTGGTAACGTAGTCTTTCATCAATATTAACACCAAAGGAGCTCATGGATGCCAGTTTTCTTAGAACAGATACATATTCCTCGACAGAGTCACTAGACCTTTGCATGCGTTTGCCAAATTGATACCATTCTAAAACCCTTGAAACTTTTGGTAAATAATGTAAATCTAATTTTTTTGCATATTTCATATTCATTTAGATTGTCACTCAACTCAGTAGGCAAGTCAGGTAAGTGCTCAAAAACTTCTTTACCTTCAGAGCCAAGGCAATGAAGTAACAAGGACATTTTGCGTTCCGCACTTAAAGATGTTCCACACACCCTGGCGTAATTTGCAAAGACGTTCTTCCAAGGAATTTGTAGATCACCAGGGTTCATGAGAAAGAAAGGTGGAGCACGGACATTCTGCATGATAGCGCGATACAGAGTTGACTGTGAGACGAAAACAGAGTTAAACCTTTTGCAAGTATACTAAGATGTCAATAACTCTTTGTAAAGAAAAAAATAATATAATTTACAAATACGTAAAGTTTAATATTTGTGTGAATAAAACTGCGTGTAGCAGATGTAGAGAAAATATAGAAGACACAGGTATGCCCATCATCGAGTAACAGGTCCACTGTAAGTTGATTATCAGGCAGAAATGTAAGATTTTAATTAAGCAAGCCAAACTTGACAAATACAGCTTGTGAAACTAAACTGTGGAGAGATGACAAAGAAAATAAAGGTGTGCCCGTCAACCAGCACGTATTGAGACGTGTGTGTTGGCAAAAACAGCTTGAAATAGACACACTGTATGGTAGAGGTGAAGATGCTCAGAAAACAGGATGAGAAAATAATCAAAGTACAGAGCCGTGTGCATCTGCGAAAATGCGCTGATAAATTAGGGTTGTTACTAGGGGTGGGCGGAATTTGCGTAGTCGCGCTACGCAAAGCTCCGCGAAACGGTAAAAAATCTCCGTGGGTACTCAAAAGTTCAGGGAACATGCGGAATTGCTTGTTCCGCCCGTTTGCGATGCTTTTTTCCTGTTCACGAATGCTGTTTGCGTGCTCAGGGAGAAATATCTCGCAAACACGCATTTTGAAAGCGCGAACAAGCAAAAAATTCTGCTAAGCCGCGGATCGCGGAATTTTTGGCAATTTCGCTTTCTCTGCGGAACGCGAAATTACCCAAATTCTGCAAATTCCGCGAGCGGAACGGAATTTACTGCCCAGGCCTAGTTGTTGCAGACATTTCTTTGAAGTATTCACAAATTTACACTGTCGTTTAAAATGTATCAGCGATGAAAAAAGGTGTGCCCGACAGCGAGCATGTAATGAAGACTTTCAAGCTTCCCAATCCTTCAATATGGCCGCCATGCGTGATGACGCAAACAGACAGTTCATTTTCGACAAGCGGTAGGCTTGTTTCTGGAAATGGCCTCCAGATACAACGAAGCAGCAAAGAGGCAGATTTCTGAAGGAGATGGGCTTTCAATTAAAGATCACGCTCCCAGCTTACGTCAGAATGCTCAATTCAAGATCAGGCTCGAGTACAGTAGACGCGTGCTCTAAACGCACAATTCAAGAGCAGGCTCGAGCACAGTAGGCTCGCGCTCTGAACAACGGTAAGCGAGCGATCTTTATTTAATAAATGACATGAAATATAGATTTCACGACAATTTGAAAGTCTCCGATATGCAGAAATAGTCAAAGCACTCACCGGGGTGTGATTCATTGTCAAGGCACTCACCAGGGTGTATTTCGTTACAGCTTTCACCGGGGTAGATGAAAGAATTTCTGCCGATGTAGTTAAAGTAAATGTAGGTTTGTGAGTTGGAGTGTCATCCGATGTGTAGATCCGCTCCAAGTCGTCGCCAATGAAATAAAGATGCAGGCAAGGCTCCGGATGAAATAGTTGAGGTTTATTTAAGACGGATGATACAAACTCCAGCCTCTGAAGCACAACCACCTCCAGACTGTGCTAGGCTCCGTTTCAAATCCCACACACACCATGGAAACCAACTAAATACATTCTATGTTTATGCATCATAGGCACTCTACACCAACATTCTGGTTCAGCTGCCATTGACTTACAACACATGTCAGTGGCAGCTGTTACACCAGATACTACACATACCCAAGAGAACTGGCAGTCCCACGCAGTTGTGGCTGTAGGAGTTATCTGTACTTAGGGAGGGGGCAATGGCACTTACTCGAATTGTCACAAATTTGACAGGAGAATGTCACTTAAATGCCAACTGAACCCATAGAAATGTCACACATAAGCAAGTTGAAAACTTGGCAGCTATGATGCAGGTGAGGGAAAAGCGGACGTGAAGAGCCATACTGAGGTGCAGGCCCATAGGATCAACCTATGGGCCTCCCACAAAGGCCCGCTACACAAGCCTCTGCCTTGCACCTCGGTTGAGGTATAAAAGCAATGCTATCTGGGAATTGTACATTCCCGTTTTTGCATTAGATGATTGTCCTTTAAACATGAATTACTTTGGACTACAAAGTATCTATCAATCCACTCCAGCCTTGGCTGGGGATCCTGCACCAATGGCACAGTCCATGCACAATACTGTGCCTCTTCTCAACTTCCCGTTTTAAACTTGTGAACAAGAGGTATGTGAAGGCCTTACCTACAGGGAGTAAATCTCTAACACCGCAGGTGAAGAGCAATGTCGGACAATGCAAATGTTTATTTAACTCTTTTCCCCAATCCACCTAATTACCTTATACTACTGAGGACCAAACTTTCAAATCATTTTTCATATGTTACGCCCTCCTACTGGCGCAAAATGTACCCTTGTGTCCAAAAATGGATGCGAGGTTGCATTTTGCACTATGAAAATCACGCAGCCAAATACCACTTGGTGCCCTTGCATACTTTGCAGTGATGAAAAGTTTTAATCCCAGCAGAGAAAGTAAAGGCGCGAGTGGCTGGTATGCAATGGTTTATAAAGCTTAGAAACCACTGCATATATCACTCAAACAATCAACCTCCACTTGAGAAAGCGCACAGCAGCTTCAAGCAGAAGGGTCCTGGCACTCCAGCAGACAGTAAAGGATAACCGGATTAACACAGAAGCTAAACACTGTCAAATAGGTTGTCAGAGACTCAACCCACCGCAGGTTAGGAGGGAGACTGTTCCATAATTTAGCAGTGAGAACAGTAAAGGAGCTGCCTCCACAGAGAGACTTCAAGAACTCAGGGATCCGTAGGAGGCGGCTGTGGTTGGATGAGTACCCTCTCTTGACTGTAAGGAGTCAGTCTGTTTGACAGGTAACAGGGGCCTTACAGTGTAAAGCTCTGAAGGCCAGCATCAGCGTCTTAAATGTAATGCACTGTTCAACTGGGAGCCAGTGCAGACACTTTGGGATCTGTTCCTCCAAGAAGGATTTGACCCACCAAAGTGTCTTGCCCTGAATGCCCAGATTGCTTAGTCTGTTCAACAAAACTGTTCTATTGTATTCTATTCACCTGATTCATACAGCAGATAGCTACCCGACAACGGGCTTCCCCGTGCTAATAAAAAACTGCTGGAGTGAGGATAATTAATAATATAAAAAAATTTAGGGAAACAGGTAAGTTTTTAGTTTCTTTCTAAAACTCATAAAATTGTTTTCCATTTTCAGGCTGATCAGCAGAGAATTCCAGAGTTTAGGTGCCAGAAAAGCAAAGGAGCGACCTCCACTTCTAGCTCTCTTAACTCTGGCAATAGCAAGAAGCTCAAGATTGCTGGCCCTGAGAGCCCTGTTGGTCCAGTGGGAAATGACCAGCTGATGGAGAACACGAGGGCCCACTTTATGTTTTGCCCGACGAGTGACACATAATGCCTTGAATTGTACTCTACAACTTATAGGCAGCCAGTGTAGATTTTTCAGCTCTGCATGGGCTGACACTGTTTTAGGGATACCTAACTATTCGAGCGGCAGCATTTTGGATGACTTGAAGTTTGTTGTTAACCGAAAGAGGGCTGCCCAGGTACAGCGAGTTCCCATAATCAAGGCACAAGTGGATCAATCCTTGGATCACAATTCTTTGTGACTCCATCATGAGCCATTTCAGAGTTTTCCTTAAGGCTCACAAAAGACCAAAGCAGCTGCCAGCCAACCTCTTCACTTCGGATAACATGGAGAGGTGTTTATCCAAAGTAATCCCTAGGCTCTTGACTTCCCGCTTGGGGGTGGACGTTCTCCTAGGGAATGAGGCCAGCTTATCTGGTCCTAGAATGTTGGGTTGTTGCCAACCACCAAGACCTCCGTTTGTGTGTGATACAGTATCGAATGCAGACAACAGATCAAGAAGCAACACCATGACTGGTGTGCTCTTGTCAAGATTCTCCCCTGCAAACTTGATCACTTCGAGAAGAGCCGTCTCCATGCTAATGCTAAAACCTGTGTGGAAGCTCGACTGAGAATTGTGGGGAACAGAATTGTCCTCTACAAAGGTGGACAGTTGCTTGTTGACCAATTTCTCCAAATTTGTTGCCGGTGCTGGGAGGAGGGGTATGGCCTATAATTACTCAACACACTAGTGTCGGTGTAAGGCTTTTTTTGGAGCAGCAGAAGAGATGCCTATTTCGAACATGAGAGTAAAACTCCAGGGGTCTCAGTTAAAAGGGCCTTACGCTGCCGGTTTGTCACTTTTTGTGATGCTGCGGCAGCGTAAAAAATGCGCCACGCTGCGCCATATTTACAAAGTGACGCATCTAGGCAGATGCTTCACTTTGTAAACCCCTGCACTACATTATACCTGCGACAGGTATAATGTATGCAGAAAAGCCATGTAAAAGTGACACAGTGAAAACTATGAGCTTTCACTGCGACACTTCTAGGGTGTCACTATGTCAAATCCTTACACCTGCTTGTAGCAGGCATAAGGAGTGACGCAGGCCTTTTCACATGGGGTTTGCCCCATGTGAAAAGACACATTGCTGGAGTTGCGTCTGTTGTCTATTGCCTACTTTGTACCTACAGATACGTCAGGATTTCTGATGTATCTGTAAATCCTTGCGACATGTGGCGCCGTACAGTAAATACGGTGCATCCATGGTGTCGCAAGGAAGGCGCTCTGAAAAGTGTTGCATCAATGTTTTCACCCACAGATGCAACACTTTTCATGAATAAGGCCCCAGATCTTAACGAGGTATTCCAGATCTTATTAAGCGGAGGGCTTAGATAGTGCACCATAAGTCTGAAGATTGGCGGGGGGCAAACATCATCTAGGGCACCAGACTTACATTTTCATTAACTCGTTCAAGGAGCAGTGCTCAGTAATAAGGGCAAACTCATCAAAAGATGGTTTGCAGCAGGAGAAAGCACCAGAGAGGGTTTCAGTCTTCATCGTATCTGCTGGGCAAGTGTCTAAAGCCTCCCTCAAAGACTCCAGGAAGGAGGAGCATACGTTTTGGATCTTTTCATCACAGAAGACAGACAACGTTTTGCAGAGTTCGACAGAAGGGATGATGGCAGTCTTGGTCCCTTGAGGGGAAACAAAGGAACTCACTATTTTAAACACCTCCTTGGAGGAATTGGTTGCTGTGTTAATCTGAATTGGAAAATATTCCTTCATGGCAGTGCACGTTTTGTTGCAGCTGCTCCTAGCACCGCTTTGTAGAAAGGCTTAGCATTGAGATCATAAAATTTCGTCCATTTGTGTTCTAATTGTTTACACAGACTTTTATCTGTTCTTAATTCCTGAGAGAACCAAGGCGCGGATGGCCCCCATCTTTTTGCCACATATTTCTTTAAAGGAGCAAAGTAGTCTAATGAGTTAGATATCCAACTATCGAACAACAAAATGTTTGGTTCAACTGCTCCATGCAGAGTAGGAGGATAGGAACTGAGGGACTGAGTCAGCGATTCCTCCGACACATTCTGCCACTTCCTTTTCATTGTCTGGGTGGGGGCCTGCCTAATTGGTTAGGAGGGACCCTGGAATGCAAAGGGAATGATGAAGTGGTCATATCAGATCAGCTGCACGGGTCTTTGACCTGCAGGCTAGGGATATTAGTAAAAATCATGTTGAGCATATGGACCACCCAATGGGTAGGGGACTGGACATGTTGGATTAAGTTAAGGCCAGCCAAAGTATGAATGAGTTGGGTAGCTAAGGAGGAGTTGGGATCATCAACGTGGACATTGAAATCACCCAAGACAGTTAGAGCGGCGTAATGGACGAACAGTGTGCTATGATGTCAAATAAGCAAGAGAAGTAGCTGCTGATGGAGTCAGGAGGTCTGTACACCAGCAGGCTAGAGAAAGATAAAGAAGGAGTGTTTTTAAAACAGAAGACAAGGCCCTCAATGTTTCCGCATTGGCTCAGTTTCATTATAGATGCTTCAAAAGAATTCTTGAGGGTAATAGCCGCCCCACTCCTAGCCCTGTTCCCGCCTCGGTTTTCCGCCAAGAAGCGGTAGCCTGGTGGAATGGCCAGGGCAAGGTCAGGGTTAGAACAGTTCTTCAACCATGTTTCTGTTAAAAAAAAAAACAGAGTCCCAGGAGTTATCAGCTAGAAGGAGGTAGATTTCTGAAGAATGCTTGGGAAGGGACCCACAGTTGATGAAGCAGGCAGTGTAGCCCACTGTGGTACACGCAGAGACAGGACCAGCCCTTACAAAATCTGTAGTGAATAAAAGTGAATCACTTCAGAGTATGCAAGGACTCCTAGTGGTATGGAGTGGTTTCTAAACTTTCGAAACCACTGCATAATTTAATTCTGCAGGTGGAGCGGCAGAATTTTAATTAATCAGTAATTCCACGTTCCAAGAGTAACACAAAATTACCAAAAGTCCCCCATTCCACAAGCGGAATGGAAACCTCAGCCCAGACCTAGTCTCTACCTGACTGCAGTTAGCCCCACTCACAGCCCTCTCTACCCCACCTCTCTCTATACTTTTTTCACTACCTCACCTCTATTTCTGTCTGCCCCAACATCTCTCTAACTCTCCTTCCTTTCCTCCTTACGTCACTCTCTAACTGACCCCTAGTTGTACCCCACCATTCTCCAAATCTCTAAATTTATTTAATCCTATCTCTCTCACACTAAAACTTTATGTATCTCCCTAACTCTCTTGTTCTACTCACCTCTTTCTGTTTCTACATTTCTGTATCTTTAATTCCGACAACTTGATCTTTCTCTCTTTATCCTGTGTCTCTACCAACCTCATCTATCGTTTTAGCTCATTTCATCAATATCTCCCTTCTTTCCTTACTCTCTCATTGTACCATTTTCTGTACCTCTGTCCTTCTCCTGTTTCTCACTTGATCCCATTTCTCCTATCCAACAGTGTAATATGTCACTGTCTAATCCGAAAAGGGTCCACACACAAAGAGGATGGGGCAATGCATGGAAAGAGAATTAGAAGGAAAAATATCAAATTTCACCCAAAGGAATGGTGTAAATCCTTGGAGCAATACTTTCATGCTCATGATTGCAGTAAGAATGCCACTTGTGAATGGGATTTATTTGTGGTTACAAATATAAGCCAATTAAAGCTACAATTTCAAGTGCTATGTCCTATTTTAATATTATGCACTGTTACACTAAACATCATGTGAAACTGTGACTTAACTAAGTTCCACCAGGATATTTCACAAAGGTACTCAAATAAAGGTGGAAACCATAGTATTTCACTGCATCTTCATGTTTGCTTAAACAATTGCCTAAAGGGAATTTTGGAAGACCAAATGGCAGATTCACAGGGGCGTAGCTTCAGGGTGCTGTTTGGGGTTTGAAACCCCCCAAATAATTACATTCTTGACTTGGTAGTTGCGTCTGGAGGCTTAAAGTCGGGTCTGCTATTTCTGTGTTGGTCTTTGTTGCTGTGAACTATGAATGAAAAACAAAACTGTGACCTTTGATGTAAAAGAGAGAGAGAAATATACCGATCTGGTGGCTCAATTTCAAAATGTAAAGCCAGATAACCTAGAATCAATACTGCCTACCCTGTTTGTCAAGATTGTGTGATCCTAGGCAAATATCTTATTTCACAGAGCCTACTGTTTTCTTTATTATCACATATGAGCATATGAGGACACTTTTAAATACTTGAATTCAGGATGTACACTATAAAAGCACTTTTTATATCAGATTTAATAGACTGTAATGTTGCTCCATCTATAATAAGAATCGAGGCAACGTTAAGGGTTTACCTGAGTACTGACTTGCCTCCTATTTCACTAATGGCATTGTCGTAGGGGGTGGGGGTAAAGCATGAATGTTTGTAATAACTATCACTTTTAATGAATTTCTGTCTATTTAGTGATATAATATAATGTGCTAGGGTGAAAAACTTACCCATGTTGAAGGAATACACTTTTTCGAATTTTGAAGAGGTTGTATCATATTTCTACATTATGGCCCTAATTACGATGCCCGTCGGACGAGCGTCCAACCGGCATCGAGTCAGAATGGAAACCGACCAACTAGTAGTCGGTAGTTCCATTTGACCAATTTGGATGCGATCGCCTATTGGGTGGTCATAAACATTCATTTTCCTCATGCGGCTTGTGCAGCGGGCAGAAAAGAGCCGCTGCACAATCCGCATTAGGAAAATGGATGTTTACAAATCCATGCACCGTGAGCCAGGCAGCATGTGGTGCCTGGCACATGGGTATTGATGTTTTGAGGGGCACCACAGGTGTCCCCCAGGTCCCTTAGCGGAGCCCGTGGCGGGATGGGGGCCCTGCTAGGGGTCCCAAAGTCTGTTTCTGACAGCCATTCAATGGCAGTCGGACCGCCATTGAAAGGCTGCCTGAAACATGCATCGTCATCCATACGGTGGTGCCTGAGCAATCTGTGCTCGTGTTGCGTTTTGCGGCCGGTGCACGCGAGCCAGTGTGTAATACTTTGTACACTCCGACTGCCAAACCTGCACCAGAGAATGGACCAGCAGCATCAGTAGGTAGGTCCTGGCCAGGAGTGGTTCGAAGGAATGCAGCGATCCCTTCGCTCAACACAAGATACCATAGACGTGTAATGCCGCATGGCAAAATAGTATAAGTTGCACTGTCTCAGCAAGCATTAGCCCCTCCAAGTCTAAGCAGAAGCTCTTCAAAACCCCAGCCTGTCACACACGCAGTTGCTGAGTAGCTTTTGTATGCCTTACTTACCAGGTCTGTGTCTTGAGATGTTTCTGAACATACCATATAAACAGACGAGACAAGTGTAATATGCTAATATGGTGCAGGCGGAACGCTGCGGAACAGGGCTGGCTTTAGGGCGGTGCAGCTGGTGCGGTCGCACTGGGCACTAACCTGGAGGGGGGCACTGACCTGGGGAGGGGGTGTTTAGCAATAAGTTAAGATTTAAAAGCACCTGCTTTTAAATCTCCTTCTGCATCCAGCTTACAGGCAGCAATAAAAATGTCAAGATAACTCTTGTGATTAATGTTCCTGCTGGAGACAGAGCAATGAAGTTTGTCTAGTGGCAGTTTTGACTGCCCATAAAGTAGCGCAGAGGGTTAATATGCCTGCTGAAAGAACAGATCTGTATTTAAAGTGGATAGCTGAGTGGATTAGTAACCCCAGCCTTTACCGGCGCTTTAAAACAAATGAAATGTATGTGAGAGAAGGGCTATAGAGAGATGAGGCGTAACAGTGGCTCCTGTGAACTAGTAAAAATAGTAATAATAAAGATGCACACAATGGCAATGTACAGAGTCACGTTGATGTCAGAGAGAGAAGCTAACCACAGACACAGATGTGTAGGTGTATAACTGCTTTTATAAATTTTTGGTATGTAAAATACAAAGTATATAAACAAAAAATACAAAAATGTTTATGTTAGGAAAACAATAGTTTACCAGGTAGTGAATGCGTGTCCCAGTGAAAAAAACATAATAAACCTACACAGATAGTGACGTAATGCGTGACTTATGTACAAGGTTTTAAAACAATAGGGCGACCATTTGTAGTTTTTACAATATAAACAACACTAAATACAATCATCAATGTTGGATCAAGGTTAAACAGGGCGAACCTTGATCCAACATTGATGATTGTATTTAGTGTTGTTTATATTGTAAAAACTACAAATGGTCGCTCTATTGTTTTAAAACCTTGTACATAAGTCACGCATTACGTCACTATCTGTGTAGGTTTATTATGTTTTTTCACTGGGACACGCATTCACTACCTGGTAAACTATTGTTTTCCTAACATAAACATTTTTGTATTTTTTGTTTATATACTTTGTATTTTACATACCAAAAATTTATAAAAGCAGTTATACACCTACACTTCTGTGTCTGTGGTTAGCTTCTCTCTCTGACATCAACGTGACTCTGTACATTGCCATTGTGTGCATCTTTATTATTACTATTTTTACTAGTTCACAGGAGCCACTGTTACGCTTCCAATTTATTCACCCAGGCTCCCAGTGAGTAGGGTTCCCTTGTTGTTCTTTTAATAGAGAGATGAGGGACACTTTTACCAGGTGGTAGGAGGAAATTCGAAAATGAGGTCATGGAGGGCACCAAAAACATTGTGACACCGGGCGCCACCAGCGCTAAGGATGGCCCTGCTGCAGAATCTCATGGAGTCTTCACTTAACTCCTTAAAATTCCGCTGAGTAAAACTCCACGAGTTCCGCCCACCCCTAGTCATCTCACCCCTCCTCCTTGCAGTATACTGTTTTTTAAGTTGGGTAATTTGAGATTCACACCCCCTGAATCTTACTGACTAAGCTACGCCCCTGCATATTAAATTTGCCATATCACCCAGGGAAATGGTTTGACTGTTATTATAGTGGACACCACGAACACGAGTTTCTCTCAACACAGTAAATAATAGTTGTTTTTTTTTTACAACAAGCTAAAGGGTCCTCATTTTAGCACCCTCAGATGCATTCTATACTGGGTGGGCCCTACGAGTCCCATGCTTCTTCCTGAATATGTCAGACACTTGCCCCCCCCCCAGGAAGCAATCAGGGCTAGTATGAGTGGCAGTTCAGCGACGTATCACTGACCCCCCTCCTCTTACAAACTTTGTAATAGGAAGGACAGGAGCCTGAGGCGTTCCAAGTCACTTCCCAACCCTATAGCCCAGTGCGTTATTGATCATCCTACCACTCTAGCATTTTCCCTATGACCCAACCATGGCCCCACTCTGGTCACGGCCTCCTGAAGTGTGAGGGCACATTTTAATACTTTTGCCAGGCTGGGAATAATTTCTGCTCCGGTCCTGCTAAATAGTAAATACCCTGATAAGAGAGGGGCTCGAGGAGGGGTAAACACATGGTGCAGTGTCAGTGAGCGTGCCCCCTTTAAAGAATGGAAATCATGTTTTACCGATTAATTCCCCTTAGAATCTGCAGGACTGAGCGAGTTATTCAAATATACAAGGGCTCGAGGCTTCGCAACCGTCTGGGGTGTGCTTTACATGGCCGAACCCCCTGCCTCAGACTCGGCTCGTCTGTTCATTAAATGGCTATTTACATTAACGAACGTCTCGCGAGCGGAAGTGAGGGTTTGGCTGTTAATGGAGGTAGGCTGTAACAGGACATAATCCCCTGGGCCATCCGGTGGCGTTTCTCTGCCAGCTTTCCCATCTAATCGGCTTTATTAAAGTTTGGTACACACGCAGTAAAAGGGGAGTTAGAGCAATACAAATGTTAATTCCAAGCAGAGGGAGAAGTATCGCCCAATCTACTGAGAAATATAGAACATTAGATGTCGTCAGAGACAAATTAGGAATGGATTTGCCATAGGAACGTAATCACTTTGGTGGGAACGGAAGAAAGCGAGAGAAGCGAAAAAAGAGCCGAGATGCCCCAGAGCATCATGGAACGGAGCAGCCTGAATATATCATGAGCTCCCTGTAGAAGGTCACCCTCATGCAAGGACAAGCCAAACCCAATGGGCCTGGGGTCCGGGAGGGATGGTGGCCTGCCAGGATCGGAAAGTGGGGGGTCAAGTTGACACGAGGGCACCAGAGAAACGTTGGTTGATGGGACTGTTGTGTGCATGGACTCCTGGTAATGCGCTGGTGTGGTCCACAATGGTTTAGGGTGCCCTCCTCATGACTGCCTCATGATTGGGTGCCTCTGTGGTGATGGAGCTGTCCAGGGATGCTGATTGGGTGGTGTTGCGATGAGTATGCTGTCTTTGGAAGCTGATTGCGGTAACGCTGATGAGGGATCTTTCCATGGATGCTAATTGGGTGCAGGTGTGTTGGCAGACATGTGCATTGATGCTTATTGGGTGCAGCTTTAGGGAGGGCGCAGTCATCTCTAGAGATGACCCACCCGAGACGTGGTGTGGATCAAAAAATGCATGTTTCAAGTTTTGACATGGACCCTGAGTTCCAGCAAGGTTGAGACATTGCATGTCTACAGGTACTAGGAAAATAGAAATCAGAGTAGGCTTCCAAATGCACCGTAGCTTTGGGATTATCACCTGGAGAGTCTCAAGGTTGGCCACGGGCATTGATCCAATAGCTTCCTACTTTAGTAAGAAAAAACATCCAGGCAATTAAACAGTGCTGACATGCTCTTGCGTTCAATAAAGAAGGATTTATTTAGGCACAGCAGGGCATGACATGCCAGGACAACAGAAGGTGTCCAGCATGGGCCCTCGAAGACCGGGTCCTGAAAGCAGGGGGAGGGGGATGTGGGCTGATTGCACAGGGGCCCAAGGGGCTGAAGTTGTCAACCTCACCCTTGGCATTCCATCAAGTTGAACCCGGCTGGGGGCAGGCCCTTTTGGGAAATAGAGGTGATGGCAGACTTCCCCTGTCTTCCCTTGGGCCAAAGAGGGGCTTCTATCTGGGGCCCCTTGGCAGGCAGAGAGAGATGACAACTCAGAGGCTGTTGGGGGAGTAGGCCCTGGGAGGGAGGGTAAGGACCAGACAAGGAGCAGAAAAAGGAGAAGAAGAGACTTATTCCTTCCCCCCGGCTGCTGCCTGTTGGACTTGGCCCTTTTTGCAGGGTTATCCTTGAACTTGTTACCTTCCTCCTATATTTTTTCTGCCCTGTTTTTGTTGGTTTTATGACTCTGGGCATTTTACCACTAAAGTGCATGTGCTCTCTCCTGTAAACTTGGTAAGATTAGCCTACACCTGTTTGCCATATTTAATTTACCTGTAAGTCCCTTCTACAGTGGTATCCCATATACCCACGGCCAGTAAATGAAATGTTACTAGTGGGCCTGCAGCGCTGCTTGCACCACCCACAGAAGTAGCCTTTCAAACCTATCTCAGGCCTCTGCAGGGTCTGCGTGCGCAGTTTACTGCCACAGTGACTTGGCATTTAAAGCGTTTGCCAAGTTTGAAACTCATCTTTTACTACATATAGGTCATCCCAAAGGTAGGCCCTAGGTAGCCCCATGAGCAGGGTGCTGTGTAGGTAAAATGTAGGACATATGCTCTTGTTGTGTGGCATGTCCTGGTAGTGACAAACAGCCTATTTGGTTTCAAACTGCTGTGAGGCTGCCCCTCTAATAGGTTTGCATTGGGAATTCCCTGATATGTGTTTCAGTGGTATTTTCTGATATGAAAGGGGTAGCATGGCCATGTGTGGTATGTCTGGAATAGGGGTAATAAATCCTGCTTAGTGGTGAAAGCGGATTTATTATTACTATTTTAGAAATGGCACGTTTAGAAGTGGGCATTTCTGAGTGCTCATGACTCTTTGTGCTCTACATGGTTGTGTATTCAACGTCTGCTTTAGAATGACAGGAGATGTGGATGTGCATTCACTTTAGACAGTCACAAGGGTGGGTTGAGGTGTGCCCTGCCTTGCTTGGGTTACTCATTGCCAGGCTGAATAGACCTGGTCTGCATTTAGAGTGGTGGGAGGAGTTTCGCTAGCACCCGAATAGGGGTGTGCCTGCCTTTCACAATGCTGTCTCTGCCCCCCTATAGTGTGTCTGGAGCCAGGGCTTGGGACTGAATGGAGGTGTTGTGCACTTCTAAAGTTTGCTTGAAGTACCTCCAGAACAAAGACTTTGTGAGTATACGTACAGGGGCTATGACCCCATGACTTTAGACACTGTGTGGACTTGTAACCAGATACTGCTGGCTCTACAAACTGTCCATTGCCAGAAGGAACTGTTCTGCTGCCAGGAAGGATCGCCATTTGGACAACTTGGTTTGCTGGGTTGGCCTGCTACTCGCTGATTGCTGGGCTGCTGGAAGAACTACCACTTTGCACTGCCTTATGTGGTGGTCTGCGACCTGTTCCCCTGTCCTTGTGCCCCCAGTGATCTCCCAGGGCTTAGTGGCCTGCCCTGTATTTCTGAAAACTCAGCGCAAGAAGGGCGCCTTCCTTTTAATTTCTCAGCACGTGGGGAGCTCTGACCCTGCTCCCTGGCACTTGATGTGTCCAGCACATGGTGAGAGCTTCCCCACCTCTTAGCAGGAAAGTGTGGTTGGAGCACTTCTTCTACCGCAGAGGAGCTGCCAGGATCAGCGCGTGTTGGGTGCTCCTGTTATCCAGGTTGTGTGGGCCAAAAAACAGCATGCAGGGTGTGCTACCTGTTCTGCTTCCCCACAGCACTTGCAAAGGGTCCTTGCGCCTAGAGTCTGACGGCAGAGCCACCAAGTCTGGGAAGCCACACTGCGTCAGAGGATACAGCCCTGCCCACCACCCAAGGAAAGTACAGCAGTGTCCTAGTAAATGCGGATGAAGCCGCACCAGAACCCGTTGCCGAGCCGACATCAGAGAAGGCAAGGTCCGGCCCCTAAAGAGAGACGGCTCTGCGGACCGCCTTTCCCCACTGGTACCACCAGGTGAAAAGCAGGGGAGCTCTGTTGTTGTCCCGCCGGCAGTGTGGTGCTACCAGAAACCCTGCGAGGGCTTGGTGCCAGGGACCACCCTGCACCAGGGGCCGGGTTGCCCGACCTTATAGGCAGCTGCGTCACAGGCAGCTGCCGGTAAAAGTGGATCGCGGGGACTGGTCGAGGTTCCCACATGCTGCCGAAGGGGTCCTCGCTCGTATGCTCGCTTAGCCTGTGCCTGGTGAGGAGGGAGAAGAAGCTGGTTCTGTGGTGGCCATAGTGGGGTGAGCCTGGGACGTGGCCCCTGTTTAGGAACTGGCTGCCTCTAAGGAGCTTGTAGGGAGGAATTACCACAATGCTTATAGTAGGTGTGCAGGTGTTCCTGCGGCCTACGTTCCGGGCCTGATTTACATTGAGTCTTTTCGGCCCATATGATGATTCATGGGCTCTCTGCATTACCGCAGTACGCCTAACGTGAGTGCAGGTGGGCTGCACTCTAGGCATTAGTGGGAACACTTCATGACCCTTGGTTGGATGGCCCATTGTAATGATTGATGGAGGTTACTGTTGCATTTCGTGCCCTGATGTGATGTTAAATGTTGTTTTTAATCCTTGTGAAGGCAAAATAACAAGTATCAATTTCAGGAACTGCACAATATGTGCAGTAATAATGTTTTTCCCAAATGTTTTTATGACATGTGCAACTAAGAAGTATTTGCTTTATTGCACTAACGGTGATGTTAGGCATAATATTTTCAGTGTGGTGTTTATGACGTGCACTTATAAGTATTCACTGTTGTGCACTAAATATGGTGTTATGACAATTGCCTAGTTGGCAAAGGTATTTATGACCTATGCTATGTTGTGACAATTGCCTAGTTGGCAAAGTGATTTATGTGATTGTGGTCTATGTGTTTATATACAATATATATGAGATTTTATATACTACTTTGTGGAGTATCTTTTGTGGTGTATTTATTGTGTCACTGGTGTGTGTGTGCTGTGCAAACGCTTTATATATTGCCTCTGGGATAAGCCTGACTGCTCTACCAAGCTACCAAGGGGGTGACCAGGGGTTATCTTGGGTACGTAACTCCCTTACCCTGACTAGAGTGGTGGATTCTGCCTGACTTAGGTGCATACCGTCGCCAACCAGAATCCCGATTTCTAACACTGCCCCACTATAGGAAGGAGAAGAGAGACCACTGGCACAGCCGGCGATGGACAAGTGGCCTACACAGGCCCCATATGTCTGACAAGTGGGAAGCAGTGGGGAAGGGCTTGTCCCTCAACCCGATATACCACCGGTTGGACAGAGGGGGAGGGCGAGGTGAAGAAGGAAGACACCTGAAAGTAGAGCAAGAATGGGACAGGGAGTTCCGCGAACATGCAGGGGGACCAAGAGAAGTTGATGTGGGGCAAGTGGGTCACCCCATGAAATAAATGTTTTGACAATTTTGCATGAACACAACATCTGGAAGAAGAGTGAGAGAGATTGACTCAAGACCCGCTGAAGCATAATGAAATGATAGACATTAACATACACCATTCTGCAGGCGAATAGAGACACTCGCCAAGCCCTGCAAAACAAGATAGAAGAAGTAAGGGAAGACGTGGCCCTGGCCCAGCAGGATCTCAGACAAGTAAGCTAAAAAAACATGGGCATGAGAATTTCAACTTAGAAGATGTGGTGGAAGATGTGAAAAAACAAAGTTATTGCACAACTGGTGGTGTCTAATAAAAGCTTTGGAGACAGAAAAGTAACATATAAGGTAAGGCTAGACGATTCAACCTGCAGGTCGTGGGACTCCTGGAGGGGACAGAGGGGGCGCATCGTGAATTATTCCTGGAACAATTCCCCACCTGGACCCTGCCAAGACCAATCATAACGAAGATACTCAACTATAGAGGTTGAGCCAGCAGAAAAGAGAAACAGGACGTACAATTCCACTCCCATCATGTTCTTCTTTGATTACACAAGAAAAGGCCTCAAGCAGCAAAAATCATTTGACAAAGTAAAAAAGAAACTACAGGCAATGGGTCTATGCTACATGATTTTTTTACCCATCGAAGCTCAAAGTGATCCATTCTTGAGAGTTACATTTTTTTAAATGTGGGATGAGGCATGGAAGTGGGCGGCAGAGTGGTGAAATCTACAACAAGCGTCTGCCACAGACTGCCCAGAGGACACTTGAGGATCAAGGCAAGTGGCCTGAGGCAAAGGATACGATCCATAAAACACAGTGGGAACATATCTCTGAACTGAAGGACAAAATGTTGGATTTGGGGGTGGTGGCATGCAAGGGGAAAACCAGAGGAAGTGATAGACAGAGGCCAGAGACCGCAGACCCCCACCGAATACAACTGATAAAATGAATGACAAAGACACAATATGAGAATGAAGGTGACTGAGGTAAAGGTGGTAACAAAAAAATGTTTTTTAGGCAAGTTATATGGGTGGGTGGGTGAGTGCAGATGCTTTCAGGGGATAGAGTGGATTAGTTCAACATCCATCAGCTGGAAGGATGGATTTGGTTATTTTGGGGGGAGTTAACAGCTTGGGGAATGGTTGACTGTAGTGCTATAGGCACTCTCATGTATTGGGACCATGTGATGACCTTTGACTACTATTGTTTTAATTGACTTTATGTGTTTTACCTTACTCTAGCTTGAATGTACAACATCATTTTTTCTGCATGTGCATTTTGCTTTGAGATTCCATTTCGTGTCTCCTTGTAGCTTCAGAGTGATGGTGTTTCACAGAGAAAGACAGCCTTAGCCTGGCCAGGAACAGAACGTGTGGGATGTGCGTTTGAAAGCATGAGGGAGAGAAATGTGTGGAATGTACGTCTCTGTCTCAGAGTGTAGTGTTATAGGTAGTGGTGCCCAAATGTGCATTATGTTTTACATTGGGAAATGAAGTGTGTGGTGCTAGAGGCAGTGGTGCACAAATGTGAATTATGTTGTACATTGGGAAGTTTTATGAAGCTTTTACTATTGGCTTTGACATGCCCTAAACTCCATCTTGAATTCTGACTCTGTCTAGCTTGAGCTCTGCACACACACACAGGCTCCAAGGTTATTAAGTTATTTAGGTTATTCATGTTCAAGATTGTTTTTGTACTTTTGGAGATGTTTTCTACTTTTGCAAGCTTCACTAAGATGAGGGTCTGGAACATGTGGGAGCGCAGGAAAATACGTGAGAACTCCTTTGCTGTTGGAATGTTTGCATGGAGCTCAGCCACCACCAGTAAGTTTCCTTGCTGTAGAGGATGTCTTCTCATGCATTGAGAATATTATAAAACTGGGATTTCTTGGCCCGGAAGCCAGATTTTGTCCTGAGGGACAGACATGTCTACTCAGTGCTGCATTTCCCGGCTTGAGGAGTCTCTTGACAGCAGGACTGTTGTTGGACTTGGCCCTTTTTGCAGGGTTATCCCCAAACTTTTTGCTTCTTCCTCCTATTTTTTCCTGACCTGTTGTTGTTGGTTTTAGGACTCTGGGCACTTTACCACTGCTGATCAGTGCTAACATGCATATGCTCTCTGTGTAAATTGTTATTATGATTGGTTCTCCCTGATTGGCATATTTGATTTACTGGTCAGTCCCTATTAAAGTGCACTGAGTGTGCCGGGGCTGGTAAATCAAATACTACTAGTGGGCCTGCAGTACTGATTGTGCCACCCACATGAGTAGTTCTGAAACGGTAACTCAGACCTGCCACTGCAGTATCTGTGCGCAGTTGTTAACTTCCATGTCGACTTGGCAAGTGCACCCACTTGCCAGGCCCTAACCTTCCCTTTTCTTACATGTCAGTCACCCCTTACGCCCAAGGTACCCCTGTGGGCAGGGTGCAGTGTATGTGAAAGGTAGGACATGTACTGGTGTGTGTGACATGTCCTGATAGTGAAATACAGCCAATTTCGTTTTTCACTATTGAAAGGCTATCTTGCCCCATAGGACAGAATGGGGAATGCTTTGTAACATTTTACAAGCAAATCTTCCCATAGGGATAAGATGGAAATATAAAGTTTAGGCTCTCTGAACTCAGAATTTAATAACACATCTTTTACTAAAGATGGTTTTTAAATTGTGTGTTTGAAAATGCTACTTTTAGAAAGTAGGCATTTTCTTGTTTAACTATTCTGTGTGCCTCTGCCTGTTTGTGTATTGACTGTCTGGTTTTGGAGTGACAGGGGCTGGGGAGGTGCATTCTCTCAGACAGCCACCGGGGAGGTTGATGTGTGTCCTGCCTTTCCTGAATGAGTCAGGGCTTGGCCGAATAGACCTGGGCTGCATTCAGAGTAGGGGGAGGAGTTCTCACTAGCAGCTGAATAGGCCCGGTCTGCATTTAGAGTGGTGGGAGGAGATTTCCCTTGCAACTGAATAGGGCTTGTCTGCCTTACACAATGCTGTCTCCACCTCCTGTCGGGAAGCTGCACCAGAGAGGACAGAACTGGTTTGGACTGGGCTCAGAGACCCTTGCACAAAGAGAACAAAGACATTTTGGGGTATAAGTATTAGACCCAAAACCACTGAACTTTAGACTACTTCTGGAATCAAGAGGAACCTTTGCTGAGGAGAAGAGCTGGAGAAACTGAGGAGAAGTACTGCCCTTGCTGTGTGTCTGGGGTTGGCCTGTATTTGCTGTTTCTGCCAAAGAAAGGAGAAGGACTTTGCTGTGTGCTGTGTCCCCTGCTAGAGGGAAGTCTCCATGGGCTTGAGTAGAGCTTGCCTCAAGTTTTGAAGTCTCAGGAACACAAAGACTTCACCCCCAGCTCCCCTGAACTTCCTTGCTGGGAGTTCTGTCCTGCCAGGAGTGGCTGTGGCTGTGTTGGGCCTCTGGAGGTTTTTTCTGCTTCTGGGAGCTGGAAAGCAACGCAACAACAACAAAATCGATGCATCTCTCTACTTGCGACAGTTTTTCGGACGCAACGCCGTGGTGCGAGAAGAATCTCCCCGCACCGCTGCGTCGCTGCTGAAACCGACGCAGCGCCTGCCGCCGCAGCAAGAATCACCGCATTGAGGGATCGCCGCTGAAAAGGTCGACTCTGCGCCGCTCGCTGCATCGTTCGCCAACGCATCCCAGATTTCCACACATCGTCCCTGAGCGGCAAGTTTTCCCCGACGCATCACCCGAGGATCGGAGTCGTCCCAAAATCGACGCATCGCTTCCCCCTACAGACCGGACCCGACGCATCGCTCCCCTGTGTACAACGTAACTGTCGCATCGCATCCACAAGGGTTTCAGGAACCGAAGCATCTCTTTGTTTTTTGACGCTTCCCATCGCTGTGGCTGTTTGGCTTGGTGAATTTTGTCGCAACAACAGGTACTTTGCAAGAAATCACGCATCCATAGTTTTCTATGGACTCAGTTGCTAAAACCTTTTGAAAGTAATTTTTCTTAATACTTGTATGGTTGGATTTTTGTTGTTTTGGTCTTGTTAAGTTTAGATAAAGATACTTTATTTTTCTAAACCGGTGTGGTGTCCATTTGTGGTGTTATCACTGTGTTACTGTGAGTGTTGGTACAAATACTTTACACATTGCCTTTGGGATAAGCCTGTCTGCTCGTGCCAAGCTACCAAGGGGGTGAGCAAGTGGGTATCCCCCTTACCCTGACTAGAAGCAAGGGTCCCTATTTGGACAAAGGTACCTCCCTCTGCCAACTAGAGACCCCCATTTCTAACAACTGTGATTTGGGTTCCCCAGTCTTGTGTGGGCCAAGATGAAGCTGTTGCAGCTGGTGTGGTATTTTCTCTGATTATTGGAATTGTGATGTATGAGTGTGTCTGTGTGCACATTCAGGTATTTAGTGGTTCTTGGCATTCATTTATTTGTGTGTCATAATCATCTGATTTATTCTGTGTATATATTTTATATATTTCCATGCTTTCCTTTGATAGGGTTTATTTCCTATTTCTTGCAGTGGATGTCCAGTATTATTATCATTATTATTACTTGCTTGTGTTCTGTTTCTCTTGCACTTGCCTTTATTATAATCTGCTTACTTGTAGTGTGTTACTATTGCTTGCATACATATATATATATGTATATATATATATATATATATATATATCAGCAAGCACTCCGCCCACACCTTGGCTGTCACATCAGGGACTGGAGCACGGACCACGTTTTTAGTTGCAAAGAATTTTTTATTTGGCTCGTTCAGACAACAGCATCGATGACGCGTTTCGACCCCAGAGGGCCTTGATCACATGACCTGATGATATATATATATAGTTGCATGTTGTTTTCATTTGACATCTGGGAAAGCCTTTCTGTTAGAGAGTGTTACACTAATAAAACCCCACGCTTTATTCTGAAAACTGTGTCTTTTGATGTGCCTCATTTGGTGAGTGCTGTGACCGATCTCTTTGCAGGTGTTTTCTTGCTTTATGAGGGAATGCCTCTGTTTGGGAGGGCTGAATTTCTTTTATTTGGGAGTATAAAGCAGACATTGACGCATCGTTAGAAAGGACACTTACACAAGTAGACACAGTAGTGTGGGATAAATATATTCAAAACAAAAGAGACAATGGCTTCTACATACTCTTCATTAAAAGCTATTACAGTGAATAGCATGCCAGCCATGACAAACAAAGGTGAAGGATAGTTACAAGGTTCCGACATGTATTGTCAACAGTCTGGGAGACAATATTAAATGTGAGGTGTTAGGGTAGTACCTCAGGTGACTTAGCCTAGAGATCGTCCTCTTGCAGGAGACACACCATTGTGGGGGAGGGATGTGCAAACTGATTGTATGAGAAGGATTCATAAGAGGCTCTAGATGAGTGGAGGTTATGATAAAAAAGAGCCCCCCCCTTCTAGACCCTGGAAATGCGGGAAGACCCAAAAGGGTGTTGTGACAGGGACATTGAAAAATCACATTGGTCGGTGTATATGCCCCTTCAACATGGCACGATAAGGAGCTCACATAGGTAGGTCAAAAGTTCTTGGAGGCACCAGACTCAGTGCACATTATAGCAGAGGACTTTAATGATGCTATGGACATGCAACTAGACAGCTCTAGCAATAGACAAAACAGAGCGACGGGGAAATACAACTCAGATCATTCACTACAGGTATGGCCTGATTGACATTTGAAGATGGGCCCATCCACAAGACAAACATTATTCCCACTACATTAGACGTATTCCAGGACTGACTATATCTTCATCCCAGGGCAGAAATGCCAGCAATAGTAAACGTTTCTTACAAGGCCGGGTCATCTTGGCCGACTTGTCCCTATTATACAATTTGCAAAAATAGTAATTGAAGGTGAGTGGCACCTAGAGACTAAGGGCCTGATTACGAGTTTGGCACCGCCAAACCTGTGTGCACACCGCCCGCCAGATTATGACTTTTCCAGTCACTGGCGGGTGGTTCTTTGGCATTCCCATGGCAGAGCCTATGAAATAGGCACCGCCATGGGAACATCAAAGGAAGTATCTGCACGGCATAGCCTGGTGCAGTCCATGCCGTGCAGGCACTAGGGTGCATGCACACAGGGAGGCACAACAAATGCCCCCCTGCATGCACCCCATGGCCCTGAGGCAACGGGGGGCCCTGTAGGGTCCCCTTTGTTTCCTCTCAGCCACGGTTTTTTTTGGAGGAGGATCAGCCATGAAAACCATGCCAAGCATGTTCTGGCCTCAAGACTGCCATGCCACCACCTGGGAGCTCTGATCCCTGGTGGTTGCGAAGGTGCAATGGTGGTCCGACCGCCCTAGTTGTAATAGGTTGGTCTGAAGACCTCCACTACCGCGCCCCTGCAAATCTGGTGGTCCATGGACCGCCAGACTCATAATCAGGCCCTTATAATGTGTAGAACCTTCAATATGGGGAAATTGCTGAACCACTAAGGGAGGCTAAAAACTACTTTGATAAAAATGTAGGAACAGTAGAAAGAGGGGAGGCTCTGTGGGAGGGATACAAATCAGTGGCCACGGGGCTGGTGATAGCACAGGTGCACATTAGGTGAACCCAGTGGAAGAAGAAAATGAAGGATTTGGGAAAGGAGATGGTTAAGAAGGAAAGGGAGGCTCTAAACCAGACAGAATATGAAACATTAGTAAATAATGAGGGAAAAGCGATGGATCGCAACACAGAAAATAATTTATGAAGTGGGTAGTAAGCGGGTAAACTCTTAGCCTTGATTAGCAGGAAAGTACAAGGAATGAGGTAGGTAGAGATGATTAAAACAAGAAAGGAGGTGGAAGTTAGAGAGGATGGGGAAATTGCCTAAGTCCTCGTGAGATATGAACTGTTATACAGAGAAGATGACGCAGATGCAGATTCGGGTGTGCACGAATAGATGTAATGGATCACTACCCAGGTCCAGGAGACATGGTGACAAATCTGTACCGACCTAGTGGAATAAACAAATTACAGAAGGAGATTAAGCAGCTACAGATAGGCAAGACCCGGGGTCCAATGGCCTTCCTGATGAAGTGTACAAGAAATTTGCTTCACTGTAGTTGACTCCCCTACTGGATATGTTCAATGAAGCTAGAGAAGTAGGGTGCCTCCCTGATGACCTGAGGAAGGCAACAATAGTGATGATCCACTGGTAGGTCAACCAGAAAACGAGTGTTCTTCCAACTGATCAATTACACTGTTGAAAGTAGAGGTTGAACTTCTGCCCAAAGTCCTAGCAAATAGACTTAGCCAGGTAGTATCACATTTGATACACACTGATCAAAACGGGTTAATTTCTAACCAAACCACATGCCTCAGTTTAACAACAATGGATGGAGATGTGGGGCGGGAGGATGAAGACAAAGCTATTCTGTCACTCAATGTCAAAAAGAACATTCAACTTCCTTAAGTGAAGCCACCTCCACATAAAGCTGGATTCCTCTGGAATGGGACCTGAGTTTAGATCGAGGGATAAGTTGCTATACACAGATCGAACAGCAGAAGTCAGGGTGAACGGGTGGAACTTTCCTAGCTCCCAACTCCAGAGGGGCACAAGGAATGGTTGTACCCTTTCACCACTCCTGTTTGCCTTGGCGGAAGAACCCCTGGCATGTGGAGTCCACAAACATAGCGGAGTGACTGAGTTTGAAAACAGTCAGACAGGGAAGACAAGATCTCACTCTTTGTGGATAATGTTCAAACCTTTTGATAGGTTTCAGAGGTGCTTTGGATACTCAATCAATCAATCAATCAGGTGTTTGTTTAGCGCGACTACTCACCCGTAAGGGTCTCAAGGCGCTGGGGGTGAGGGGGTTGTAGGTTCCAGTCCATCAAGGAGGGGTCTGTCGAAGAGCCAGGTTTTGAGGTTTCTTGCGAAGATGGGGAGCGATGCTGTCTGTCTGAGGTGGAGCAGAAGGGCGTTCCAGGCTTTGGCTGCGAGGAAGGAGAAGGAGCGGCCTCCCAATCTAGTCTTTCTGGTGCGGGGGACCACGGCGTAGGAGAGCTGGGCTGATCGTAGGGTCCTTTGGGGTGCGTGGAATTTGAGTCGGCAGTTCAGGTATGCTGGTCCGGTGTCATGGAGGGCCTTGTGTGTGTGGGTGAGCATCATGAAGGTGACTCTATCCTCGATGGGGAGCCAGTGGAGTGTGCCCAGATGCTGGGAGATGTGGCAGTGTCTTGGCAGGTTGAGGACCAGTCTTGCGGCGGCATTCTGGTTGTTCTGTAGCTTGCGGGTGAGGTTTTTGTTTATTCCGGTGTAGAGTGCGTTGCCGTAGTCGAGTCTGCTGGTGACCAGGTCGTGAGTGACGGTCTTTCTGTGCTCGAGGGGGATCCATTTGAAGGTCTTACATAGGAGGCGGAGGGTGTGGAAGCAGGAGGATGCGACGGAGTTGATCTGGTGGTCCATTTTGAGCTCAGAGTCCAGGATGATTCCAAGATTGCGTGCGTGGACCGTGGGGGTGAGTGGGCTTCCGAGGGCGGGGGGCCACCAGGTGTCGTTCCAGGCATCGGGGTTTGGGCCCATGATGAGTACTTCTGTTTTGTCGATGTTGAGTTGTAGGCAGCTGCTTTTCATTCATTTGGCGATGGCTTCCATGCCTTCTTGAAAGTTGTGCCTGGCGGTGTTGGGTTCGTTGGATAAGGAGAGGATGAGTTGGGTGTCATCTGCGTATGACACAATGTTGAGTCCGTAGGTTCTGACGATGGGGGCGAGCGGAGCCATGTAGACGTTGAAGAGCGTGGGGCTGAGGGAGGACGCGTGGGGTACTCCGCAGGTGGTTGGTGTAGGGTCCGAGAGGAAAGGGGGGAGTCAGACCCGCTGCGTTCTGCCGGAGAGGAAGGAGTGGATCCAGTCGAGGGCCTTGTCCCGGATCCCTGCGTCGTGGAGTCTGCGTATTAGGGTGCGGTGACAGACTGTGTCGAATGCCGCTGAGAGGTCAAGGATAATGAGGGCTACTGTTTCCCCTTTGTCCAGTAGGGTGTGGATGTTGTCTGTTGCGGCGAGGATGGCGGTTTCCGTACAGTGTTTTTTTCTGAAGCCTGATTGGGAGGAGTCGAGGATGTTGTGCTCTTCGATGAATGTGGCGAGTTGGCTGTTGATGGCTTTCTCGATGACTTTCGCTGGGAACGGGAGCAGGGAGATGGGTCTGTAGTTTTTGAGGTCAGTGGGGTCCGCCGAGGGTTTCTTCAGGAGGGGGTTGACCTCGGCGTGTTTCCAGTCATCGGGGAAGGAGGAGATCGCCAGGGAGCGGTTGATGGTGTGGCGGAGCATGGGTGCGATGGTGTCGGTGGCTCTGTTGAAGATGTGGTGGGGGCAAGGGTCCGTGGGGGCCCCAGAGTGGATTGACTTCATAATATTCAGTGTGTCTTCGGTGGTAAGGGCTGTCCAGTTGTCAATCGTTGGCTTTAGGGTGTCTGGGGTGGTTGGTGAGGGTTCAGTGTGTTGGTTGTCTTCTTCGAAGTTGTCATAGATGCTCTTGATTTTGTGGTGGAAGAAGGTGCTGAGTTTGTCGCAGAGGTCTTGTGAGGGAGGGATGTCAGTAGACTCACTGGTGGGTTGGGCGAACTCCTTGATGATGTTGAAGAGTTCTTTGCTGTTGTGTGCGTGTGTGGAGATTCGGTCTTCAATCGCTTTTTTCCTCATTTTTCTGATGGGTTGGTGGTGGGCGTTGGTGGCGGCTCTGAAGTTGTTGTCGGCTTCTGTGGATTTGGTGCTCCTCCAGGCCTTTTCGAGGCGGCGGCAAGTGCATCTGGACTCTCGAAGTTCAGCGGTAAACCATCTGGCTTTCTTGGTGTGGGTGTTGTTGTTTTTCTTGAGGGGGGCTATGGTGTTTGCGCTGTCGGATATCCATCTGTGCAGGAATCGGGCTGCGATGTTGGGGTAGTCGTTTTCCGCGATGGTTAGGGTGGAGTTGCTGAGTGAGGAGGTGAGCTGGTTGTCGGTGGTTCTGGTCCAGTTTCTTCGTGGTTCTGGTCCAGTTTCTTCGTGGGAGCAGGTGCTGGTGTCTGTGGATGGTGTTCTGAAGGTGAAGTGGATGCATCGATGGTCAGTCCATTGGAGTTCAGTGGTGTGGCTGAAGGTGATGGAGTATCCAGTTGTGAAGAGGGGGTCGAGGGTGTGTCCTGCTGAGTGCGTGGGTTCGGTCACGATCTGGCGGAGTCCAATGTTGTGGAGGTTGTCCAGGAGGGATGTGGTGTTGGGGTCCAGTTGGTTGTCGAGGTGGAAGTTGAGGTCTCCCAGCAGGGTGTAGTTGGTGGATGCGATGGCATGCGGGGAGATGATGTCCGTGATGGAGTTGGCGAAAAGTCCGCTGGGTCCAGGGGGTCAGTAGATGAGGGTTCCTCGGAGGGTGGTGGTAGGGCTGGCCAGTATCTTGAAGTGAAGGTGTTCCATCATGTCTGTGGGCTCGTCGGGGAGTGTGCTCAGGCGGAGGGTGGATTTGTGGACGATGGTGATTCCTCCTCCAAGGTGGGTGTGGCGGTCCTTCCTGGAGATCTTGTATCCTTGGGGAATGGCGATGGCGATGTCCGGTCCCGAGGTGGTGTTGGTCCAGGTTTCGGTGAAGAATGCTACGTCCGGGGTGGTGCTGTCGAGGAGGTCCCAGATTTCGGTGGCGTGTTTGTGGAGGGATCGGACGTTGAGGATGATGCATTGCAGGGTCTTCGGTTCGGTAGTGTTCTTGTGGGCGGGTTGTGCTGGGTCCGTGTTCTTGGCGGTGCTGTAGGTGTGCCGGCAGCGGTGACAGCTGAAGGGTCCGTGGGTGTCGGCCGATGACGCTAACTTGCAGTTGTTGTTGCGGCCTGGGTTGAGTTCATGGAGTGCCGCTGAGTCGTAGCGTTGGCGGTGCGGAGGTCCAGCGTTCCTGGCGCTGGTCGCGGTCGGGTCGTGGACGGGCGCAGACGGGCTTGCCTTTGGTGCACCTTTGGCACACCAGCGGCGCGCTGGCTGCGCGAGGCCGCCGTGCGGCCGCCTAACGGCCGGCATTTTATGGGGGAGGTGGGAGGGAGGCACAGCTGGGAGGCGGGAGCGTGAATGGCGGAGGGGAGGGGCCGCGGGGGCAGCAGCGGCGGAACGGGGGAGCGGGAAAATGAGCGGGAAGAACGGGCAAAACGGCATGAAAGAAACAGTAGGGCACAGCAATAACAAAACAGTAATGACACAAGAAATAGGTGCAACAAGCAAGGCTAAGGACAAACAGGCAATCGGGGTACAATGTGGGGAAGGAAAACGAGAGAAGAATCACAGGAGGCAACCTGGGCTCGAACCCCTACCTGCCTGGCAGAGGCACAGCACGGCAGACGGCAGACCGGAGCTACGGGGGGAGAGAGCAGGTCCCTGGCTGGCAAAAATTGGTGCTGTTTAGGACAAGTGAATGGCAAGGGGAAACCCAACCATAAGTAGACTGAGGATCAGCAGTGAGGGTTTTAAATACCTGGGAGTTGAAGTAACATGAAACAAAACCCGCTTCAGTTATTTCCCCTGTTCCAGCAGCTCAAGATTTAGTTGATCAGATACATGAAGTACAACAGACTACACAAGTTAATTTGGACAAAGCCAAGACTGTATACTTAAAGAATGCAGATCTCCATCGCTGCCCGAGTCCTGTGTATGGAATTGGGGATATGGTATGGTCGTCCACACACAATATTGCAGCGAAGGGCACACAGAAATTCAAACCTCGTTTTCTTTGCCCCTACAAGATCATTACAATTATCAATCCTGTTGCCATTAAATTAGAGTTGCCTCCTGCATTGAGGATACATCCTGTCTTTCATGTTTCTCTGTTGAACCTGTTGCTGGTGGTACTCAGTACCCTGCCAAGCCTTTGCCTGTGTTCGTGGATGATGTCCCTGAATTTGAGGTGGAATCTATTGTGGACTCTAGGAGGGTTCGGCAAAGGCTCCAATACCTGGTGCATTGGAAAGGGTATGGACCTGAGGATCAGACATGGGAGTCTGTTGGCCACATCCATGCCCCTTGTTGGCGCTGGATTTTTTACAGGTAGTTCCCTCACAAGCCTAACCTGTTGCTGGGGATTTGTGGGGGGGTTCTACTGTTGTGCCTGCCGCGCTCCTGGCCTGGGATGCAACAGGAGCGGAGTGCTGCAAGCTTAAAAGCCTCTCTCCTATGGCAGAGAATTGCTTAGTGTTTCTGCTGTGCCTCTGCAATCCTCTGCCATAGGTTCACTCATCTTCCATTTACGTGTCACTGACACATCACAGCCGATGCCTTCAGCAGTGTTCTGCTTGTCGGCTTTCATCCTGATCTTCTCGGTCTCCGGTGATTCCTGCGACCTGCTCCAAAGGATTTCCTACAAAAAACAAAAGGACAAGAATTTACTTTTAAAGAGCCAACTTCTTCCAACTGACACATGGTAACGCGCACTGTGCTAAAACAAAGAGTTCTACATATGTGATTATACTTACCTAAATGCCTTGTTGCCTGCCAGAAACTGCTTTTAAGTCACTGGGGTAACTATTCTGAAAGACAAAATACAGCAAGGGAATTGAGTTCCTTATTCTAGCTGTACTAAGAAATAAGCAAGGAGAATACTTTAAGGCTCTACACTATGTTTTGTGTTATTTTTATTTTTACCTGTTGCTTTACTAGAAATATATACAAGAGGTCATTGTATATATACATATCTCTCAAGACTCTGGATGTTCTATCTCTGCTGCCGTTCTAGTCTGCTATTGGGCCTTTATTTTGAATCTTGTTACATAATACATTAGGTATGCAGCTAGAATACATATGTACATAGAGCTATAGTTGACTATATATTCTATCTTCACTTAAACCTATGCTCTTCCTTTATTTCTCATAGATTGTTTACTACTCCTGTGTATGTAGTCACTTACCTTTATTAAGGAATAGGAGATTTATTTAGGTGTCATTAACACATATATTAGCTCATGTTAGAAGAGCTTTGCGTTCAATGCAAGATGTACAAATACACTGATTCTTCTATGTTTTACTTAAATTCAGAAAGGCGTAGAGAGAATATCTGGGCACCACGTATCCTCCTGCTCAGACTCCGTGGGACATATTGTTTTTCTCTTCCCATCCCCTCTTCCCCAATTCTACCTCAATTAGCTTTGAACATTGTTGGGCAGTCTTGGCGGTGGGTGAAAGTTGGGGACTTGCTTCTTGGCCTTCATATCCCTCCTGCGGAAACACAGGTGAGATTTGACACTGCTCTTGCTACCAGGCCATGGAGACTGTTGGGCTGTAGACAGAGATGTGGGTGATTCCAGGTTCCCACTGAATTAGCAATTCATACTTCAACAATATATGTCTGATTCACGGGGCGCTAGGTAGCGCGCGACCGAGATGGCCGCACACCAGTGAGGCTCTCGCCAGCCGGGCGAACAAAACAAATATCACCCTTATCCTGCATCACCAATCTTTCTAATCTTACCCTCTAATCGGCATCCTGAGATCTTGCGGACTAGAACAGTGAAGTCCCGAGTTGTGGGGACGCCGGAAGACTGAGGAGCGGCATCTCTTAGCGAGGTGGGAGCCAGGTCGCGGAGAGCCCGGAGCGCTCGCGGGCGCCATTTACAAATCTGGCCCGCTGCTGGTCCCGGCGGTCTGGGCCGCGACTCTGTTGGCTGTGCATAAGGCGGAGGGGCTGATGCCCGCCGGAGGCTGCGCCGGACGTCCGCCATCCAGGCTGAGGTGAGGAGGCTGCGGGCTGTGCTCCTAGGTGGAGAGCGGGAGCGTGGTGATAGACGCGGCAGACTGCAACCGCCATCACGACAGTGGCATCAGGCCACGCGACACTGAGTAAGCGAGCACTACTGCTTACATAGCCCCGATCCTGAGGTGCAACGTGGGGGCTTCCAGATATTGTCTGCACTTCTAGTGCGGTGCTTTGCGGGAGCCTGAGTTGACTCAGCTCCGGAGCTGCCGCGGCTGCCACTACCCCGCCCCTGGGTCCTGGATCGGCACCATCTTTACCTCGGAGCTGCAGCTCCTCCTGGAAGTGGCGGGCGGAAGCGCTGCGGCCTCCCATATGCCTGCATAGACCAGAGAGTGGGCGCACTGGAGCTGGGGACACCAGCCGTAAGTTGGTGAGGCCCACGGGGATTCGGCTGGACCCCTGCCGCGAACTCGTGCCTTGAGGGCTGGCTGACCACCGTGGCCACATTACCCCTGGATTGGGGACGACAGGTGACTGTGCTGGAGGCTGCTGGTGCACCCCTCGGCTTGAGGGTGCTGATTACGCTGAAGTTGCTGAGACCTGGGGAGGTCGAGACTGCCCGAACGCACTCCGCCCATCCTGTGTTCCTACGGCCTGGTTGTGGGAGGCCCCGGCGTTGATCTTCGGCTGCGCACACGGGCGGCAGAGGGTGAGGTACATCTCCTGTGCCCGGATCTCCCTGCAGGCGGACCTCTTGACCTGCTCACCTGATTGCTCCTGGGGCCTGCCACACAGAGCTCCTTCATACTGGGCTAACCACCCCGCGCATTCCGCAACGAGTGCCGACGGGCTATCCTCCGGACTACACCTGTGCCGCGAGCTCGCGGTGAACTCACAGAGATGGGCAAGGCGGACGGGAAACAAACTAAGATACCCTTTGAAGCCAGTAAGACATCTAGATCTCAATCCTGCGATCAATCGGCAGCTGATCAAGACGGGGGGCAAGATGTTGACCTCAAGGCGCTACTCCTTACGATGCAGCATAGCCTCACCTCCATTGATGCCAAGATCGACACAATGAATTCACGCTTGGATTCAGTGGTCCACAAACTTGAACAGCATGGGCACCGCCTTGACGAAGCCGAAAACAGAATCTCGGAGCTGGAGGATGGCGCCACGAGCAGTAGACAACACTCTTCACAAATGGACAGGCTTCTAAAAATCATTGCTGCGAAGAACGAAGACCTGGAGGCTCGTTCTCGGAGGAATAACGTCCGCATCATTGGCCTGGCGGAGTCAACGATCAGTGGCCGCATGGAGGACTTCATCGAAACCCTCATCACTAACCTGTTTGGTACTGAGGCGTTCTCTGCTCAACTTGTTATGGAGCGAGCGCATAGGTCTCTGACTACCTGCCCAGCGCCTGGGATGCCCCCACGTCCAGTCATAGTTCGCTTCCTTAATTATCAAGACCGAGACACTTTGTTACGCTTGGCACGAGAGCGGCAGAAAGTTGAATATGAGAACATGGTCCTGTCGTTCTACCCAGATTTCACCCAAAATGTACAAGATGCCAGGAGGAAATTCACGGCAGTTAAAAAAAAGCTACAAGCCCAGAGCATACCATATGCTATGCTGTACCCGGCGAGACTGCGCATCTCACACCTAGGAAAACAACACGTGTTCCAAAGCCCTCAGCAGATTGAAGACTATCTCAAACATAATCGAGGGAGGTCACCGGCTGAGTCGTCCACCGGTGCGGGCTCAAGATTGCCGTCGCCACTGCGGGTACCAGACTAAACCTCGATGTCCTGGAGATGCGAACATCCAAACTGGTCTGCTGGTCTCCTCCTCGAACTCTCCTCTAGACTCCCTTCACTCCTACGCTATCATGGTGATTCCTGCAAAATCATCGTCCGGAACTTTGCCCTCCTCCCGTCACTGGTTATACCTTGCGGCTGCAGGGTGACAGACGGGTGGAACATCGGGAGGGCAATGGCGGGTTGTGGGCCACCTAGCATTACCCACAAGGGAGTACCCCCTGTACCACAACCTGGTTGGGTTTTTTGTTGTTGTCTTTTTTTTTCTCTTTTTCCAGCAGTAATTGGGTGGGTCTGTATGCCCGACAAGTTGGGGAAGTCGGTGTGGGCGGAGGGTGGTTTTTTAGTCCTGTTATCACATGTATACCTCTTTGGGAACACGCCATGTATTTGGACTATCAGATTGGTCCTATACATCTAATGTATTTTGTTAGCTTCTTAGTTCGCTGCTAATCACACTCAGCACAACATAAACTGCATCACTTGGAACATCCGTGGGCTCAATAACCCCCGGAAAAAGAGACAGGTTCTGGGTTATTTGGAGAGGCACAATGTTAGTTTAGCCCTACTGCAGGAGACTCACTTAGACCCGTTGGTGCCCTCTACCTTTGCTAGTAGATGGGCCTCCGCACGTTGTTTCTCCTCCTATTCCACTTACTCCAGAGGGGTGGCAATATTGATTAAACGGGGTGTCCCCTTTTCTCTAGGCGGTACAGTTACTGATAAGCAGGGCCGCTACTGCCTCATGTGGGGGCGATTGGTCTCTCAAGACGTAACCATAGTAAATAGCTATGGACCCAATGCCGATGACCCAACCTATTTCACCACATTATGGGGGGACATCATGGCTATAGAGTCCACATACCTGCTTTGGGGGGGCGATTTTAATACCGTTGTGAACCCCGAGATGGATAGATCTCAACCTACGGCCTCTCACATGCAGAAGCAGATTGCATCAATTGTCTCGGACAATTGTCTCCTAGATGCTTGGAGGCATACACATCCTACGACTAAGGAGGGCACACACTACTCAGCAGTACACTCCTCGTGGTCTCGTCTGGACTACTGGTTCTTGTCAGTCGGTATGGCCCACTGGATAGAATCCGCCACTCACCTAGCGAGAACATTCTCGGACCACTCTCCGGTTCAGCTGGTGCTCACACCCCCGCTGGCCCAATCCCCCTACTTAGGCTGGCGCCTCAACCCCTTACACCTGCTAGACACAGTGTTCAAAACAGAACTCGAGCAGGAAATCCAGGATTTCTTTGCACGTAATGTTGACTCAGTCCCTAGCCTTACCACTGTCTGGGAGGCTTTTAAAGTCACAATTAGGGGCTTCTGCATCGCCAAGGGGGAGGTGTACTAAAAGACATTCGCCGTTCCCTGACTAGATTGGAGCAAGATATTAAACACCTTGAGTTGTCGCTGGGGGAGAGAGGAGGAGACGCAGCTACTAAAGCACAACTCCGAGACAAAATGACGGAATATGTAGAAACGGCCGAGCGGGAATGCAAATTCCGGGGCAAATATCACGTCGCTCGCAGGTACGGTGAAGGGGATCGTCCTGGAAAGGTACTGGCAGGCCTGGTGCGACAGCCCAGGTTCTCAAACTATGTGCCGGAAATACTCGACACAGAGGGCGAGACGCACAGGAACCTTCCGGAGCAATTACGTACATTCACGCAATATTATAAATCGCTCTACACAACCCACAGGGAGCAACCGCTTGACCTCCCCGCATATTTCGAAGATACTGCATTAGCGTGGCTGGGAGACACCCAACGTGAGTTTTTGAGCGCCGAACTGGAACTAGATGAGATCACGACTGCCATAATGCAGATGAGGTCGGGGCGCGCTCCCGGATCGGACGGGATCCCCATAGAATTTTATAAAACCTACTTGACGCAACTAGCCCCCATACTTAAGGCGGTTTTTTATGAGGCTAGGGAGGAGGGGCGACTCCCGCCAACTATGAGAGAGGCCTTGATTACCTCACTACTGAAACCGGATAAATCCCCTCACTAATGCGAATCTTATCGACCTTTATCCCTTATCAATAGCGACACCAAAATTCTGGCCAAGGTTCTCTCTAACAGGTTAAACCTCCTCATGGAACGGCTCGTCCTCCCCGACCAATCGGGGTTCATTCCCCACCGCGCGACATCCCACAATCTCCATACTTTACTTGCGGTGCTACAGGATATTGACCCCGATAGCAGCGCTGCTGCAATTTTCCTTGACGCCACTAAGGCGTTCGACTCTGTGGAGTGGGACTATCTCCTTGGTACTCTACGGTATATGGGAATGCCACCGGCCTTCCTCGGGTGGATAGAGCTATTGTCTCAAATGCCTACGGCTGCTGTCCTTCTAAATGGAGCGCGTTCAGCTACCTTCCCTATCACTTCCCTATCACTAGAGGGGTGTCCCCTCTCCCCAATACTTTTCGCGTTGGCTATAGAACCCTTGGCCGCTAAAATCCGCCAACACCATAAAGAGCGCGCCCTGATTTACCCCTCAAGACAACTAATTATATCGCTCTACGCGGATGATGTCACTCTTTACATAGCTAACCCCCAGGTAAACCTCAATCCCGTCTTGCGTGAAGTGGTTAAGTTTGGGGCCATATCGGGCATTAACGTCAATTGGTCCAAATCGGCGGTGTTCCCCCTCACAGATGGGACAGCCCAGTTTCCCATGGACTATCCCTTGACATGGAAGGCGGAGGAACTAAAATACCTTGGCATACACGTCACTAGAAGTAAGGAGGAACTCATGAGGGCGAATTATGGTATCACGTTGGGGAAAATTACTGACACTGTTACTAAGTGGTTGTCCCTTCCCCTCTCCATGGCAGGAAGTATATCCCTAGTTAAAATGATATTGCTGCCAAAGCTACTCTACTTATTCACCAATATACCATACCACCCTGGGGCGCAATTTTTCGCCGCTCTTAAGACGCAAATAGTACGACTGGTGTGGGGAGGCAAGCAAGCCCGACTCAGTCTAAGCACTCTAGTTCTCCCATTCTCACAGGGTGGGTTCGAAATACCGGATTTTGAATTATATTACCATAGTGCCCAGGCTCACTTTGCCGTCTACTGGCTACACCCACCCCCATTCATGCCCCACTTAGCGGTGGAGGAGGGATACATGGCTCCTGTTCCCCTGTCTGGGTTTCTGTACACATCAGAGACGACACGCGACCGTGGACCCACCACGGTAACCAGCACAATTAAGTCCTGGAGAAGGATAGCGGACAGATTAGCTGTGCCGATGCTGTTCTCCCCTAAGATGCCTCTACTACGCCATCCCACCCTACAGGTAACAACTGAGCGACAGTGCAAACAAATGCTGGAAACTTTACACTACACCACCTGGGGAGATTTGTTCATGGAAGGTACCTTCCGTACCAGGGAGCAATTCTTTGGGGCGCGCATACCTACCTCCATGGAACTGTTTATGTATATTAGACTTCGGCAGAGTGTGAGAGCTGCCATCCTGGCCTTCCCTACGGAGCCGCCTCTGCTCCCCCCTCTCCATGCTCTTCTGCAAGATGAGCCCCCCAGGTCATGTCACATCTTATCTATACCGCCAGGCCCAGTCGGTACCAGGGCCCCAGACCCAGAGGGCGTGGCGGGAGTGGGACCGCGATCTGGGTCGGCCGCTGACAGATAATCAATGGGAATTTAGTTGCAATCAAACTCAAGCCATAACTGCCAGCTGCCGCTTGCGGATCATACACTACAAGTTTCTACATAGGGTATATTACACCCCAGCCAAACTATATAAATTCAAGCTACGGGCGGACGACAGATGTGCTAGATGTCGGAGCGAAGGGGCGGATTTTCTGCACCTTGCTTGGCTATGCCCATCACTACAGCAGTACTGGGAGCAAGTGTTTAATGGAATGTCTGACATGATACACACACCACTGCAGGCCTCGCCAGAGATGGCTCTTCTGGGCTGCGTGCAGGACTTGGCTCCAGCGCATAAAAAGTTTGCAGCCCTGGGGTTCTTAATCGCAAAACGTAGGGTGGCATGTCGCTGGGGTAGAGGGCATGCCCCCAAATTTAAGGAGTGGATACAAGACCTCACTACATGGCAGGAGCAATCGCTCAGGTATGCTGAATTGCTTCCCCCTACCTCTGCTCCTAAGAATATATGGAGCCCCCTAATCACGTACTTACTAACTGTTGAGATGACCACACCTGCTAATGACGAGGCCTCAGGGGGTGCGGATGCTTCAGTGACTACTTCTCCCACCTCCACGCATCTTAGGTAGTAGCCAGATTATACGGTTCACCACCAAGCCTGGCGGATGGAATCGTGGCGGGGGTGGACATTGAGGGCGGTAGGCTGGGTGGTCCCCTAGAGGCATAACTATGTAGTGGAACAGAATCCCTCACAGCCTCTCCATCTCCCTTGACAAGGACTAGGATGATGCTAAAGCCTACAGTATGTGATGCTAATATCAACATGTTAAAGCTAGCAATGATGTGTTTCCCTCTCTTCCCCTCCCTTCTTCTTTTGTAATGATAATGGGGCAGCGGGTGGGGTATGTTTTCTTGGTCGGACTGTCCTTCGAAACACGAATGGATCGCTTGTAACTTACCATTGCTGCAATGTTCGACTGCATTGTTAAAATTCAATAAACAAAGTTTAAAAAAAAAAATATATGTCTGATTCACAAAAGTAACTCATAATTTTGATTAAGTTTACACTTCTGAGTAAGTTTACTACTTTTCGGTAGTGACAAACTCCAAATGACATTTAGTAAAAAAATAAATAAAATTAGGACCAACCACTGGTACTATAACACCCTCCCATAGAAAATAATGGAGTTATGGAATTAAAATAAAACTTCATAGGAAATAATAACACATTAAATGAAATTATTGAAAATAGAAAATATTTAAACTGTAAGCAAATACTAATTAATGTTAAAAATATGTAAAGATGTAATGATTAATTATTTAATTATAAAATATTGTAATAGGGGGCGTGGCCAAGCAAGATGGCTGAACGGACGTGATCCGTTTCAGCTCCGGACCCCCTTCGTTGCCACGAGCGATTACAGCGCCCATAGCCGGCTACAAACCTCATGGACTCATCCGCCGTCGGCCCGTACTAATAAAGAGTACAACACCGAGCCTCCATATCGGCTCCCTGGCTTGGGTGCAAGAAAGAACACAGGCGGTTCGGAGGGCCGGGACTGGCCTCAAAATGGCGCGGAGGCTGGCACAGCGCGGAACATCGACATGCACTTGAGACCCCGCAATCCCCTGGCGCGGCCGACTCACAGCCTTACCAGCGGTATGCACCCCCTGCATCAGCGACGCCACAGGAGAGCTCCGGATCGCCCAACCGACCTTAGCAGCTCACTACGACGATTTGATGGGGGCAATGCCACGAGCGTCGGCGGCGGAGCAAAGCCGCAGACTGTCTGAGACCACGAGACGGAGCTGAGAAATGCCGTTTACAGAGACATGGACGGCGAGAAGGTACGGGACGGCGGCGAGGGGGCCCACAGGTCGGGTTAGTCTCCGCTAATTGTGAAACTTACAGCGAGCAGTGACTCCAGGAGAGGTTTGTGTGGAGAAACTCTGCCTGACCCTAAGATGGCGCCCGCACGGTAGAAGAAATCCCAGGATCGGCTCTGGCTCTGCACCACGGACGGCGGAGGAGGGAGCGGTGAGCAACACATCTCCCCCTTGGGCTGACCAACCTGCTAAAAGCGGAGATCATCGGTGCATTACCTGTATTGCTGCTACACCTCTCCCAGCGCTGCCTGACCCTAAGATGGCTCCCGGGCCCTGAACCTCAAAAGTTCGCAGGGCGCACGTGCAGAACCGGGTCAGCGGCGAGATCGCACAAGGGGGCCTCTCACGGCTGATCTTGCAACCGTGCACTGCTCTGCCCCTATGCCACCAAAGAAGGCTGCGAATAAAGTCTCCCGTTATTTCGCACCTCCGGACAAAGGCGCTTCCCCCGCTGAGAGGGCCCCGACGACGACTATGGCCCTCACCAGAGAAGACTTGGTAGCTTCTCTTCGGGATTTCAAATCTGAACTATGCCAGGAAATTAAGCAAGACCTTCGCGCCTCGATGGATCAACTCAAGGCCGACCTCACAGAGAAGATGGCGACGCTTCGACAAGATGTGGATGCAGTGGGCACTAGGGTGTTGGAGGTGGAAGAACAGGCACAAGACCTCGACACTCGTACCGTGAAACTACACAGCACCCAACAACAGCTCCAATCCCAACAAGTCCTCCTGAAGGCTGAGGATTTGGAGAACAGATCCCGGAGGGAGAACATACGCATCCGGGACCTGGACGAGGGCGCTGAAGGGCCAGACTTGGAGGCGTTTGTAGTGGGCCTTTTCTCGGAGCTCCTGGCGCCTCAACAGATGAAGCTCAAGATATATCGGGTCCACCGAGTGGGGACACCGCCGTCTGGGGAGCGCAGACGGACTCAGGACGTCCTGGGAAAGATGCACTCATTTCAAGTCAAAGAAGCTATCCTACGCGCCGCAAGGAAGAAAGAGGAGATCTCCTTTCAAGGGTACAAATGTGCGCTCTTCCAGGACTTGGCACCTTCCACTCTGGCACGTAGGCAGCTGTTTCGCCCTACCACCACCAAACTCCGAAAAGACAGCCTTCGTTACCGCTGGACATTTCCCTTTGGTCTCGCCTTCGAGTACAAGAATAAGTCCCATTATGTTACAGATCTGAGCGATGGTCTGCGTATTCTGGGCATACCAGCACCAGAGGATGAAGTCAACGCAGAACTCTCAAATGACACCAGACGACCCCGGAGGGAGACCAGGTCCTTGCAAACAATCACAAAAAGCAAGCACATTGCTACCTGATATGATCGCTGCCCGGGTGGTGCTGACCGCAGACACTCTGGAGCTCATGACCTTCCCTTCATAGAGCCCCAACGCTGCACCATGGGCTGCTGTGGACCCGATGCAGCGGACGGAGGATGGCTCCACACTTGATTCTGGGGTGCTAGCACCTGTTTGTCTCAGACATTACTGTCTTTTGTTGTCTACATGCCTTTTATGCCTTTTCTATGTGGCGACCGGGGGGTGCGGGCCTTGTCCGTACCGCCCAGAATTACCTTCTTCTTCCTTGAGAAGAACCCAGCTGAGGGCCCGTTGGCCACTCGGCGCAATTTTTCTAGGGGATGTTGGGGATTGGTTTTCGGGGGGGAGGGTTCCCGGTGGTGGTGATGGAGCTTCGGTAGTTTTGGGTTTTCCTAAGAGCGGGCGACTCGTGGGGGGGGGTCTTCTTCGAAATACAGGGCTACAGGGGGGAAGAGCTACGAAGTGGGGAGGGCGGCTCGTGTGGGGGTGTCAATGGTCAGAGGGGGGATGTACAGTCTGACCCATGGTTTCCATAGCGTCCTGGAACGTTAAGGGCTTGAATTCATCCCAAAAGCGCCAAAAAGTCTAGAAATATCTCACTGACCATCAGTTCAAGGTGGTGGCTCTACAAGAAACACACCTTAAAAAGTCAGAGGAAACGCCATAAATCATACCCCTTAATTTGTAAATCATCGGCAAGCACCAAACACAAAGGAGTGGCTCTGCTCTTTAGGTCCACAGCTAAATTCCAGCCTGAGGCGGTAAAGTACGACTGGGAGGGGAGAGTCATAATGGTGAAGGGGAGACTACAGAGTACCCTTTGCACATTTATCTCCCTCTACGCCCACAACTCGGGACAGATGACATTCCTCTCCAGCACGCTAGACCTAATCGGTGGCTTTGCGGAGGGCCCAGTGATCTTCTTGGGGGATTTCAACTTGACATGGCACGATTCCCTAGATAGCTCCCACTCCCACAGGGCAACCCTCAATTGCTTTGCCAAAGGGATTAAACAGAAAATGCACACGCTGGGACTCTGTGATGCTTGGCGGACACTACACCCTACCACCAAAGATTACACATATTTCTCCCATGTCCACCGTACCTACTCCAGGATTGACTACATTTTCATTAGTCAGACACTCTTGGGTCCCTTACAAGCGGCCCAGATCTTGCCAATATTGATATCAGATCACAGTCTCATATCCATCAGTCTAGCATGGGGAGGGAATAAGCCAGGCACGTCTAGGTGGTATTTTCCGGTGTCAATCACCCGAGATAAGACTCTGCGTGATGAATTGAGGACCTCTATCATTGAGTATTTTACTCTTAACACTCCGCAGGCCACTACCCCACAAAACAAATGGGACGCCTTCAAAGTGGTACTGAGGGGTAAATGCATCCAACTTAATACAGTCCTGAATAAGCAAAGGGCTAAGGAACGCTTAACTCTAGAAGAGGAACTCGAAGTGGTAGAAAAAGCACACAAAGAAACACCCACTCGAGCGCTACAGCGGCAGCTCACCACGTTAAGGGGTAAACTGCGCACCAGCTACAATAACAGAGCCGAATACGCAATGCTGAAATTGCGACAGACGTCATACACCCAGGGTGATAAAGTGGGGCCCCACCTAGCTCGACAGCTGTGGGAAAAAAGGGAGCGCAAGTTTATCGGGGGTGTTCTAGATGAGGCCGGTCATCTCACTCATGCGGACGACATCAAAGCCAACATCTTTGGCAAATTCTATGGGGAGCTCTACCGCGACACTCCCTCCGATACACCCCTACAACAGCAATACTTAGATGAAGTGGAGCTTCCCCACATTCCCACGGCAACTGCGGAGACTCTGGATGCTCCTATTACAGCAGAGGAGGTCGGTCAGGGCATTACTAAACTTAAATTACACAAGGCTCCGGGGCCTGATGGCCTAACAGCACAATTTTACAAATGTTTCGCTTCCGAGCTAATCCCACACCTCACTGAGTTGTTCAATGCCATAGCAGTAGACGCCAAGGTCTCAGACTCCATGGCCGAGGCAGTGATATCCGTCATTCCAAAACCTGGGAAAAATCCCCAAATTTGCGCTTCTTACAGACCCATAGCCCTTCTTAACCTAGATGCGAAGCTGTACTCCGTGATTCTGGCCGCTAGAATTGAGGACTTGATGCCCATACTGATCCACCCTGATCAATCCGGCTTTATAAAAGGACGGCAAACACATGACAACATCCGCCGCACTATACATCTTATTGAGAAAGTGTCCAAATTCAGACTCCCTGCAATCTTAGTGGGCCTCGATGCAGAAAAGGCCTTTGACAGGGTGGATTGGTCGTTTCTCTTCCTCACGATGCGGAAGTATGGCTTCGGAGATGGGTTCCTTAACATGGTCAGGGCCAACTATCATTTTCCACAATCTCGGGTATTGGTTAACGGTTACTCGTCACTTCCCTTCGCCCTTAGCAGAGGTACGCGGCAGGGTTGCCCGCTCTCCCCCCTTTTATTTGCCCTCAATATTGAACCCTTGGCAGTGAAATTCCGAACCAATGAGGAGATCCGGGGTATACGCTTTGGGGGCACAGACCATAAAGCGTCCCTCTTCGCAGAAGACATCTTGCTCACGCTCACGTAGCCGACCTCCTCCCTCCGGGCAGTACAGGAGGAATTGAGGAACTTTGAGCTAGTGGCCGGCTTTAAAGTTAATTTATCCAAATCCTCCATACTCAACCTTACACTATCCGAAGCTGAGGCAACGAGACTGCAGGGTCAAACGCCCTTCCAATGGGCTAAACCAGGCGGTAGTGCACGCATCTATTGTTCCTTTACACGGTCCTGAAGAAGTACCCATTTTAATTTTATTCTCACTGTGCACTACACCGCCCCCACACCCGCACGCACCTAACGGCTTCCTCTTCAAAAGATCCCCGATAAAGAGCCCCGGTTTCGGGAGCCCGTCAGGCATTGCAGCGCCGGCTTGACGAGGGGCAAGTGCCCTATGATGAAGCATGACACCTCTCGGGGTGTGTGAGGGCAACATGAAGAAAGACCTGTCTTCTCTCTCCACTGCCCAATCCCCATAGGAACTGCATACCTTCTTTAATTACTAGTCTCTTTTGGGAGCAAGTGTGCAGGACCTCATAACCTAGCTTCCAGTCCCCCCTTTGGATATAATAATTAATAATGCACATTAAAATTGTTTTTTTCTTGGGTGGGAATTTATTTTTTAATTTAAACTTCAAAAAATATTTTTATTTAACATAATATATTTCCACTAATTAAAATATTTACTCAGAATTATTGTAATAGCACTGTAGCATTTTGGGGGATTTTTTCAACTTTTAATGTTAATAAATACATTCATTTACAATAATATTTAACATAAACATTATTTTTCATAATTTTTTTAGTTAATTAAACTTTTTTATTTTTCCTCCTACCTTACCATGTGAGAAGTTTACAGGGCACAGTAGCTGAGCTGATTTGTGGATTGTTGCAGACATTGCATCTTAAATGATTGATGCAAAGGTTCTTCTGGGCAGAAACGTGGCAGATGGGTGATAGAGTTGTGTGGATGGAGGATCTCCTCTCCAAACTTTAGTTTAGTTTGCAAAGAGTCTCCATCCTTGGTATTGGCTGATGCAGGACCTAGATTAAAAAAATGAACGAAATGCGGATTAATGCAAAGACTGTTAGTGAGAGTTGGAATACGGGCTAGTCCAGAGCATTAGTTGGAACGATGACGAAGAATAGGATGGATGGATAGAATTAGGATGTAGGCTGATGTGTAGTCACTATTAGTTAAAATATGAGATGATTAAAAGCCTTACATGAAAGAATCAGTTGATATATGGCTGGTTGCAGAGCCATGGCTCAAGGCATTTCTGGAACATTTGTTTGATACTGAATTTTAGCTATGGTTGAAGTTACAATGTGTATCAATATAGAGCTTGAGCCTGGGACAGAGCTGGATTGTTGGTTGATGCCTATCCTCAGTTGGTCCACTTGTGCAATGTGTATGCAAGCCTCAACTGTGTTCATTGTTGGATTGTCATGGGTTGTGGTTTGATGTAGATTCTCGTTGGGCTGGAGAGTTGGATAAGAGGTTGATACAGAGCCTCCTCTAGGTGCAGAGATGGTTTGTGGTACAGAGCCTCATCTGGGTTCAGACTTGGTTTGTGGGTGGTTGCAGAGCCTCATCTGGTTGTGAATTGAGTGTGTGGGTTGAAATAGAGCGTCATATGGCTGCAGAGTACTGTCAAGGGCAGGTCTCTTAAGTAACGGCTAAAGCCTCTTCTTTGAAGCGAAGAAAGGGGTGATCACTTACTAAAGCAATCTCGGACTCCAAATTTGCAACCGGCAGTAAATAGATGCGACAAGAAGTGAAGCATGATGTAAGGAAAAAAACTGACTGCAGTAAAAAAAAACTTCCGCCAAGCTAGGCCAATCGACAGGACAAGCAGAGTAACGAAGCATGAAGATAGAAGCAGGATACGAAGGAAAACCGGCAAGTCAAAACAGTGAGCAACAGGCAAACAAGCAAAACTGTGACGCAAGTTGGGACTGGTTTGGTCTCCTTTATCTCGCATAAAACAGGAAGTAAACCTGTGGAAAAAAACAGCAAATGATAGACCGCCATCTTACCCTGGATAATTTAAAAACGGATTACTTGTATAAAGAGTCCTTAACCAAAAAAAAGAAATCTGGTATGGGCTACTAAATTATTCATCTCTGATCTTCTATGCCTGAAGTCTTAAAAAATGCTGCAGGCAACAAAAACCTCACGGTGTGCGGTTTACTAAAACGCTGCCACCAGGAAGCAAACTCACATAGGACACACATCATGGAAAGATAGGCAGCCGCAAACCAGAAAGATGCTGCACTGCAGTACAAAAAGATATATATATATTTTTTCTCCTTTTGGTTTGATTAATTTAGTTTGTTGTTTGTGTAATGTTGTACTTGAACCTCTGTTAGGATTCTAGTCTGCAGTACAAGGCCATACACAAAGCAATGACTCTTCAATTGCATTGGAAACGCCAATCTCTGTCCGCAAGCAAGCGAAAACTAACAGGTACATTTACTCTGGGTACAGAGTTGGATTGTCTGTGTTGATGCTGAGCCTCATACGGTGCTGAGTTGGATTGTGGGTTGACGCTGAGCCTCATACGGGTGCAGAGTTGGATTGTGGGTTGACGCTGAGCCACATATGGGTGCTGAGTTGGATTGTGGGTTGATGCTGAGCCTCATCCGGGTGCAGAGTTGGATTGTGGGTTGATTCTGAGCCTCATACAGGTGCAGAGGTGGAATGATGCTGAGCCTCATACAGGTGAAGAGCCTTCTCTGTATGGAAAAGGAATTGTGGGTTAATGTAGATGTAAAGTTGGATACTGGGTTGATGTCAGTTTCACCTTGGACACCAGTGAAACGAGCATTGATGCATGACCTCAGCTGGGGTGGAGTTAGTTGGTGGGTTAATGAAGCACCCTGACTGAGAACTTTACAGCTGGGCTGGTGTATAGGTGGTTGTGGGTAGATGCAGGACCACAGTTGGGGACAGAGTTGGAAAGTGGCTTGATGTAACAGTCAATCTGCCTTGGAATTGAAGATGGCATACAGCAGAAGATGAGGATGAGGTACACTAGATAGTCACCACTATGGGAGGCATACAACCAGAAAATGTAACATTACAATTTAATTTTCAACCAATCAAATTACCTTTTTCTCAGAGGGTTCCCTACAACACCCCATTAATAAACCCCAAAGGAATCCCGGCAGACACCATGTTACACTGGCACTTTGGAGCTGATTTACAAACTGCAACATTGAATGAGCCCTAGGAGGAAGTGTGCATGGCGACTGTCCTGTGCATTTCTGAATATGTGGTTTGAGTCTGTAGGTGAGGTACAGGCTTTGCTACAGGAGTCTTGATTAAACGTTGATCCTTACTGGTTTGGACCAATGTCATAAGAGCTTAATTGGAACTGGATCCATAATGGAGAATGGGCTGTGAGTGAGCAGTGGTGGCTTGTAGGTAATGGTGACGGTGGCAGAGGGCTTAGAAAAATAAAATACTTACCTGCTTGTCGCTGGTCACCAGCCGCAGCCTCTTCTTCATCCTCACTGTTCTGCTGGCTCCCGGCAGCACCCAGGCTCCTCTAAGCCAATCACAACTCTGCTGTCACCATGACAGCATCCTCGTGATTGGTCTGAGAGCTGTGTTTCGGCGCTCAGACGGTGACTGACAGCCTGTGCATGTTCTCCTCCCAGGCTGTGCATTACAGCCTAGTTGAGAACATGCAAAGTGTGCATGACGGTTTGGCCGGCCCAAGAGAGCCAGCCAAACCGTCGTGCACAGTTAAGGTGCAGCAACCACTCCTCCTCCCTCGACATCACGGAAGCCCAGCCCCACCCCATCATAATCTGGCTGCAAGATACTAAAAACAAAATGATAATAACTTCTGTTATTATTATTTTATTTTTCCTTTCACTCTGCTCCAAGAGCAGTGGGGCGATTCTTCTCCAACTTATTGGAGGAGCTGCCACTGTGAGTGAGGCTCTTGGCCAAATAAATTAATGACAGCAAGTCCCGAATGTGCTCCTTAATGCTTTTTGACAGGTGACATTGAAAGTATACTTGTTAAAAGCTGGCAAAGGAAGCATCACTTCCTCTCTCCCTACCACCAGAGCACTAGGCCATACAGGGTCATGTAATGCTGCAGGACCTTCTTTAGCTCCGCTTTGCATTCACTTATTTTGAGATCCAAGTGCCACATGGTGGTACTCGGCACATGCAGCATAAAGTCACAATAAAATCATTGGGATCTTAAAAGTGAAAGGGAGAATACACATGAGAAAGACTGGGCAAAGACTGCTTGTGGAGCCATATGTTTCAGTCAATCGAGTTATTACTTTGATGACAACTTCTCTTGCATCCAAGTCATCTCTCCCACCACAGAGTGGTTAGCACAGCTGGAAACAAGATGCTGACTCTTCTTCCTCCTGAACCTCTGCTCTCTTTTATCTGCATCTAGAGGCATTGTTCTGGAAGCCATCCAGCAGCAAACCTAAAGTGCTCGTAAGATGGCCAACAACACCATTATCCCATGAGGGGGTCAGATCACTGCATTTGTACTACAAAGCATGTGGTAGCATTTTGAATGCATAAATGTGGCTTTGGTCTGTGTTAGAAGGTGGTTCTGACACTATGGGCCGTCCGGATTTTTCGCTTTTTGAGCACCTGTGTGTTGAGCTTTTACTGTGGGAGAGCCTCATAAATTGGGACTCATCCACAGTGAACTCATGATGAAAGAGACTGCATGTGGATTTTACCGGTGTCCCCCTGGCTTGACTAGGCCGCTGCGCAGCAGCTGGAGTACGGGGCACCGGGCTGGTTACATGCAGACACCTGTGTACATGCGTGTGCACACGTGTAGGGGCTGCGCGGGGGAGATTCCTGGCGTGCGCAGTCCAGGAGCAGCTACAGAGTAAATGGTGTGGCAGGACTTATGCAGAATTGGGTGGTGACATGGAATAGGCTTTATACACTGGGAAGAAACATGCCAGGGAAAGTCAGTGTGCTTTACTGTGTTTTTCACTTCATTATTCCCCTATGGGGAAGTGGAGCCCCTGGGCTAGTGTCACTTTCCTAAAGCCTACAGATTCCAGACACGCACTAAAGTCCACTGTAACGGGTGTGAGAAGAAGTATTCTGCAGAGTCCGAAGTCATATTTGTACTGCTTTTGGGTCATCCAGAAATGTCACATTTCTCTGAGTCAGTCATAACCAGGGCCAGGCTGAGGGCTGACCTCAGCTGGCTGGATTGATAACCTTTTTTTTCCACAAGCTAAGGCCTCCTCTCCACGAAGAGAAGATGGGGGGGGGCTACAGGCCCATCCATCAGCAGCTATCACTGGTGCCAGGCACCAGGCTGCACCAAGGAGGGAAGGGCTCTTGTTTCAGAGACCATGTGGCCAGAGACCCTGGACGACGCCATTTTGAACCAGCCCAGAGGCTGGACAAGAAGGAGGGAGCAGGGGCAGGGAAGTGATGTGTCGCTGTTTGATAGGACAAACAGAGACTTCCTGCCAGCCCCCTACTCAACTTTTAAAAAGTGCTTGAACAGGAAGAGAAGCTCTCTCTGGGGTGTGGTCTGCTGAGCCGGAAGGTGCTGGAGCCTGGCAATGGGCAGTTGGAAGGAGGTACCCCCTGACTGCCCCCCAGGCCTCTAACAGCGCCAGAAGAAGAGCCCAGGACCGGTGCGCAGAAGCAGGGGCCTCTGCACAGGGAGAAGAGAGGCCCAGGAGGAGAGCCAGGCGAAAGTCTGGCGCAGGGAGCCAGTGAAGACCGCTCCCTGCAGAATGCACACTCTTGGAGACCCGGAGGGTGAAGGAGAGTGCTCCCAGTGGCTGGGGGGCGCCACCAGGAGCAAGCAGACGCGAAAATGGGGCAGATCGGACCCCCAGGGGCTGAGATATGGCCCCCGGAAGGAGAGCGACCTTTGACCCCTAAGAAGACCGACGACGAAGCACGTGGGGCTCCGCCGCCGGTCCATGAGATGCCCCCGGGGTGGGTCAGGTCCCGGGGGCTGCCCCCAAGGAGAAGGGAAGCCGGGGAGCGCCATTGCGCTCCCCGCGAAGGTGCCCTGCAAGGGGCCAGGAGCCCACCCTGGCCCCCACCGAAGATGGAGGCGGGGGAGCGCCGGCACGCCCCCCGTGAAGAGGCCCCCAGGGGCCCGGGACCCCATCCCCGGGCCCGAAGTAAAGCCGGGGGACGCCGTCGCACCCCCCGTGAAGAGCAGGAAGGCGGGGGAGCCAGGAGCCCACCCTGGACCCCGCGAGCGAGTAAAGACGGGGAGCGCGGTGCGCTCCCCCGTGAAGAGGAGGAGGCGGGGAGCGCCGTTGCGCCCCCGCGAAGTGGTCTCGAGGGGCCCGGGACCCCATCTCCGGGCCCCGAAGCCAAGCAAAGTCGGGGAGCGCTGTCGCGCTCCCCGTGAAAATGAAGAGGGGCCCGGGACCCCATCCCTGGGCCCCGAAGTGCAGGCTGGCGTGGGGGGAGTGCGTGTCACACTCCCCCGGGGACCGGAGGAGCCGGAGAAGTCCTGCACGTCTGCCCGCCGGAGCGGGCAGACCAGAACTGCGTTGCCGGCTCCCTCGGCAGCACGCGAAGGTGCTGGCCGGGCGGGGAGCCGGCGGGGGCAGCCGGGGGTGGGCTCCCCGGGCTGCCCTCCAACGAGTGGGCATGCGGGGGTCCCGGGTGGGACCAGGGCCCCCAACCAGAGCCGGAGAGGTGCAAGGGGCCCGGCTGGGACCGGGCCCCGAAAAATAGAAGGAGCGGCCGGGGGTGGGCTCCCCGAGCCGTTACTCTCACCTGGGGGTCCGGGTGGGACCGGGCCCCCCACCGAGGCCGGAAGAAGCGGCGGAAGGCCGCAGGCTGCATCGCAGCTCTCCCCGGCACAGCGGGAGAGCCGCTAATCGAATATTCACTGAAAGGAGCTGGAAGCGCCCCATAATGCCTTGCAAGGCATGGGGAAAGTATCGTTTGTGGTGGAGGGGGGTCACCTTCAAGTGTGAAAAGATGCTGGGGGGAGCTGCTGGAGAAGCGCTGTCTGCCCCCCAGCACGAAGAAAAGTCTCACCCTAAGTGTCATAGGGATTTTAAAAGAATAACCCCTCAAGGGCTCAGCCTGCATTTAACACTTTCTAGTCTTGAACTTTTGTTCTACAGCTGAGGGTGTTTTGAGAAGTGCCTCAAGGAGTAAAGGGCTGAGTTGGGATGTCTGGAGAAGGGCATTCCATGGAGGTGAAGAGGTGTAATTGCACCAGAACTGCATTTACTAACGGTTATTCCTTTTTAGAGGGACTGAAGGTCACATATGTAATGTGAAGTACCTGTGTAAGGTGATGTCATAAGCAAAGGGGGTTAGGTTGCCAGACATTCCTGCTAGGGTGTCTGGCTGTATATGCGTAATCCGGTGATTTCATCTGTGATACCTTTAGGGGCTGTAATTGCAATGCATTCTAATGATCCACAAACGTGCTGAGTACTGTCATTCTAAAGTGTGCGTAAACATGTATTTTTGCTGCTGCGCTTAAGTGAGGAACAACCCAGACTGTTAGCCCTGAATATGTAGGGGTGCATACTGTATGGTCAATATAAGATGCTCAGTCAGGGTTATGTGTCACTAGGGCAGGTGAACCTATTTTTAATGCGTGTTGAGGTAATGGGGTGGGTCGCCACTGGGATGGTGCCAGTGCGCAGGGCCCTCGCTCCAGGCTATGCTCAACACACTGCATTAGGGGGCAAGATGATGTGCATACATGGGAGTGGTGGTACTAGACCCCACCCCCTTTTGGGAGGGGTGGAGATGTTACGCAATGTCACAAAGTAATTCCAACAGCTTATGTATATTTGTAAATTGGTGCATAGTATTGAGTAGTGTGTGTGTTTAATAAATGTACTCTTACTTTTATAAAGCAAAGTACAGGCTGGACAATCAATTATTGAGTGTTATTTCTGCGCACCTGCAAATGGCGATTACTAGCCCACACCACCTCCCTTGAGTAAGCCTCAGACTGCTCTGCAACGCTACTATCTGAGAGTCAGGCGCTACAATTGGGTGTTTGGTTCCCAGTGAAGGACAAATGTAGTCATGTTATTTGTGCAGGCCTCACAGATGCTGCCTCGTTTTCCAACAGTCTGCCAGTAATCGTGCATACTTTATCTCTGCACAGACTGTGGAGCCTCCCTATGGTAAAGTGTAGGGAAATTAAAAAATGTATTTAACTCTATCGGGCAATGCCTCACAACACAGGTTAAAGGAGCACAGAATGATTTTCTATCTGAAATTTGCCTCTCAGCATTGTGCAAACTAAGGGGCAGATTTACAGCCCCCCTGCGCCACCAGTACGTCACTTTTTGTAACATACTGGAGGCGCATTTCACTTCTCCATATTTACAAGGAGAGGAGAAGCCACCCTCCGTGACTTTTCCTCTCCTTGTAAATATGGCCCCTTCCCACGCAGCACTTTGCGTGGAAGGGGCGTTCCATGGGTGTTGCTGTGGAAGTTCTGGGGAGGCATAGCGAGGCGCAACGAGGAGAAATGTTTTCATTTCTCCTCGTTTTCTCCTCTTCCAAAGCGTGCTGCATTCTACAGCACGCATTGAAAGAGGAAAATGCCTGTAGTGATTGTTTTTGTGCAGGAAGGTGCACCTTCCTGCACAAAAACAATCTCCCCATGACGCAGGCATCCTTGCACCATGGTGCAAGGGTGCCTGCGCCGGCGCAAGGCTGCAGTTTGTGCGCCAGCGCAGGAGAGAGCACAGGAATGCGACATATTATTGTAAATATGTCGCATTCCTGTGCTTCGGAAGTGCCGCAGCATGGCGCAGCCAAAGGGCTTGCGTTGCCGCGCTGCGGCACTTCCTTGTAGATCTGCCCCCACATTTCGAAGTCAGTATTCGATGGTACTAAATACAGAGAACAAAATAAAAAAATAAAAATGTAAACAGTTAGGTAAGTATAGATTTACAACACCTAACCCCACATCTATGTACCTACGCTATACATTTATCTTCAAGATACGTAGATGTGGAATTAGGGATAGTAAAATCTGTACTTCTCTATATGCACTTACCGTTTGATATTTTGTTCCTTGATAGTCTGTCCTCGATATTCCGTATGTCGTGAAGTCAATGGTAACCATGTGCAAACTTTGAAAAATGCACAAAACTGCATTTTAATTTTTAAAGTGCCATGTGGCGCACACATGTCCCTAGCAAGTGTGCGCTTTGCATGTGCACATTTATCTTTTTGGGGGGTGCTTCAGGGGGGGGCCTTAGGCCCCCAGGCACCTTTGGCCTTTCATTACCTAATTTGCGATTTCCAATTAGGGTATCGTAAATAAGCTAATGCAAAACCATTATCACCTTATGGCCCATAGGAACGAACAGGAGTAATATTACCTATAAGCGATTCAGTTCTTACTGAATTGATATTAGTTAATGTCAAGGAATCGCAAAATCTATGGCGTTTCCTTACATTTATATCATTTTGCTATTACCAAATAGCGATTCGGAAAAATTTGCTGTTTGGTCATTGAAAAATGCTTATTTGATACATGTGGCCCCATGATTCTTCTGCCGCTGCTAGTACAGGATGCTCATGGGTGCGCGCGCGATCATAAACCAATGCGCGCAGCCTCAACAGCTTGACTATACATCACAGACCAATGTTGGCCTCATTTACTAAATGTCATGAATGGCCAGTGATCCCAATCTGAAACTAATAAGGTTTAAATATCAGCCGTCAGAGGGTAGAATGGGTCAGGTGAAATCAATTTCAGACAAAGCGCTTCAAGCTTTTGGCAAACTAGCTCAACCATGAATCTCTAAATAAGTAGAAAAGCAGAATACAGTGTGTCATGTAAATGGATGATATGGAAGATGAATCCTGTGTGCCTCAAAACACAATTTAAAAATCTATTCGAATATAAATCTCAAATTCTTAGGTTCCTACGGCATATAGTTCTTTCTCACAGAAAACTCTAGGGAAATTAATCACCTATTTTTGAAAACAACGTCTACTCACTTAGCAGAGGAAAATCTTTACTTCTCGGAAGACACTGTAGCGATTTTGCTTTTGGCTAAAATTGATGGAATGGATGTTTGCTCCAGAGGAAACGTTCTGAACAAAAGAATCAAAAGTCATCATTATTGTGCCTTGCACATTTATTTAAGAAATGCGGCTAAAAGCGAAGCGGGCTTTATGTTCACGGTTCCCGATTAAGAAAACTCTTCTTTCACAAATGTGTAACTCTGAGCATGGCATCTCGTGGGAGAACCTTCCTGTGTACAGAGATGGTCTCTCTCGTCTGTCTCTTTAACAATTTGGAAACTACTCTCTTATTCCTGGATGCAGTTTAACCGCTTGAGATTCGTCCATTTTTCTTGGTGATTCTGTTATCAATCCAGAGATAAATACTTTATTCCAGGAGATTCAATCTAATCTAAAGGGAGGTTGTTAATGTTTTATTGATGAGTTATTTAACCCATCGGCATTTTAGTCCTTTATTCCTGGAGAATTCTGACAATCTATTGAGTGATCAGCCATGTGCTCCTGAACACACTATCTACTAGGAAGATGCATCCACAGAAGATGAATTCTTTAATCCCATTTAATGTACTGGAAGTGATTCGTTTATTCTTTGACATAGTATCAAATCTCGGTACTGGAGGAACTTTTGTAATCAAAAGCCTTTCCTATGGTGCCGAGTGAGCCTCTCCGAAGCCTTAAAGCCAAAGATAATACCCTACTCTGGGCCAACGCTGTGTTAAGAAATATTGTATGGGTTTAAAAGCACCTGCTGCAGAGTTCCTTGTGTGTCCAGCAGTTTTTAGACAACAATAAAAATATCAAGATGACTCTGGTGATTAATGTTCCTGCTGGAGAGAGATATCAGAATTTTGTCTAGTGGCAGTTTTGACTCATGATGAAGAAGCACAGAGTGTTAAGGAGCCTGCTGCAAAGAATGTGTACCATGCAGATCACAGAACTCTGCTTTATGTGCATAGGGCAGTAGGTTACTGCTTTTGTTACAGGCATGCTTTTGTTACTTGCAGTTCATAAATTATAATCCTAATGTAGCACAGTGACCTATGAACTGTCATCAAAGAGGTGCATGCAAACTGCATGGTATAGGTTAGAATGTTATGTTTTCCCCTGTCTTTCATTTATTTCCTAACCTTTCTAAAAGTGTTAGTTTGGCTAGAAATACATTCATATTAGTAAAGCTGACCCCAACTACTGTGGTACATTTTAAATCCTGAGTTTGTGCTTCTAAAGAACCAAACACTCTTAAAATATACTGCCTATTGGTATGGATGACGTGTGATTCATTTCAACACATTGTAATTCTCATTGTCTTATGTAACATTTCCTATACACTGATTTACACATATTTGATTCATTGTCTCTGTATAATATGTGTGTGTGATGTAAAGTGCTCTGACACTCTACACTGGTATGAATAGCACTATAAAACAAATGAAATTCATGTGAGAGAGGTTCTATGGAGAGATAAGGGGCACTGTTGGAGGGTGATAGTGAGGAAATCTGTAGAGGAGGTCATGGAGGGGGGCAAAAAAGATTGTTGCACTGGGCACCACCAGCGTAAAAGCTGGTCATGTACATATCGTAGGGAGTCACTCTGCCCCTACGTGTGATGGGAATACGCTGCACGCAGCCTTATGGCTAGACATGACTGAGGGCTTAATTAAAGAAAGGGCATAGTGGCTGCTCAGAGCTCACTCCTGTACTGACATTGTTCATCTGGTGCCGTCTCTGTTGGCTTTTTGTGTGCCTGGGCCTGGGCCGTGTACCAGACATTGTAGTGGCGGCGAAGGGTGGTCGCTGAAACCCATCTGGGGCAGGCAGCTCCAAACCCTGCATGCTGGGGCCCTCTGCTCATGGTGAGTCAGCTGCACCTGCCTTTACCATCTTGGAGGTCACTAGTGCTGCAGGCCGCCCCTGCAGCAGGTTCCCCCAAGCTGAAAATAACAGCATGACCACCGTCTCCTCTCACACTGCCCAGAACGTGCCTGCATTAAATAAGTGGTCGCATGCTGCAAGAATCACATGCATGCAGGAGGTAGGTGCTGCACTCCAGTGCCTGCTCTGCAGTCATCAGCTGCGAGGAAGTGTAAGATGTCTACGTGGCAAGCACATGCGCCCTATGCGGAGATGAGGTGCCACCATGCCCACTCTCCTGAGAGAGGATTGAAAAAGGAACGTTTGAGAGACACAGAAGTGTATTGCTTATGTTTACCCTAAAGCTACTTTGGATGACAGCAGACTGGTTCAAGAACATTGATGGCACATAAGGGGGAGTGAAACAGCATACAGCTGCCCCCTTACCACAGTGATTTGTGTAGATGCAAGTTCCACACCGCAACACAATAACCCATTAAGAGGAAGGCTAAGGGAGTACTTACCACCAAGACTGGAAGTCCCTGAGGGAGTGATGGTCAGTGACCCCGGGAATGGCGAATGCATGGGGGTTCCTGGAGCTCCACAAGAATCAGCACCCACACAACACCTACAAAGAGGGGTTGTTGCAAAGGCATCAATGATAGCATTTCCCTGATTTAGGGAGTTGATTGGCCCAGCTAACAGAGCCCCAAAATGGAAGACGTGGGTTGGCCATCTCAAAACTATTGCAGGGCCGCAAGACAAACAGATGGCACCATAAAGAGATCATTATTGCTGCACTTTGCAGGAGAAGAAATGTGCATATTATTTGAGAACCTCCAAGGAACTGGGGCTGGCCATGACTATGATGCAGCATCTGCAGCCCTAGATGCCCATCTTGACCCAAAACTCAATCCAGACTATGGACAGTTCAAGCTGCAGCACGCTCACCAAAAGGATGGTGAAATGATCAATGCCTTTTATTATGCGTGGCTAAGTTGGCAAGCACATGCACTGACGATGGCCAGCCAAATGAAATCAGGGCACAAATCAGACAAGGTTGCAGGTCATCAGTGCTGAGGCCTTTGATTCTGCGGCAACCTCAAATCATACCAGTAGACATCCTAATTTTAGCAAGATACCAGGAGCTAGCTAACAGTCGGGAAGAAAAAATTTAAGTAGACCTTATGAGAGGGTCTGTAAAACCAAGTAAAGCTAGAACGACATCCATTAAAGAAGAAGTAGTAGACGCCTTAAGAGAGAGAGGTGCAGCTAAGCAAAAAACAATGGCACCCCAGGAAATACCCACTCAGTGCCGAAATTGTGGGCTAGATTCCCAAGTGTTAAACAGATCCCACTCAGAAGAATGCATGCTCAAAATGTGGGAAAGAAAATACTTTTGCCAGAGTATGCAAGATGATAAAGTCACACATCACTTCAGCTCTTCAAAGACTGATGCTGGAACGAGAGAAACAGCTGGACAACATCAGCACCAAGACACCTGACAAATTGAGCCTGCCAAAGACAAGGAAGAGGCGACATACATGTAATGAATATCCATCAGTACTAAAGCCTGCATCCTCGGCTCCATTTCTCACACTGACACATACTAACATTTATGCTTATGGTGAACAACAGCCCCTTATGTTGGGAGCCATCATTGGCGTAACCGTCTGTAATGGAGAAATTGAGACCCAGGACAAGTTTCATGTTACTACGGAGGATGAAGGAACATTGTTGGTCTGCTACAGGGCAGACGACCGTGAATTGAGAGATCGGTTTTTCAGCTCCAGCCTTATTTACAATAATATATAGGCCAGGGATTAATAACCCAGTAGACTACCTGCCAAGGTATCCACACACAGGCTGACTGGTGGTGGTGACACCATGTGACAACACGGAGGACTATGTAAATATGGTTACCCACAGTGCATCCCCAAAGCGATGACCCTAGAGGAGATTGGGATAGTGTCTGAGGAGGATGAGAGTCTACAAAAAGTGGTGGAAGTCATGCAACAGCAAAAATGGAACACCTGGCTGCGAGACTCCCATCGATGGGGGCCATCTGATGAGTTAATTCTCACTGAGCTGTTGAGTGTGAGGTAAGAGCTGAACACAACTGGGGATGGACTCTTCTTGAGAGGATGTAAAATTGTGATACTCCAGGCACTACAAAAAGGGGTGGTAGAATTATCACACCCGGCACCAAGGGGTCACCAATGATGGAGCAGGGTTTTGCGTAAATAAAACCTGCTCGAATTGAAACCCTCAGTAACATATATTAACAGTGTACGGTGAAGATTTTTATTCATAAGTGCTAAAAACATGGGAAAATGCTTATGCGCATGCGTAAACTAATGCGTGTACTAATGCATGAGACTAGGCCGCAAAGGAAAATTGCTTCAATAATAAAGTTAATGCTGCTTTTGTGCACGTTAATAATATTCTGCTAGGAATAACACAGGTTTTTGCATGGGTTGGTGCAAATGCTGGGATGGTGCCCAAAATGAAAATATATTTTGTGAAAATAATAAATGTTTGTGTTTTGATCTTGTAGAAATACAATTATGGGCCTACTTTCCTGCATGCCAGTTTTGTGTTTAATTCTCGCTAAGGAAAATAAAATAATTTTAAAAGGGCTTTGAATGAAGCGAGAACGCAAGAGCATGGAGAATGTCCTTCGAGATGCATTGACTGTCTGCCAAGGTTGTGGAAGGAGGATGCTGATAAAAAATAGAAGAGTACAACTTCCTCGTGAGATGGCAGAGGTGAACAATGGAGGCGTAGAGACTTGCAACATTATGAATATGAAATATAAATGTGTTCAAAAAATGTTTCTTGAAAGGGATCTGATGTCATATTAGAAAAACTAAACAATAAGTTAGTGAAAAACATGATCATGCTGAGAGTGGTGTGATAGAACACCCCCGTTTTTAGCCAATGAGGGACAGAGTTCTGTTGAAAGAGAAACAAATGTGGGTTGGACATTTAGATTTTAGGGTATAACTGAAGGTCCCGGGGGGGTGTGGTTTGGGAAGGTCGGCTGGTGCTAGCGGGAGATCGTCGCTGTCGTTGGTTTGCTGTTTCCAGATCGAGGCCTACCTATTTCCTGACTCCTGACTTAATCTTTGCCATTCATCTCTACTTGAGTGGTCTTGCTGCCCTAACTGGCCAGTGGGGTAGTTTTCCTGATTCTTACTTGGGTTAGTATAGATAATCTATTGAATTTGCATATTCATTTGCAAATGTATTTGTCTCTGAAACGTTTCTCTCTTCGCCTATCCACTCCTTCAATTCATTTGTTTATTTGACATGAGTTTGAAATTATACATTGCCATTGTTTTCTCTCTGTGATAATCCATGATTTGCATTCGTGTAACTGTACTTGATAACCATTTAATCTCACATTATTTTACGATAAACAACATAAAATTGCACATTGAGTCTGTTATTATTTATTAACGTAGATGCATAGATAAGTACATATTATTATCATCAACTTCTCAACTTTAGGTCCATCGACACATTTAGTTGTTAGGAGAAATGCAGGTTCTAAAGTGTATTTAGTAAAATAGAAGTAAACTTGCATCACACTGAACCCCAGCGTGAAGGGATTAGTTGGGTAGTGTAAATGGGCCTATGTATAAGAAAAATTATTGATCCCTGATCGCTGGATCAGTTTTTGGTAGCAGAGGATGGTTAATTATTGATTAGTTTGGTAATAATTATTGATTATTGATTTATTGATAATTAACATGAAAAGTTAGTGTCTTTGTTTTATGTTGTTTGGAAGTACGGGTACGGAGTTACCTAAAGATCCCGGGATGATGATGATGATGTTATTTTAGCCTAAAGTGGCAGAAGAATAGTGTGGAAAGGTAAAACACTGCAGAAGTACTTTGTCTGTTGTTGTAATATCGAACAGCGAAAGGTTGTCGATGTTATTTTTGGGACTATTCGATTGAAAGGAGATTCGTGAAATAGTGAAAGGTCCGCTTTCGAAACTTTGGCCTTACATCCCCAAAGAAGTACCAAGACCTCTTTCTGAAAGGAAAGTCCTCTTCAGAAACTTTGGCTAGTATCCCCAGAGGAGTGCCAAGACCTCCTTTAACTTGATTGAGAGTAGAGTGGCGCTGGTCGTTATTTTACTTGAAGTAAAAGAATCTCTTTTTGAATAAATGAAAACTATCTCTTTATTAGTGGAACAGACACAAGTAGCATTGTTTTGTGTTGTTTCTAACAAGAAATAGTTACGAAAAAGTAGAAAATACATTGCCGTATTATTTTGTAAAGGGGAGGGTCAGTAGCAGGAGTAAAACTGACGTCATAAGAGCAGCGCTGGCATTGGTCTGATAGCGGGCATGTAGTGAGCCGTGATTGGTTGGTTGCTGTGAGCCGCGCTAGCATTGGTTGAAGTAGTGGATACGTAGAGAGCTGTGATTGGTTTTTGGTGCGAGTCGCGCTGGTATTGGTTGGGATTTAGCGAATAGAGTGAGAGGATTTACGGGAGTTTTCTCTTGTTCGTTTGGGTTTATATAGCAAGAAAAAGAGTGTTTAAAATGAAGATGGTAAAAAGAATAAAAGATTTATTTAAGAAAGACAAGCCAATAGTTACGAGAGAGGGACTTCCTAGACCTCCTCCGAGAACACCTGCTTCTTTTATGATGTTGGAACGTGGGTATCATACGTGTACATGGTTAGAGAACTGGATGAGTTATACGGAAGATGATGGAGTATTAGCTTTCCCAGAGAATGGTACATTTAATGTAAGGATTTTGGAGAACTTGAGAGGACGAATGAATTCATTAAAACCAAGTCCTAGACTTACACAATATGAAGCGCTTGAGGAATGGGAACATGAGGCTTATAAAAGGGAGAGAGACAGGAACGGAATTAATTATAGGAATATGATAACGAGATATTCTGAGGCTAGATGGGATGATCAAAAGAAAAGATGGAGGAGAGATGTAAGTGCAGATGGATTATATCCAGTAATAGTTGCTGAGGATCAGATTGGCGGCAAAAGTAAAGAGAAAAAGAATAATTTAGAGACTTCAGAACAAGATAATGACTCAGATGCGATTGAAGATGAGATGTTGGATGAAATACTGTTAAAGAAACCTCCACCATGTCAGGAAAGTTCAGGGGAAACAGTTCCAAATGCACCACTAATTGAAAGACAGGTTCCTCAGGTTCCATAACCTCCACAAACTATCACAGGTTACACAAGTTCCGGTAGCTACACACACTTGAGTGTTGCAGGAGAATGAGATTGATATGTTGAATAAGGTGAGAGAAGAGTTAACTCAGAGAATTAGTCAGATGAGTCTGAATGCAGAAGCATTATCGGTACCAGTAACGATTGGTCCTATAGTTCCATTGCATAGTGAGAATCAAAATATATCAAGAGTACATGCATTGACAATTCCGGTGAATAATGCCAAGAGCGTTAGTGGATCAGAACAAATTGAGATGAATACTTCATTGATTGATCTTGCAGAGAATGAAAATGTAACTGAAACACCAAAAAGAAGTATACAGATGGATCCGAGAAAAATAGTGCAGAATGTTAGTAGAACAACTCCAGTATCAGGGAATTCAAGGGGTCTTTCGCCAGAGGAGTTAGATGACTGGATAAGAGGAATGGAAAAGAAAAAGTCACAATCGAGTATAGATGTCGCTAGATTGAGAGTGGATCTGGAAGAAATGATTATTGGTAAAATAAGTCCAGAAACATTGAGTAAGTATCGAGATGAAGAGTTGTTATTTTTGCGTAAAAATATTACGTGGAGAGCAAGGAATTTACATGAGAGGTTAGCAGAAGCCGCACAAGAATATGGAGTAGACATAGAAAAGTCTAAAGTTTTGCAAAAAACTTATAGATTGGATTTCACTGATAAGGATTTGGAGAGTTTGAATACGTCTGGTAAAAGATTGCAGGTAAAAGAACTGATGAATACCTTGAAGAAATGGGGCGATTTAGATCGATGGAAAGGTAGATGGGCGAAAAAGAAGGAAGAAATGCTTGCAAATAAAAATGCGTCTTTATGTCCATTAAGAGAAACAGGACAGGCTGAAATGGTATGTCCAATGAGAGAAGTTCCAGGTGGTGGATATGTTCATGTACCTTGGACAAGGCAGGATATATTATCCTTTACAAATGATTTTCCCAGGTTGAGAGAGAAACCTGTTGAGTGGTACAAACAGGTAGAGAGGTTTGTAAAAGTTTCAAAGGTTTTGCTAAAAGATTTAGATGGTTTGAGATTGTAGTTCCAGCTGACTTATGGACTGAATGTAAAATTACTCTTGATTGGCCTAAAGAAGAATATCCTAGAGATGTAAAAACAGGAGCACCTTCAGATGAGGTGATGAAAAAATATAATCAAGTAATTACTTACTTGAAGAGTAAAAATTTTTCCAAAAGAAACGGATTGGGTTAAAATTGACAGGACAACCCAGGAACCCAAAGAATCAGTACATGCCTATTATGAAATGTTGTTACAGGTGTTTAAACAGTATAGTGGTTTTGAAAGTATAGGTGAGAAAGATATGGGACATTTTGTATATAGGTTTGTTTTTGGATTAAAACCTGAAATTAGTAATATGATTCAGCAACATTTGATTTGTTGGCAGAGTAAAACAGTTGATGAGATTCTGAGATATGCTAAATATTGTAGTGATGATATCGATTCAAGGCATAAAAAGCTGAAAGAGAAAATGATGTGGGCACAGGTGAAAGTGGCAGAGCAGAAAGATGGAAACAATGGTTCTCAAACAGATTTTCAGATGAAAGGTCAAAATCAAAATGGTCAAGTACAAAATGGAGGTAGAGGTAAAATGAATAGAGATGACATGAAAAAGAAATATCCTTGTCATGCGTGCGGAAAGTTTGGACACTGGAGGAATGAGTGTAGATCTTTATTGAAAAATAATGGAATAAATCAAAATTTCAATTCGCAGATGCAGAATGAAGTGGTTGTGAATCAACAACAGCAACAATAGCAGCAGGTAGTTACACCACAAACACAACAAGTACAGTTGCCTCAAGCTCCTATGCCAAATAATGTGAATGCTCAAGTACAGAGATACAGTGCGAATACTGGATTTCACGCAGGTGAAAAAGTTGGTAAGAATCAAAATGTGCAAGTGGTTTCACAATATTTGTTGCAATGTTCAGAGAATGACTCAGACTCATCTCAATGACGGTGCCTGAGGGGGGAGGAAGAGTGCGTGCTTGGCGCATCTCTAGAGGTAGATCAGTCAGGTCCTTTTGTTGATGGAAAAGTGGAAGGTAATGATATTACATTCCTAGTGGACACTGGTGCTACCCGTTCTACTGTGAGAGCAGCAGAAATTCCAAACCTACCCCTCTCGGGAGAAACTATCCAAGTTGTGGGAGTTTCAAATAAATATATTGAGACTCCAATAACGAGACCAATAGAAGTTCATATTGGAAGATTCAGAGACGTGCATCGGTTTGTGGTATGTGATACAAGTCCGGTGAACCTTTTAGGTCGAGACTTGCTCTGTAAGATGAATTGCACCATCTATTGTACGCTAGATGGTATTGCTTTTCAATCACCAAATGAGGATGTTGCTTTTAAAATGATGCTAGCGAAGCAAGGGACAGAAGTGAATGATTTATATTCATTGCTCACAGAAGAAGATTTACCTGCAGAACTGAGAAATGCAGTGAGACCTGATGTATGGAATTTTACAGGAAAAGATATTGGGTTGATGAAAGGTGTGGATCCTATTCAGGTTACAGTCAAACCAGGAGCAATATATCCAAATACACCTCAGTACAAGATGAGTCCTGAAATAACAGCAGGAGTAATTCCTGTAATTGATCAGATGATTGAGCAAGGTATTCTAAAAGAAATACTAAGTAGTCCTTGTAATTCACCTATTATGGGGATTAAGAAACCAAGCGGGAAATATAGAATAGTTCAAGATTTACGCAAAATTAATAAGATTGTAGTACCTTGCTGTCCAATAGTGCCAAATCCAGCAGTGATTCTTTATCAAATCCCTTGTGATGCAGAATGGTACACAGTAATTGATCTGTGTCAAGCATTTTTCTCGATACCTTTGCATCCGGATAGCCAATATTTATTTGCTTTCCGGTTCGGAAACCGTGTTTTGGCATGGTGCCGAGTTTCTCAAGGGTACACAGAGAGTCCTTCAATTTTCAATCAGATTTAAAAAAAATGTTTGGAGTCATTGATCATGCCGGAAAATTCAGTGTTAGTCCAATACATTGATGACCTTCTTGTGGCATCAAAAACGAGAGAGGCTTGTGTGACAGATACAATTGCCTTACTAAATCATTTGGCAGAAGGTGGGCATAAAGTGTCACCAGCAAAATTACAGTTTTGTAAAAAAAAAAGTTCCGCATTTGGGACACAAAATTGAGAAAGGAGTTAGAAAAGTATCGCCAGAAAGAATCAATGTGATTTTACAAATGGGTCCTCCAAAAACTCAAAAAAAAGTTTGTATGTTTTTGGGAATGGTTGGATACTGCAGACAGTGGATCAGTGGGTTTTCATTGATTGCAAAACCTTTACAAAGGTTGACTCACAAAGATGTGGTTGATCCGATTGAATTGGATGAAGAGAGTATGAAAGGTTTTATTGAATTGCGTGATAGTCTCTGTCGAGCACCTGCATTGGAAATGCCAGATTACACAAAAAGTCTTTGCATTGTTCTGTTGTGAAAGGAATGGGTGTGCATTATCGGTCTTAACACAAAAACATGGAATGGCACGTCGTCCAGTGGCATATTTTTCTGCTACTTTGGATTCAGTGGCAGCCGCGTTATCAGGCTGTTTAAAAGCAGTAGCTGCTACTTGTGTGAGTCTTGAGCAAAGTGAAACAATTTTTATGGGACATCCAGTGAAAGTGTATGTGCCACACTCTGTTGAGATCCTATTAACAAGGACTCGGACTCAGCATATGACGTATAATCGGCTGACTATGTTTGAAAGAGTGATTTTGGGTGCTGAAAATGTGACAGTGACGAGATGTACAATACTGAATCCAGCAACTTTGTTGCCAAATTTAAATTGTGAAGAGGTGAAAGATGAAGCAGATCATGATTGTTTGGATGTGACAGAATTGTGCACGAAACCAAGACCTGACATTAAAGATACTCCACTAGAAGAGTCAGATAGTGTGATGTTCGTGGATGGATCTTGCTTGAGAGATGAAAAGGGTGCATTGAGTGCTGCATATGCAGTGTGTACAGTGTCTGTGGTTCTAGAAGCATCCTGTCTAAAAGGGATAAATTCTGCTCAAATTTCTGAGCTAATAGCGCTGACTAGAGCATGTATAATTGGCAAAAATCTGAGAGTAGCCATATTCACAGATAGTCAATATGGTTTTGGGGTGGTGCATGATTTTGGTCAGTTGTGGATGCAAAGAGGATTTCTGACTTCTTCAGGATCACCGATCCGGAACAGTAAAAATGTGAAGGATCTATCGAATGCATTACAATTGCCCAAAAAGATTGCTGTGGTAAAATGTTCAGCACATAAATCAGGAGATGATTATGTGACAAAAGGAAACAGATACGCAGACCAAGTGGCGCGTTTCTGTGCACAAAATTCAATTTCAATCAACAGAGGGGTGGAGAAAAAACATACAAATTGCCACTTGATGTTTTCTTCATGGGAAGAAATTAGACAGCTTCAGGAAGAGGCAAGTGAGGAAGACAAACACATTTGGATAAAATCAGGTTGTGAGAAAAGAGCAGAAGATGAAGTATGGGTGTATGTTGATGGAAGACCAGTGATGCCAGATAGTTTACTGTCTCAGATGGCAAGGATGTACCATGGAATTGCACATGTTGGAAGAGATGCTATGATTAGACTCTTCAAGCAGTCATGGTTCAATCCAAAATTTAGGGTCATTGCAGAGAGTCTTTGCCAGAGATGCATAGTGTGCCAGCAGCAAAATCCAGGTAGAAAAACAGTTGTTAGTTGGGGTCGAATTGGAAAAGCAGCAGGACCATTTACCCGACTACAACTTGACTTCATAGAACTTCCCTCTTGTAATGGACTAAAATATGTGTTGGTTGTTGTTTGTTTGTTTTCTCCTTGGGTAGAGGCTTATCCAACAAGAAGGAATGATAGCCTAACAGTTGCTAAACTACTTTTGAGAGAGATAATACCTAGGTTTGGATTTCCAGTCTCTTTAGAAACAGATAGGGGAACACACTTTAACAATGAGATAATTCGGATGATTTGCGCAGCATTACAAATTGAGCAAAAGCTGCACTGTGCCTATCGACCAGAAGCATCAGGTGTGGTCGAGCAAATTAACGGCACTATAAAATCCAGACTGTCAAAAGTGTATGCATCTGCAACACTGAAATGGCCAGACGCTTTACCTCTGGTTTTGATGAGTCTTAGAAGCATTCCTGATAAAAAGACCGGATTGAGTCCTCATGAGCTTTTGATGGGAAGAGCCATGAGACAAGCATTTGTACCAGCAAACAAACTGATGAATATTACTGATGATCTAGTGCTTGATTATTGCAAAGGATTGGCTGATCTGGTGCTTTCTGTGTCTCATCAGGTTGGAGAAATTGCAACCACAACACAGCCGGATCAAGCAAATGATTTGAGTCCAGGAGAGTGGGTTCTTGTCAAGAAACACGTGAGGAAGTCGTGTTTAGAACCCAGGTGGAACGGACCATATCAGATCATTTTGGTGACAACGACAGCAGTGAAGTGTGGTGGCTTGCCAAACTGGATTCATGTAAGTCATACAAGAAGAGTCCCAAGTCCACTTGAAAGACAAGAAGAAGAGCAGCAACTGGTAAAGAAAAGAAAAGAACCAGGAGCTGAGGAGCATGAAGCTATAGAATCTAGTGTTACAGATTCTGAAAAGGCTAAGGAAAAAGAAGAAGAACCAAGTACAAGTCGAATAAAGTGGGCACCAGCTACTGGGTCTCAAGAGACTGCTGCTGTTGAGAAAGAAAAAGAGAAAGTTAATGATTAAAATCAAGAGCAAGTTCAACAGAGAAAAGAACTGAATAAAAGAACTTGCGAACTTGACAACGAAGGTGAAAAAGCAGTTCAAGTTAAGAAAGCAAGAAAAGGTGATGAGTGGCCGAAGGGAGTGAAAAGACTGAAATACACTCTAGAAAAGAAGAGGCCAGATCAAATAAATTAAATATCAAGTCAAACTGGAGAAAAGTGATTGAGAAGAAGAATCAGTACGAAGAACAAGAAGAATAAGAATTCCAAGTAAGAAATACACAGCTCGAGAATGGACATATGTGGTGTTGGAAGAAATTGAAAACACAGATCAAAAAGAAGAAGAAGCTGGTACTGATCAAAGCAAACTGAAACCACCTTAAAAAGAACTGTAAAAATAAAGGTGCAAGAATTTCAATGAAGAATATTTTGAAAGTTCAAAAGTTTTGAAGAAGATATAAAAAAAAAAAAAAAAGAGGGGGTAAAGAAGAGAGGCCTAAAGTGTAAGGATACACTACTCTAGATGGTTTTTGGATACGTTTTTTTTTCCAAAAAGTTTAAACGATTTTTAGGATTTTTCTTAGATTTTTGATTTTTTTATATAGTATCTAAAATGGAAAAGGCAACAGAGACTGGATATCAAAAATCATAGATTTAAACGTAGATGTATTAATGCTTGCTTATGTAGTATCTTACTATTAACATTGGTGTGGTTAACATTGATTGTTGTTGTCCCTGTCCTAAGGCTGACTAATCATAAAAATAATGCTAATAATGTGGGAAGTGAGAGAATAGATGCTGTTACTAAAGAAAGTATAAATACTAATATAGAAAAGATAGAAGATGATAATATTTATCATCATGATAAATCGATTAATGATTTTTCGTTAAATGTTTTTACTAAGTTGCTTTATGACTATGTTAATACAATGCATGCGAGAGATTGTTATGTGTGCATGCAATTACCATCTTCTGTCTCAGAAGGGGTGACTTACCATCACCTACCTTTAACCTATGGTGTGTCTTGTAGTGTCCTGACAAGCCTGTTTTATGAGAGGGAAGGTTTGGAGTACTACTACTCTAATTTTGATTTAATTTTATCAGAAATTCCTGTTAGAAGAGATTTAAAAGTTGTTTATGGTCCTATTTATGCAGCTTATATGGGAGATTTGTTCATTAGTAACAAACCAATAGATACAATAGAAGCACATAAAAACAATCTAACATGTAAATTATGGCATGAAGAAATTGAATTTATGAATTTAGTAGAAGATAGAAGACGAGATTTGAAAAGGAAAGCTGCTGAGCAAAAGTCTCATGTACCTCCATGGGCTCTCAGAGAGGGTGATTATAAAAAGGGTGAGACTTACGCTGCTATGACTCTAGATTTTCAACATAGAGGAAAGCTTTGTGTGATTAGAGAAAAGACTAAACTAAATAGTTACTTCATTGGTTCTAGTGAATGTGATCATATTTTCTTGATAAAAGGAAGTTGGGGACTGAAAGGAGGAACTGATCCTGTTTTCCCAGGAATTTATTATGTGTGTGGTAAGAATGCTTATTATAGGTTACCTGCAGGTTGGTATGGATGTTGTTATTTAGGCATGGTATTCCCGAAGGTTTATCATGTAGACAAGAATAATAGAATTAATGAAATAAATCAAGGACTAACACGTAATAAAAGAGGAGCGAGTTATTCTGAAATAATTGGGGATATTTTTGGAGCACTGATACCTTTGGTTGAAGTTATTCCGAATTCACATAAAATTAGAAAATTGTCCACAGTGGTTGATCGTTTATCAACAGATACTGCTGGTGGGTTCTTGATGATTGATACTGAAATGATTGCAATTAGATCAATGGTTTTGCAAAATCGACTTGCCCTTGATATATTACTGGCAAAAGAGGGTGGAGTCTGTAGCATGTTGAAAATACAACAATGCTGTACTTATATCCTTGACAAAAGTAAAAATCTTGAGGGGTATATTAAAAATATTACAGAACAACTTCATGAAGATTTAACTGAACTGAAAGTTGACGGTGCATGGGAGAAATTTGGTAAGAGTTTTTCCTCAGTGGGAAATTGGTTTTCTACCTTTGGGAGTAGCTTATTAGGGAAAATATTAATACCGATTACTTCAGTAGTTGTATAATGATAATTATGATTTACAAATGTTGCAAATGCAACTGTAGAAAGAAAGAGACATCAGAACTTAAACGTAGGGCTAGGAAAAGAAAAAGAGAAGAGATGGAATTAGAGGATATGAGAGGAAATTTCTATCGGGCACATGCATCAAAGCTTTTTGCGATCGCAAACGGTGCGAATTGCAAAAATCGGCCGATTGCGATCGCAAAATTAGCTTTTGCGATGCATGAAACAACTTGCCACTCGCAATTAAAAAAATCGCAATTTTTTGCGATTTCTTAAATTGCGATTGCATTTAAGGAATCGCAAATTGCGATTCCTTAATTGCAATGCAAGATGCCTTTTAAAATAGCGATTTCGCTATTTGGGCCTGCTATTTACCGCAAAATCATACCAGATGGTAAATAGCGGAAACTTTGAAAAATGCACTATAAGTCATTTTTCAAAGTTGTAGGTTACACACACACATGCCCTTGGGACATGTGTGTGCGCAACATATGTGCACAGATCAATTTCAGGGGTGCAACAGGGTGTCCTTTTGACACCCTTGCACCCTTGAAATTGCATGCGCAATTTGCATGTACCTATTGGTACTCGCAAATTGCACATGCAATTTCCCATTCATTCCTATGGGCCTGTAGGCCCATAGGAATGAATGGGAAGCCATTCCTTATTTGCGACTCGCAATTTGCGAGTCGCAAATAAGGGATGTGTAGGAATCGCTATTTTTATGGCGATTCCTACATGCATATGCTTTTGCGAGTCCTTAATTGCGATTCCTTAATAATCGCAATTAAGGACTCGCAAATTCCTACCTTGATGCATGTGCCTGTATGAGATTATGAAAGACTAAGGGGCCGATTCCGATTCAGGCCGGAAATCACTCCGACCGAGCCGGATCCGGAGAGATTTCCGACCGAATCGGACTCTGGCAGTCCGACCGAACGAGTACGATGCGCACGCATGCAATCGGACTCGAGTCGGTCGGACTCCCATTGAAGTCAATGGGAGCCGGACGTACAACGCGTACGCGGGCTCCCATTGACTCAATGGGTGCGAGGCAAACAAGGGCACCCCCTACAGCGGTTACGCCTCGATGCGACTCGCGGCGGACATGCACAGGTAGGGGGGACCCATGGGTGCGACTCGCGCGGCTACGCGTACAGGGGGGTCCGACACGGACCCCCAAAGTCCGGCTCTGACTGCTCTTTCGAGCCGGACGGCGAGAGTCGGTCGGACTGCTCGAGGCGCGCATCGTACTTGCCCGGCCGGGGAACGTCTCCATTGCGCGGTGCGAGTCGTGTCCGTGCGAGTCGGTCGGAGCGGTCGGACCCGGGAACGAGTCGGTCGGCGATTTCGCGTGCGCTCACATCGTACTCGCTCGGCCGGACGCACGTACGAATCGGTCGGGAAAGAGGGCTCCGAATCGGATCCGGTTAAGCCGAATCTGATTCGGTGCCCTACCGGCCGAGATCGGAATCGGCCCCTTAAATAAAGAAGAATAAAACGAGAAAGTAGTACAGTATTTTATATAAGTGGTAACTTGTTTGTGATGGGTATTTTGATGATGGCTCAAAATGCCATCAAAGGGGGGATTGATGGAGCAGGGTTTTGCGTAAATAAAACCTGCTCGGATTGAAACCCTCAGTAACATATATTAACAGTGTGCGGTGAAGATTTTTATTAATAAGTGCTAAAAACATGGGAAAATGCTTATGCGCATGGGTAAACTAATGCGTGTACTAATGCATGAGACTAGGCCGCAAAGGAAAATTGCTTCAATAATAAAGTTAATGCTGCTTTTGTGCACGTTAATAATATTCTGCTAGGAATAACACGGGTTTTTGCATGGGTTAGTGCAAATGCTGGGATGGTGCCCAAAATGAAAATACATTTCGTGAAAATAATAAATGTTTGTGTTTTGTTCTTGTAGAAATACAATTATGGGCCTATTTTCCTGCATGCCAGTTTTGGGTTAATTCTCGCTAAGGAAAATAAAATAATTTTAAAAGGGCTTGGAATGAAGAGAGAACGCAAGAGCATGGAGAATGTCCTTCGAGATGCATTGACTGTCTGCCAAGGTTGTAGAAGGAGGATGCTGATAAAAAATAGAAGAGTACAACTTCCTCGTGAGATGGCAGAGGTGAACAATGGAGGCGTAGAGACTTGCAACATTATGAATATGAAATATAAATGTGTTCAAAAAATGTTTCTTGAAAGGGATCTGATGTCATATTAGAAAAACTAAACAATAAGTTAGTGAAAAACATGATCATGCTGAGAGTGGTGTGATAGAACACCCCCGTTATTAGCCAATGAGGAACAGAGTTCTGTTGAAAGAGAAACAAATGTGGGTTGGACATTTAGATTTTAGGGTATAACTGAAGGTCCCGGGGGGGTGTGGTTTGGGAAGGTCGGCTGGTGCTAGCGGGAGATCGTCGCTGTCGTTGGTTTGCTGTTTCCAGATAGAGGCCTACCTGTTTCCTGACTCCTGACTTAATCTTTGCCATTCATCTCTACTTGAGTGGTCTTGCAGCCCTAACTGGCCAGTGGGGTAGTTTTCCTGATTCTTACTTGGGTTAGTATAGATAATCTATTGAATTTGCATATTCATTTGCAAATGTATTTGTCTCTGAAACTTTTCTCTCTTCACCTATCCACTCCTTCAATACATTTGTTTATTTGACATGAGTTTGAAATTATACATTGCCAATGTTTTCTCTCTGTGATAAACCATGATTTGCATTCGTGTAACTGTACTTGATAACCATTTAATCTCACATTATTTTACGATAAACAACATAAAATTACACATTGAGTCTGTTATTATTTATTAGCGTAGATGCATAGATAAGTACATATTATTATCATCAACTTCTCAACTTTAGGTCCATCAACACATTTAGTTGTTAGGAGAAATGCAGGTTCTAAAGTGTATTTAGTAAAATAGAAGTAAATTTGCATCACACTGAACCCCAGCATGAAGGGATTAGCTGGGTAGTGTAAATGGGCCAATGTATAAGAAAAATTATCGATCCCTGATCGCTGGATCACCAAAACAAAGTCATGTCTCTGGGCAAAAGTATGGTTCCCTGGACTTGATGATGCTGTGGAGAGCATGGTAATCTCATGTCCGGCTTGTCTCAGGCCTGGCATTGTAACCTATGTGTGCAGTTTTAAACTGCCATTTCGACCTAGCACAATAAACCTTTTGCCACGCCTAAACCTTCCTTTTTAGTACATATAAGTAACCCCTACGGAAGGCCCTAAACAGCCTATAGGGTAGGGTGCAGTGTATTTAAAAAGTGGGACATTTACTTTTAAGTTGAGGTAGCAAAAAACTCTTAAATTCATTTCTTGCTACTGCAAGGCCTACCTCTCCCATAGGATAGCATTGGGTCACCTTATTACATTTAATAAGTGCTAACTTTAAATTGGGATCAGGTAGAAATATCGAGTTTGGTGTCTAAAGAATTGTAATTTAAAATCCTTCTATAAGGGAAAAGTCGGATTTTAAGTCACAATTATGAAAATGCCGGGAGCCTGTATTCTGGGTCACATGACTAGGTGTAGCTGGCAGTTGGTCTGTATTGGGTGTATTGCTCCCAGGCAGTGAGACAAAGAGGGGATAAGTATTTGCAGGATGGGACATCTCTGGCTTGATAGGGGGGAGAAGTTGTAACCTACCACACTTACACATCACAAAGACTCTGCTTCAGCACACTCACAAAGGGATCCACACACCAGTCTGTTGTGCCCCCAGACAAGCTGGGGCCAGGGCAACGAGGCAGAAAACTCCAAACACCTCTGGGATGGAAAACTCCAGAACCTTCTCCTACTTCAAAGTCAGCACCAGGTATAAAAATTGGACCCTCATACCCAACTCTTCAGTACACCTGTGGACCTGTTAAAGACTCAGAAGGCATGTTGTGCTACTCTGCAGCAAGAAGGAGTGCTAGTCTGCTACCCTGTTGCCCAAGTAAGAAGAACTGGGCCTGCAACTTGAACCCAGGACCACCAGAATGAAGCTAAGGGCTAGCTGGCTGCCTCCTAATCAGAGCCTCAGGGACAGAAAAGGCTCCAACCACCTTGTACACAGCACCTGGACTCTGCCTGCTGTGAGTCTTTTGTTTTCGCTTTATTACTGTTTGAAATGCTGCATAAATACTTTACACGTTGCCTCTAAGCTGAGCCAGACAGCTTTGTGGCAAGCTACCAGAGGGTTGAGCACATGCTAATTTGGGGTTTGCTTGTGACTTCACTCTTACAGAAATTGTAGTTGCTGCTTGGGTAGCGTTTCACTCCCCCAAACAGTAACCCAATTTCATACACCCCCTCATAGTGCCACCAAGTATTCCCCCATGGCTCTCATTCTGGGAAAACCTGTGCTGGACAGCATACCTGTCACGCCAGAGTGATAGTTAGTCACTCTAGACATCACAGAAGCACAAGATTGACAAAAGAGGACAAATGATCAAGCAGTCTGCCAGGAGTTCACCAATTGGGCCTGGATACTAACTACTGATTTAAGACCGGTACTCGGGCTGCAAGTCTTGGACTATGCTACAAAGGGGGTTATGGACAGTGGAGAAAGTTAAAGGTCCTATGGTGGTGGCATGCCAAGGGGGTGAGAAAGTGACCAGAAATTATTTCTTGGTTCAAAAAAATCACACATCGGAATGGCAAGGACAACTTGAAGGAGAAGGATGTACCTGACATTTTAAAGAGCCAGATATATGACAAAGAGGCTGCTCACACAGAAAGTCACCCAATGCCGGTGCTCATCTGTCTTTGCTGGTGAACACACCAATGGGATCTGTACCCAATGGAGAGCTAGGAGAAGTGGGGGAAGAACGACTACCTACGCTCAGGAGCCACTGGTACTGTACGAGGCCATACCTGGCTCCTAGCCAAAGACTAAGGGACTATGTGTGAGCACTCTAAAAAAAATCATCAGAAGGTGTGGATGGTAATGTGGTAACTAAAATGGGAGAGGCGTATGGAACCACCCGGCCCCTACCTGTGATGGCGATATGCTTCACGCTGCCTGATGGCGGGGTGCAGCCGAGGGCTTAAATAAAGGAAAGTATGGCTCCTGAAGGAAGTGACCCGAAAAGGGCCACCCGGGTTATCTATAACCACCTTCTAGCCTTCTACTAAAATGAAGAGTCAGTCAGACAGTAGAGAATACAAACAGTTATTTATTAGAAATACTCTGCAGAGGAGTCCAATCTGACCTGCACCCTAAGATGTCTGCCGAGGGACTGACCCCCCAACAGTCTGCAACGCATAACCATTCCTCCCAAGAACCTCCAACCACGCCCACAGTGGAAAGTTACCAGCTTAGGCCGAACATGAACAAAGGAGGCACAGAAGGATGGGCTACCACCTGCTAGATGAGTAAACACTATCACAGTTTCAAGGTTGCCGTGCTGGGTCTCAGCGTCTCCTAACGTGGGAGCAGAGCTACACATACGGATAGGTATGCGAGGGCAGAATGGCCTAATCATTAGTAAGTCGGAAGGCAATCTTGAACAGGAGAGGAAATAATAACTAAATACAGTATTCTGCTGAAGCAAGCAATACGAATAATGAGGCCTAGTTCAGACACAGCCTAATAGGGATTACGAAATACAAAATGGAGTCGCACTTGCTAACTGAAGCTTGTACATGGCAGGGATAACTCAGTGTGTTGCATAACGTGAATACAAATGGTGCCTAATTTAGCCGCACACTGCTAACCTAATACAAAATGGAACGAGCGCATAAAGAGAATGGGGTTTTCAAACCTAACAGACCCTCCTTTTAGCAGTGGAGGCTAAATGCTTTATTGACGCTATCCGGTAGGGTCTTTACAATTCTAGGCAGGGGAGAAAGATATTGCGTAGTCACTCAAATCGCAAATGAAAACAAAGCAGTACATATGTATCAAAATCACTTTAGTATTGAAAAATACCCTCATCTATCAGCATCATATCTTGTATGTCTTGCATCATCATAGCAGAGACTTTATTATCACGCCCTGGCAAATTAGGGGTAGGTGTGAGCTTGCTCACGCAATAGGTGCAAAATGCTGGAAGGCAATTGATACATAGACAGCACGTGAAGATGACTCCTGCGATAGCTACTAGGAAAAGAAGTATGTTCCAACCCCAGGAGGATATCAGACCCCAGAACCAGCCTGTCAAGGACCATGAACCATTGTCCTGATGGATATCAGATGCAAGCCTATGCAGCTTCTGGATAGCGGAATATACATTAGGGGCGTGGTCGGGATGTAGACACAACAGCTGCTGCCGATGACGCGGCAAGCTCCGCCCCTATCTGCAAGGATGACGTCTAAAACCATCCGATTTTGAAGAGCAACGAGCCTGGTAGCCTGGAGCTCAGCAGTAATGTTAGTGAGTATGCCTGCTGTAGTATTAATGACCCCTTCTACAACCCTGATGAGGCGGTGAATGCTAGGACTGTTATACATATGTCCCCAAAAGGGCATTATACCCTTCATGGCATCCGTGAATTGCTGTAAAGTGGTATCTGTCTGATCAATATCTGCTGTGTCAATAACTCTCCTTGCCCAGGACAAGTATATGCTTCTCCGCTGTAGTCTGTGGTCCTTGCGATAATTGGAGGGTGCAATATAAACAGGAGGTAAAAGAAAAGAGACATAACACCGGCCAGACCATCCCCTAGGGAGCCATGTATAAGCATGCGCTCCACAGACAAAGTATACATTAGGAGGCGTGAGTAAAGGCGGACTACTAGTAGTGTTTAATCGATATGTGTAATTACAGCCGCTCTGTCCCACCAGAATATTCCCAAAGCCTTCGACACAGAAACTAGCTGCAGTATCAATCACAGGTACGGGCATATCTGTGTCTCTAGTGATATTTTGTGCATGGAAACAGTGAAAGTATTCAGAGACATTGAATCCTTGAAAATCCAACATTTCATCTTGCAACCATGTGACATTTTTGTGATTGTCATATACATTCATGCAAGCATTGGGATGTAAAGTACCCTCCTTTCCATCTGTTCCCAGAGTATAACCCTGGTGTACTACGATATATTCCAGAACTGTCTTATAGTCAGACTCCGTCATATTCATAGCGTCAGCATGATAATGAATATACACCATGGAAAGCAACTGGAACCACGCCTCACAGCTACTCAAGTACGACAGGGGTAAGGACACTAGTAGATCATTCTTGTGCATAACAGAGGGAAGTAACCCACACACCCAGCAATTCGTTGTATTAGTCGTATTATGGACCTGATGAAGCATCTGCACAAAGGCATTGTCAACATATGTCTGCCTATGTCTTTCCTTATGCTGGGTCAATGTGACAAACAGGTGCTCGGGTGGAACCGGGGTAGTCCCTATCAGAGTGTGAACTGGATGTTGTTCTTCTAAATACCACACCACCCCAAACAGTATTATTGTTACAATGAGAAGGAAGATCACCACTACTATCTTACTCCTGGTAGACCAGCTAGACCAACCAGGACCATTCTGCTCTAGTGGAGGGGCACTAGGGGCTGTTCCTCCCTCATCAATCAATCAATCAACAGAATTTGTAGAGCGCACTACTTACCTGCGAGGGTCTCAAGGCGCTGGGGGAGAAAGGAAGGGGGGGGCGCTAATGGTCGAACAGCCAGGTCTTGAGTAGCCTCCTGAAGGTCAGCAGGTCTTGGGTCTGTCGTAGGCTGAGTGGAAGGGTGTTCCAGGTCTTGGCGGCGAGGTGGGAGAAGGATCTGCCACCGGTGGTAGTTCTTCGGATGCGCGGGACGGTGGCCAGGGAGAGGTCGGCGGAGCGGAGCTGGCGGTTGGGGACGTAGAAGGAGAGTCGTCTGTTGAGGTAGGCTGGGCCGGTCTTGTGGAGTGCCTTGTGTGCGTGGATGAGGAGTTTGAAGGAGATTCTCCTGTCGACGGGGAGCCAGTGCAGGTTTCTCAGGTGGGGGGTGATGTGGCTGTGGCGTGGAACATCGAGGATCATGCGTACAGAGGCGTTTTGGATTCGTTGCAGTCGTTTGATGAGCTTGGTCGGGGCTCCCGCGTAGAGGGCGTTTCCATAGTCGAGTCTGCTACTCACGAGGGCCTGGGTGACTGTTCTTCTTGTGTCTGTCGGGATCCACCTGTAGATCTTGCGGAGCATGCGGAGGGTGTTGAAGCAGGAGGAGGAGACTGCGTTGACTTGCTTGGTCATGGAGAGCGTTGAGTCGAGGATGACTCCCAGGTTGCGTGCGTGGTCGGTGGGTGTCGGGGGTGCCCCCAGTGTCGTGGGCCACCAGGAGTCGTCCCAGGCTGAAGGGTTGGAGCCGAGGATGAGGACCGCCGTCTTGTCTGTGTTCAGCTTTAGTCGGCTGCTTTTCATCCAATCGGCGACGGCCTTCATTCCTTCGTGGAGGTTGGATTTGGCGGTGAGGGGGTCCTTGGTGAGGGAGAGGATCAGTTGAGTGTCGTCGGCGTAGGAGATTATGTTGAGGTCGTGCTGTCGGGCGATGCGTGCGAGTGGGGCCATGTAGATGTTGAACAGTGTCGGGCTGAGGGATGATCCCTGGGGTACGCCGCAGATGATCTCGGAGGCTTCGGATCGGAATGGCGGGAGGCGGACTCTCTGTGTTCTGCCGGAGAGGAAGGAGGTGGTCTATTCCAGGGCCTTCTCTCGAATCCCTGCGTCATGGAGGCGTGCACGTAGCGTGCGGTGGCAGACATTGTCGAAGGCGGCGGAGAGGTCCAGGAGGATGAGGGCCGCAGTCTCACCGTTGTCCAGCAGGGTCCTGATGTCGTCGGTGACGGCGATGAGGGCAGTCTCGGTGCTGTGGTTGCTGCGGAACCCTGACTGGGATGGGTCCAGGATGCTGTTTTCTTTGAGGTATCGGGTTAGCTGTCTGTTGACGATCTTCTCGATGACCTTTGCTGGGAACGGAAGCAGGGAGATGGGCCTAATGTTCTTGAGGTCTCTCGGGTCCGCCTTGGGTTTTTTGAGTAGGGCGTTGCTCTCGGCGTGTTTCCAGCTCTCTGGGAAGGTCGCGGTCTCAAAGGAGAGGTTGATGACGTTGCGTAGGTGGGGTGCGATGGAGCTGCCGGCTTTGTTGAAGATGTGGTGCGGGAAAGGGTCTGACGGGGAGCCGGAGTGGAGTGTGCTCATGGTCTTGGTGGTGTCATCGATGTTCACGTTGGCCCAGGCTGTCAAGGGGTCGTGGTCGATAGTGTGCGGCGAGTCTGGTGTGTCGGGGTCTGTTGGGGCAGTCCGGGTGTCGAAGCTGTCGTGGATGTCGGTGATCTTGCGGTGGAAGAAGGTGGCGAGGGAATCGCACAGGGCTTGCGACGGCGGGATGTCGTTGGTGTTGGAGCTGGGGTTGGAGAGTTCCTTCACGATGATGAAGCGCTCCTTGCTGTTGTGTGCGTTGTTGTCGAGGCGGTCTTTGAAGGAGGTCCTCTTGGCGGACCTGATGAGTTGATGGTGGTGGCGGATGGCGACTTTGTGGGCTGCGTTGGTGTCCGGTGTCTTTTCATTGTGCCATTTCTTCTCTAGATTCCGGCAGGTACGTTTGGATGCTAGGAGTTCCGGGGTGAACCAGCTGGCTCTCTTGCTGGTGTCTCTGTAGGTGGGTTTTTTCAGCGGGGCGAGGGTGTTGGCGCAGTCGTCCATCCATCGTCTGAGGTTGCGGGCAGCGTCGTCGGGGTTGGAGGGGTCGCTGGGTGGGCTGAGAGCGAGGTTTGTCTGTAGTTGGTCTTCGGTGACTTTGCTCCAGCAGCGGCGGGGGATCTGTTGGGTGCGGTGGTGTGCTGTGGGTTTCTGGAAGGTGAAGTGGATGCAGCGGTGGTCGGTCAAGAGGAGTTCGGTGGTGTGGCTGAAGGAGACGTGGGAACTTGAGGAGAAGATGGTGTCGAGCGTGTGGCCGGCGGCATGGGTCGGCGTTGTGATGAGCTGTCTCAGTCCGAGGTTGGCGATCAGGGTGGTGGAGTTGCTGTCGTTGTTGTTCTCCAGGTGAAATTTCAGGTCTCCGGGGAGGATGTAGTCGGTGGAGGTCAGGGCGTGCGTGCTGATGAAGTCGGCGATGGAGTCGCTGAACCGGGGTCGGGGTCCGGGGATCTGTAGACGAGGGTACCTCTAAGGGTGGTGTTGGGGTTCGTGTGGATCTGGAAGTGCATGTGTTCGGCGGTGCTGAGAGTGTCGTTGGTGCTGGTCGAGACCCTGATGGTGTCCTTGTGGACGATGGCGATTCCTCCTCCGACTCCGTTGGTGCGGTCTCTGCGGGTGATCTTGTAGCCGTCTGGGATGGCTATGGCGATGTCGGGTGCAGAGGAGTCGTTCAGCCAGGTCTCTGTCAGGAAGGCGACGTCCGGTGATGATGTGTCGAGCAGGTCCCAGAGCTCGATGGCGTGTTTGCATGCGGAGCGGGTGTTCGGTAGAATGCATCGGAGGTGGTTGGGGTCCTTCTTGGTGGGTGCTTCGGCGGCTCTGAGGCAGGTGTAGCTGCAGTTTCGACAGGTGAAGGGACCATGTGTGCTTTTCGGGGCGGCCTTGACGCAGGTGTGGGTCCGTCCAGGGTTGAGGGCGTGGAGTGTGCTGGCATCGTAACGGTGGCGGTCGTCGTGGCGGGTGCGGGGGGCGCACGGGCCAGGGGTTCTGGCCCTGAGCGCGGTCCAGGCGCGGACGGGCGCAGACGGGCTTGTCTTAGGCGCGCCTTCGGCGCGCCAGCGGCGCTGCATATGGGGAGGTGGGAGGGAGGAGCAGCTGGGAGGCGGGAGGCAGGGGCAGCGAATGGGCAGAGAGGGGGCGGGGCCGCAGGGGACGCAGCGGCGGGAAACGGGAGCGGAAACAGAAGGAAAAAAGGGCACGGGTTTAGGGGCAGAGCAAGGGGCAGAATACAGAAGCGCACAGGGGGCAGCGAGGGGCACAGAAAGAAAAAACGGGCACAGAGCAGATGGGGCAGCGAGGGGCAAAGAATAACAAACGGGCACAGAGCAGATGGGGCAGCGAGGGGCACAGAGTAACAAACGGGCACAGAGCAGATGGGGCAGTAAGGGGCACAGAATAAATACGGGCACAGAACAGATGGGACAGCGAGGGGCACAGAATAAATACGGGCACAGAACAGATGGGACAGCGAGGGGCACAGAGAGAAAAGACGGGCACAGAACAATTAGGACAGCGAGGGGCACAGAATGAGAAGCGGGCACAGTACGGATCGGACACAGGCAACAGAAAGAGAAATGGCAATACAAGGCAAGAGGAAGATACAAACCTACGGCCTACCACTGGCCACCAGGGATGAGGCGCAGGTGGTAGCCTGCGGGTGGAGGAGGGCCTCGAATTTCCTCAGAATGGCAGAACGGCAGCTGGGGCAGGGACCACACAGGCGGTGCTGTGCGGAGGGGGAGCGACCTACCAACAGGTCAACAGTGCACGGCCAAATGGGTAAATAGGAATTGGAGCCACAAAAAACAAAACTGACCAGAGGGGCACAAGTCACCCAGCGTCCATCTAGAGCCTCGCTGGTAGGCTCCTATTGTTCATCAGCGACTGTGCTATGCAGCACTCCCTCGATGGGGCTGCACGATCGCAACCCTTGCTGGAAACAAATCCTTCTTCTTTCAGGATAGGGCACCCTCCCTCCAGGGCAAGTACCCTCAACGATCCTGTCCAGTGTCCAGGGAAGTGCACCTGTTCAGCTCACCCTACTCTATCGCAGGCACCTTAGACACAGTACCCACAGCCTGATCTCGAGTCCTTCCCTAACTGCTAGACTGTCCCTCCGGTGCACTGTCCTACTTCCGGGGGCGTAGATTATACCTGGTGACTCCAGGCACTGTTTTGTCAACAAAAAGGGGGTGAAACTCAGGATCAGATGGGGACTGAGACTCAGACTCTTGTAGATCAGAAGCGGGAGAAACTGGGGTGGCCCTTATCTGCGGGGGAGCTGCCTTCAGCAGGGCAGCATCACTCTCCTCGTCTGTCTGCGCCCACCTCAGCCGGGCGTCAGAGAAGGGAATAAAACGGGGCACCCGTTCCCCTTCCTGCTCAGCAATGCCTTCAAGCACCCACTTGTCGTAGGGGAGTGGGAGAGGGACCTTCTTGCAGTGGGTTGCATGCACCCAGTGCTTCCGGCCATCGAGCTTCACCGCGGTGCGAGTGGCAAGGAGGACCAACAGTGGCCCTTTCCAACGAGGCTCCAGGCAGCTCTTCCTCTGGAAATGTTTTACCAGAGCATAGTCCCTGGGCTGCAGCTGATGTCCGAGCCCCTCTGGTACTGGTCGCAGTGTCTCCTGGATTTGTTGATGAAGAGAACGAAGATCTTTAGTCAATTCATACAAGTAGTCCACAAATAGAGGATACTCTATCTCGGAAAAGCGCTTGGGTCTTGGGACGCCCCAAATATTAGCAGGGCGGCCAAAGACCACTTCATAAGGTGACAACCCTGTCCTAGAGTGTGCGGTCGCCCTGGTAGATAACAAAGCCAAAGGTAATGCATCTGGCCATCGCAACCTTGTACTTTCTTGAATTTTCGCTAGCTTCAGTTTGAGAGTACCATTGTACTTCTCAACCAGACCTGCTGACTGGGGGTGGTTCGCTGCATGAAACTTCTGCTTAATATGCAAGCCTTTGCACACCAATTCGATGACTTTCGAATTGAAGTGACTTCCGTTATCACTCCAGATCACACGTGGCAATCCATAGCGCGGGAAGTACTCTTTTAGGAGTGCCTTCGCCGTTGCCATAGCCGTATTCTCCTTTGTGGGCTAAGCCTCCATCCATTTACTGAATGCACAAATCACTACCAGCACATACTTTAGATTGTTAACTCGTTCCATTTTGATGAAATCCATCTGGAGGACCTCGAAAGGGAAAGAAGGCGGTGCAAAATTACCTGAGGGTGTAGGAGTACCTTTTCCAGGATTATGTGTCATGCAAATCATACAGTGCTTCACTAAATGAGTGGCTACCTTGGAGATATTGTCATTCTGCCATACTGGGTCCAACACCTTACATATTCCTTTGGCACTAATGTGGGCTGGGCCGTGAGCCATGGTAACCACTGGGAGCACATAAGCGTTGGGCAACATCCATCTCTGTTTCTCCGACTTATCTGTCCAACACCCATCCTCATCTAGACGCCCTGCACTCTCCTGCCACATTGCCAATTCATCTAATGTTGCCTCACTCTGGATCTCTTTAACGTTTTCTAACGTGCCTTCAAATATTCCATTGTCTGGGACCTACCTAGCAGGTCCTGCAACAAACATCCTTTTCATCTTTGATCTAGCTGTCTCTTTAGCTGTTTGGTCTGCAAATGCATTTCCTCTTCCTACATCATCTACTATTGCCTTGTGTGCACTACATTTTATTATCGCTAACTTGTCGGGAAGTATTAGGGCTGACAAAAGTCTATGTATCAGTGGCCATTCTGTATTCGCAATCCATGTGAAGTCAAAAACCCTCTCTCCACCCAGAGGCGCCCAAAATTATGGGCAACCCCAAAGGCGTACTGGCTGTCAGTGTAAATATTGACAGTCAATCCCTCGCTCAACTCGCAAGCCAGAAGAAGGGAACTAACTCTGCAGCCTGGGCTGATTGATACAGGACACGGGATGTCTCAACTACAGTGCGCAACGTTGTAATTGCATATGCTGCAGTGGTGGTGCCATCTGGTAATTTGAAACAAGAGCCATCGACATATAGTTCCCCTTGGGGGTCAGATAGGGGAACAGGTCTACCCGTCCTTTCGTCTCCTCTTCCGTTCTATACACACAATCATGTGGATCTGTGTCATTACTCGCCGAAGGGAGGGGTAGTAACGTGGCTGGGTTCAGAGTGGCACATCATTTGATGGTAATGTGCGGAGCAAACAATGTTAGTTCATATCCAGTCAGACGCGCACTAGTAAGGTGCTATGTCTTTGTCGTGTTCAAAAGCGTATCCACAGCATGAGGTACCATTACTGTGAGGTCAGTGTCAAGAGCGAGCCCTGCCGATTGCCTGATAGAAACCGCCACCGCCGCGGCAGCTCTTAGGCAGCTCGGGAGCGCTCTGGCGACATTATCCAAGATGGCAGAAAAATAAGCGCAGGGTCTTTGCTTACCACCAAAACCCTGTGTTAAAACAGAGAGCGCGCAACCATCCACCTTGTGTACATAAAGCACAAAAGGCTTCTGGTAATCAGGAGTACCAAGCACCGGAGCAGAGCAAAGCGCAACCTTTAATTGCTCAAAAGCTTGCTGGCATGCAGATGTCCAAGGCAGGGGTTCATGCACATCTTTGGTGGTCAGGTAGAGGAGGGGTTTCGTTAGTAGGGAATAGTTGGGGATCCAATGCCGACAATACGAGGTAATACCAATAAATGCACGTACTTCACGCTGGGTCTTGGGAACAGGCATGTTAGTGATAGCAGCTATGCGTTCAGGTGTTAGTCTGCGACCTTCCTTCGACAGTAGGTGACCTAAGTAGGTGACTTCTTGTCGACAATATTGAAACTTGGAAAGGGACACCTTATGGCCATGGTGCGCTAAATGCAACAGCAGTTTAACAGTGGCGTCTTTACAGCCCTTTTCAGTATCAGAGGCCACAAGGAGGTCGTCAACATACTGCAATAGCGTATTACCAGGTGGAAGTACCAAAGAATCCAATTGAGTTTTTAAAGCTTGACTATAAATACTAGGACTTTCTGTATAGCCTTGAGGAGCACGACAGAATCTAAAGCTCCTGCCGGCTAGGGCAAATCCAAACAGATATCTGCTATCTGCATGGATCGGAATACTAAAGAAAGCAATCTTTAAATCAATCACGGAAAATAATTTGGCTGAGGAGGGAATCATTGTCAATATCGTGGTAATGTCTGGGACTACAGGATATTGAGGCACTACAATTTTATTAACCCCTCTGAGGTCAATTACAAAACGATTGTCGTCAGGATGAGCATCAGAAGAGTCCAAGGGTGCCTTCCTGAGAATCGGGAGGATAGGGCTATTACACACATTCGCCGCTGTCCCTTCAACCACACCAGACTCAACCAAATCCTGTATTATTCGCAACAAGGCCTTTTCCCCTGCTTGGGAAGTCTTATACTGGGGAACACGTGGCAATACACGCATTATCTTTGATCCTAATAGAGACCGGCGGGATCTGGAGTAATCCAACATCCGTATCTCCTGCTGCCCACAAGGTATGTGGCACATCTTTAAATTCAGCAGGGAGGGGCGCATCTTTTGCAAAGCACTGTGTTGCACGGGCCACCTTTGGCCCTATGGTTATGTAGACACCATCAGGAGAACAAAAGATAGTTGCATGCAATCTTTTCAACAAATCCAAACCCATCAAATTCTCTCCACAATTTCTCATTAACAGAAATGGCGAATCTACTGTAAAGGGACCAATAGTCAGACCAAGAGGCTTGGAAATGGGGCTAACAACCGGCATGCCCGAAAAACCTACCAAAACGTTGTTTTGGCCAGACATTGCTGCCCCCGGGACCAGTGAACGGGAAACAGAGCTATTCATAGCCCCTGTAGCAACTAAATATTTCTTGGTCGTACCTTGCAAATCTGCAGTGACATAAGATCTGCGCTGATCTACAGGCACCGGAACTGGTCCCTCACCCTGTCCCTGGCTGTCCTAGCTGTGGGACAACTCCGTCACTTCGTCCATGTCATAGTCGTCCTGATAGTACTGTCGGCCTCGAGGGTCGTCAAAATAGTTCTTGTTCTGATTAGTGTACGTGGAATTCTCTGACTGCACCACCCCTCGGCCTCCTCCTCCTCCTCTACCACGTCCTCTAAAACCCCGACCTCTTGGTGCCTCAACTTTCTGTAACAACTCCGGGCACTCACTTCGCCAATGCCCCTCCTTTTTACAATACGCACATTGGTTGTACCCTACGGGCACACCATGAGTGCTGTTCCTGTCCGGCCGGGACTCTCGCTGAGCCGGGCCCGAACCTCTACCACTGCCATTTCCCCTCATCACTTGCTGCATTAACACCCTCGTCTTCAACTCCTTGACATTTTCTCTACCTTCTCTTTGTCCTCATTCTCTCTATGCTCATAGTACTGTGCCATACTCAAAATTACTGAAGGGGAAGATGTGGTCCAAGTACTTTCCGAAGCCTGCAACCTAGTCGCAATCGCGGGAAGCAAATTAGTGACAAATCTGTTAACGAACAAACGAACACCACCCTCCTGTGACAGATCTTGGCCGCTAAAATCCAAAAACACCCTTTCAAACCTAGTAAAGAAATCAGACACACTTTCATCCTTCTGACGACATGCAGTCAACTGGTCCCAGTCCACTCGTCTCGGCGGGATAAGGGAATGCATGTAAGTGATCATATGCCCCGGCAAAGCCAACAGCTCTGCCTTCGGCTTCTCGCCGGGCTTGGGGTCCTTATCCCACGCTCTGATCTTGTCCCATGTTCCACCCAATTCCACTACATGATCCTGCGTATGCACCTGTCTCCATATATCCACCGGTACCAACAGGCCAAAAAACAACTCTATATCAGCTAAAGTTATCACCGTGGAGGAGGCCGCCTCCGTCAATTCCTTATAATACGCAGTTGGGTTTTTCCGAGGGTCCGGCAATTGACCCTTTAAGGATAATACCTCACTCCTCTTCCATGGAGTGTAGACTCACTGTTCCTGAAAATGGGCTGCCACTCGTGGGCGAGTAACAATATCATGGTCATCTCGCAACTCTGGTATTTCAGGGTGGTAAATGGGATGAACTTCCCTCATGGGAAACTGCGTCACTGTCGTCGGGACCTTCTTAAGCAATCTACCCCGATAACCCACAAATGTCGTCACATTACTGAAAACCTCATCAGGGGCTATATCTGTCGTATATACCCTGTCCCGAATATCATAAATGATCTGTGGCGTATATACCCTGTCCCGAATATCATAAATGATCTGTGGCGCAATAGCCTTGAAACACTGTTCCCACAATCCTATCAATGTAGCCGACATATGCTTAAGAGCATGTTGCTGTATAAATGGCTCATAATCTTTCATCACGCTCCACACATCTTCCACACTGTAAATCAGATTCCGAGCCCACTGTGCAGCTTGGTCAGCCACCATTCTCTTTTCCTCGTCACCCACAGCAGAGCGCACCAACACTTTCTCCATGCGGTCACGTGCCGCTGCCCAATTCGCTCCATGCACTCCACGCACAGGCGTTTCGGCATCTTGCAATGCCCGAGGTAACACACTCAAGGGAGAAGGAGCAGACGAGGAAACAGGCACCATCGCAAACAAAGACTGTGTTGTAGGAGTGTGAGAAGGCGTAGCCACAGATACAAAGCCAGGAGACAGAATAGGAGAGCTGACGGCACAAGCCCCTGTAACTTGCGAAGGTGGGGAAGAAACAGGCGGGGCTGGGGCCGAATCAGCAGAGCTGGAGACAGAAAGACAGGAGACAGAAAGACTAGGAATAGCAGAACTGGAGGCCGAATGCTGAGATGTTGGGATCATGGGGTATATCCGTTCAGGGGCATAAGGATGTGGGAGTCGAGCATCTAATAACTCCTCGACGAAATCATCACCTTCCTCTCGAGTAACATAACATTTATCACTCTGTAATCGAAACTTCCTATCTGCGCACACTATGCCTTTCTCGATCTTTTCCCTGTCATAGGCCATTGCTTTCTGCGTTATCGTTTGCGTCTGTCCCCTCCTAGCTTGTTTCTCTGCTCGTATCCATTGTTGTTTGGCTTCCTTCTGCCATACCCTCAGAGAATCAAACACCGACTGCCTGCTCATTTTGGCAAACAATTTGTCCTGCAAGTAATTCAACTTTTGTTCATCAAAAGTGCCAGTAAGCGGCCACTGTAAGTCAGCATTGTCCCTCGTATATTTATTCCACAACGTGCTAAACATAATATGGCACGGGCACGGGCTTGACGTATACACCAAAATTTGGGGAACCTTCCGGAGGCGCAGGCTGCCTCTCTTCCAATCGAACCTCGGTAGAACAACACCGACATCCAAAACACCCTAACTTACTTAAACAAGGCATCTTAATATAAGACACATGCACTGTCCCTAATGGACAAATACAACATCAACCAGCAAAAATGGTCCACAAACCAAATCACAAGCAGTCCGGAAACCGCACTCCACAGTCCGCAGACTGCACCAAAACACAACAGTCCAAAGACTGTTTCAAGACAAGAAGACAGGCTTCAGCCCCAGACCTTTTCAAGAATAGACCAAATTTCCAGGTGGCCTGGCAGATTGCTTGCAAACAGCCCCAGACCTTTTCAAGAATAGGCCGAATTTCCAGTTTGCCTGGTAGACTGCTCACAAACACTCTGACGTGTAGCTCCTATAGTACCCATGCAGGACCTGCGCGTTTGTGTAACATAAGCTGTAGGCTTGGTGGCAGACTGACTCTGTGCACCCCCACCGCTTATGTTAGATTGTTTTGCATTAGCCAGCTCGCAGTGCCACTAGTGTCTCCTCTTATCGGGGAGAGATTAGTTTCTGGCAACCTTAGATCATGACAACCCTGATTCCCTCAGAATCGTGGAAACAATGTACTACCTTTCGCGTTTCAATAAGTATTTATTGAACAGTTGTTATTCTAGTGTAAAATATATGTGCTGCAGAGACCAGTAGACAATCAATCAATCAATCAATCATAGCATTTGTAGAGCGCACTACATACCCGTGAGGGTCTCAAGGCGCTGGGGGGGGAGGGGTGCTGCTACTGCTCGAAGAGCCAGGTCTTGAGGAGTCTTCTGAAGGTCAGCAGGTCTTGGGTCTGCCGTAGGTGGATGGGGAGGGTGTTCCAGGTTTTGGCGGCGAGGTTTGAGAAGGATCTGCCGCCGGAGGTCGCTCTTCAGATGCAGGGGATTGTGGCGAGGGCGAGGTCGGCGGAGCTAAGCTGGCGGGCGGGGGTGTAGAGGCTGAGTCATCTGTTGAGGTACGTAGGTCCGGTGTTGTGGAGAGCCTTGTGTGCATGGGTGAGGAGCTTGAAGGTTATCCTCTTGTTGACGGGGAGCCAGTGCAGGTCTCTCAGGTGAGGGGTGATGTGGCTGCGGCGAGGGATGTCGAGGATCAGGTGTGCAGAGGCGTTCTGGATGCGTTGCAGCCGTTTCAGGAGTTTGGCCGAGGCTCCAGCGTAGAGGGCGTTTCCGTAGTCCAGCCTGCTGCTGACGAAGGCCTGGGTGACCGTTCTTCTCGTTTCGGTGGGGATCCACTTGTAGATCTTGCGGAGCATGCGGAGGGTGTTGAAGCAGGAGGAAGAGATGGCGTTGACCTGCTTAGTCATGGAGAGGGTGGAGTCGAGGATGACTCCTAGGTTGCGTGCGTGGTCGGTGGGTGTTGGAGCTGTTCCCAGTGCGGTCGGCCACCAGGAGTCGTCCCAGGCCGAGGGGGTGGAACCGAGGATGAGGACCTCCGTCTTGTCAGAGTTCAGCTTCAGTCGGCTGTTCCTCATCAATTCGGCGACGGCCTTCATTCCTTCGTGGAGGTTGGTTTTGGCGGTGTGGGGGTCTTTGGTGAGGGAGAGAATCAGCTGGGTGTCATCGGCGTAAGAGATGATGTTGAGGTCGTGCAGCCAGGCGACGTGGGCGAGTGGTGCCATGTAGATGCTGAACAGCGTTGGGCTGAGGGATGAGCCCTGGTGTACGCCGCAGATGATCTCGGTGGCCTCGGAGCGGAAGGGGGGGAGGTGGACGCTCTGTGTTCTGCCGGAGAGGAAGGAGGTGGTCCAGTCCAGGGCCTTCTCGTGGAGGTGTGTGCGTAGTGTGTGGTGGCATACCGTGTTGAAGGCGGCTGACAGGTCCAGGAGGATGAGGGCCGCGGTCTCTCCGTTGTCTAGCAGGGTCCTGATGTCATCGGTGGCGGCGATGAGGGCAGTTTCGGTGCTGTGGTTGCTGCGAAACCCGGACTGGGACGGGTCCAGGATGCTGTTCTCCTCGAGGTAGTGGGTCAGTTGTTTGTTGACGGTCTTCTCGATGACCTTCGCCGGGAACGGGAGCAGGGAGATGGGCCGGAAGTTCTTGAGGTCCTTGGGGTCCGCCTTGGGTTTCTTGAGTAAGGCGTTGATCTCGGCGTGCTTCCAGCTTTCCGGGAAGGTTGCTGTCTCGAAGGAGATGTTGATCGCTTTCCGGAGATGGGGTGCGATGGAGGTGCTGGCTTTGTTGAAGATGTGGTGTGGGCATGGGTCTGACGGAGATCCGAAATGGATGGTGTTCATGATCTTGATGGTGTCGTCGTCGTTTATGTTGGTCCAGGAGAGCAGGCGGTTGGTGCGGATGTTGGTCGTGGGGGCGGAGATCTCAGTGGTTGTCGGGGCGATCGTGGTGTTGAAGCTGTCGTGGATGTCAGCGATCTTGCGATGGAAGAAGGTGGCCAGCGAGTTGCACGGGTCTTGCGAAGGTGGGATGTCGTTGGTGTTGGAGCTGGGGTTGGAGAAATCCTTCACGATGTTGAAGAGCTCTTTGCTGTTGTGTGCGTTGTTGTCTAGGCGGTCTTTGAAGGAGGCCCTTTTGGCGGATCTGATGAGGTGATGGTGTCTGCGGGTGGCGTTCTTGTGGGCTGTGTAGCTGTCCGGTGTTTGTTCGCGGTGCCAGTTCTTCTCCAGCTTTCGGCAGGTTTGCTTGGAGGCCCGGAGGTCTTCAGTGAACCAGCTGGCTTTCTTGCTGGTGTGGCTGTTGAAGGGTTTCTTGAGCGGGGCGAGGGTGTTGGCGCAGTCGTCGATCCACTGTCTGAGGTTGCGGGCGGCGGTGTCGGGGTCGGTGGGGTCGGCGGGAGGGCGCCGGGCTAGGGTGGTGGTTAGCTGGTCTTCGGTGACTTTGTTCCAGCAGCGGCGAGGCATCTGTTGGGTGCGGTGGTGCGTGGTGGCTTTCTGGAAGGTGAAGTGGATGCAGCGATGGTCGGTCCAGTGGAGTTCGGTGGTGTGACTGAAGGTGACGTGGGAGCTTGCGGAGAAGATAGGGTCAAACGTGTGGCCGGCGGAGTGGGTGGGAGATGTGACGAGTTGTCTGAGTCCGAGGTTGGTGAGGTTGTCGATCAGGGTGGTAGAGTTGGTGTCGTTGTTGTTCTCGAGGTGTAAGTTCAGGTCCCCGAGGAGGATGTAGTCCGTGGAGGCGAGGGCGTGAGGGCTGACGAAGTCGGCGATGGAGTCGCTGAACTGTGGTCGGGTCTGGGGGGTCTGTAGACAAGGGTTCCTCTGAGGGTGGTGTTGGGGTCGGTGTGGATCTGGAAGTGCAGGTGTTCGGCGGTGCTGAGGGTGTCGTCGTTGTTGGTCGAGACTCTGAGAGTGTTCCTGTGGACGATGGCTATTCCTCCTCCTACTCTGTTGGTGCGGTCCCTGCGGGAGATCTTGTAGCCTTCCGGGATGGCAATGGCGATGTCGGGTGCCGAGGAGGGGTTCAGCCAGGTCTCCGTCAGGAATGCGACGTCAGGGGAGGTTGAGTCAAGTAGGTCCCAGTGTTCAACGGCGTGTTTGCGGGTGGAGCGGGTGTTGAGAAGAATGCAACTGAGGTGGTTGGGTTTGTTCCTGGTCGGCGGGTTGGCGGGCTGGGTGCTGGTGAAGCTGCAGTTCCGGCAGGAGAAGGGTCCTTGGGTGCGCTTCGGGGCGGCCAGGAAGCAGGTGCGCAATCGTCGTCCGGTGTTGAGTGCGTGGAGGGTGCTGGAGTCGTAGCGGAGCTGGGCGTCGTGGCGGGCACGGGGACCAGGGGTTCTCACGCTGGGCGTGGTCCAGGCGCAGACGGGCTTGCCTTAGGCGCGCCTTTGGCGCGCAAGCGGCGCGGCCGCACAGCGGCCGCCATATATGGGGAGGTGGGAGGGAGGAGCAGCTGGGAGGCGGGAGGCAGGACAGGGGCAGCGAAAGGGCGGTCAGGGGGGCGGGGCCGCAGGGGACGCAGCGGCTGGAGCGGGAGCTGTGATGGGCGATGAAGGGAACAGAAGGCAAAAAATGGGCACAGAATTACACGGGCAACGAGGGGAACAGAAGGCAAAACGGGCTCACAGTAATGGGGGCAACGAAGGGAACAGAAGGCAAAACGGGCTCACAGTAATGGGGGCAACGAAGGTAACAGAAGGCAAAACTGGCTCACAGTAATGGGGGCAACGAAGAGATATATGATCAGCAGTATGATAAAAGCAAAGGGATAGAACAGTTCTACCATATTGCGATAATCATGGATACATACATGAATATAAAAGCATTATGCAAGTGCGCGTACTCCTACGATGCCTACCTAGATGTACCTGTGTGTACCTAGCATATGTGTGTAGGTCTTGGAAGCTAAGAGCCAAGAATCCTCCTAGGATTTAGTCAAAGCCCCATACCTGAATAGAGAGAGTGTGGGACCCCGTCCTGGTCTCGAGTTGGACACCCCGTCCGGGTTGTGTCAGACCACTGTCAGCTTGAGCGACTGCATGCAGGAGCCTCAGCGTCTCTGGTCAGTGTGTCAGCATGGAAGTCTCGGTTCCCTCTGCTTTACCGGGGCAAGTTGTGGTGTATTTATACCCTAAAGAGTCTCGGTCCTCAGTATGGTTTGTATTGGACATGAGGAAGACGTCAGGGGTGAACTTTGTACATACATATTATGCCGGTGGTGTATTCTTAGAAAGCCATGCATAATTAATGAGTACAGTGTGAGCCTGCGTTTGGAAGAACCCTGCTGCATTCAAAATCACAGGATAGATAACGTTCAGCCCTCAGAGCTCATTGTGTGCTAGCTGGGACCAATGTAGGTGACAGATCATGCCTATATAAGGAATCATACCATAATAGGACATGTACAGTTGTGACCATAATTGGGCATATGCGGCCATGACCATAATTGGGCAAGTACGAATATGACCATATTAGGGTAAATATGAATGCGTCCATTTTAGGGCATGTACGAACGGGTCTACATTAGGGCATCTATGCGGGATATAACAACTCTGTGTCTTTTAAGGGTCCGCAAACACATCAAGACCAAAACAAGACAGTCCGGAGACTGTACCAGACACAGCCCGGAGGCTCATCTCGTTCAACCATGGCGCCACATTTTCCAAGAAGTCAAATCACTCACCTGGTGCACTCAGGTCAAGCAAGATTATTCTCCACTGCCGACTCTTCGGACCAAACGCTCAAATCCAAGGTTTCGCCTTCTCAGGACCCCAGCCGGTGACCACTAGACGAGGAGTCGCCCGATCAGACAGGCGGGCAGCTGCGATAACCAAGCTCGATCATGTGAGGATCCCCGATCCGCCCATCTGACCGGACACAACCCCGACCCTGCGACCCGATTACGGGTGAGTCGGGTCACCTTGCGGGGTCCCAGTTTGAGCGCCAACTGAAGGAAGTGACCGAAAAAGGGCCACCCGGGCTATCTATAACTACATACTCGCCTTCTATCTAAATGAAGAGTCGGTCAGTCAGTAGGGAATACAAACAGTTATTTATTAGCAATACTCTGCAGAGGAGTCCAATCTGACCTGCACCCTAAGATGTCTGCCGAGGGACTGACTCCCAACAGTCTGCAACGCATAACCATTCCTCCCAAGAACCTCCAACCACGCCCACAGTGGAAAGTTACCGGCTTAGGCCGAACATGAACAAAGGAGGCACAGAAGGATGGGCCACCAACTGCCAGATGGGTACACACTATCACAGTTTCAAGGTTGCCGTGCTGGGTCTCAGCGCCCGTAACGTGGGAGCAGAGCTACACATACGGATAGGTATGCGAGGGCATAATGGCCTATTCATTAGTAAGTCGGAAGGCAACCTTGAACAGGAGAGGAAATAATAACTAAATACAGTATTCTGCCGAAGCAAGCAATACGAATAATGAGGCCTAGTTCAGACACAGCCTAACAGGGATTACGAAATACAAAATGGAGTCGCACTTGCTAACTGAAGCTTGCACATGGCAGGGATAACTCAGTGTGTTGCATAACGTGAATACAAATGGTGCCTAATTTAGCCGCACACTGCTAACCTAATGCAATATGGAACGAGCGCAAAAGAGAATGGGGTTTTCAAACCTAACACCCCATGGGGCACACTCCAGTACTGGGGATAGTTAGTCTGGCGCCATCTTTGCTGGCTTGTTGTGTGACTTGACCTGGGATGTGTGCCAGACATTACACATATTACCTTTGACTTCAGACACCCCTCTGCGACGTCCTTCCAAAGAGAAATGTGAGTGCAACGTTCTGTTTAAAAATCCTGGCAATCAGGTGCCAAAACCTAGTTCTACCAGCTGCGACCTTCTTCATGAGTATTCGAAGAGGACCAGCTATAAGTGGCCACAGCAACCCACACATGCTGGCACCATTTTGTTTAATAGCATTGTCAAACGCTTCAAACTCAACCTTAACTGAAGCACTAGCTAAAAAAAATATAAACTTTTTTTTAAATGGAATACCCTGCCACTATGACCTCTGAACCCACTGTGTATGGACACCGGTACAGGACATGGGCTTTGACCAGGCCTGATGTCCAGACCCACTGCCTCCACAGCACAAACTGACAGGCATGGTATTGGGCTATTGACCACACCTTGTGCCCTGAGCAGAGCACACACTGCAAGCCCTCCCTTGGGTGCTGAAGACTCTTGCCCATGGCATAGAATTCAAGACATTTGATCCATTCCCAGGCCTAAAGAACAACTTCTCAAGGGCTTTGGCGATGCCTTGTGCATAGTCAACTGCCCCTAAGTACAGCCTAATTTTTTGCACAGTGGGCACTTGGTGCAGAGTGTGCCCATCACCCATGTTGTGTGTGCAATCCTGTGACCCAAATGTACTGTGCACAGCCTTCAACTAGTGGGTAGAGGAAGTAGCAGAAGCCCACACTCTGCGGCCAGTCACTCTGTTTTTGGTGAAAATTTTGACCCTGAAATGATGTTGCAGGAGCATCTTTCAAAGTGGGGCTGCAGGTTCACCATAAGCTGTCCTTCATAACTTCCATACTCACAAGTGCTCTGGTATTTATTTTCTTGCTAATACCTAGCGCCACTGAGGCCTTTGCTCTTGAACATGCCAATCTCTCCAGGAGGCCTGCGCCTGGTAACTCTCAGAGTACTTTGATCTCTCCTATTGTACTTACAGCCATTGAAACCTCTGCTCTTGAAAATACCACACTCGGTAGGCAGCCTGCTCTTGGTATCTCTGAGAGTCAGTCTGATCTCTGCTCTATAGATAGTCCTCACTCTTCAAAGCCTTGTTCTTGATAGCACCCAGACTCACTCTCACCTCCGCTCCTGACGATAGGTCATTCAGAGCGTTGTTCATCATAATACCTTGGAAGCTAGAAGGTATGCTGTTGGTATCATTCATGCTCACTCAGACTCTGCTCTTGATAATGCTCCCACTCACTCAAACCCTTATTCCTTACTGTATAGTGTACTGAGTTCCACTCTTGAGAATTTCAGAATGATGAGGAGCTCTCCTATTATTTACTCTTGTTGATTTGAGAGCACTGTTGTTGGTAGTACTGAGACTCACTCTATCTGGTTTTGATAATGCCAGGAGTACGTCAGATCACTGCTCCTCAAGTTAAGATACTGCTCTGCCTTTGGTAACCCCTATAATCATGCCAAGCTCTGCCCATGTGCTGTTTTTTTAACATGATTAAATATATGTTCACTTGATTAAATATTTTTGTCATGTATAAGTATTGTTTGGAATTGACTTATTAGGTGATGTTGTTATCCATGTAATATTGTGTTTCCATTGGGACCACCCCCTTTTATGTACCGAATTTTACCCAGGTCCTAGTGACGTGTCTGGGTCAACCCCATTGTTTTGTAACACATTACAAAAACTAGCAGTTGCCAACATGACTTCCGCTCTAGTTAGCGCCAAGACTTGTTACAATCCGTGGTTCATAACCTGCGCACCTGGGACCTCTGAGGGTCCACGAAGCCTACTTAGGTGATCTGCAACTGCTTAGAAATGTAAACAATATTAACAGATTAACAAAGTGTTTATAAATAAAGAAGCAAAATGTACAATTGAAAATTTTAAAACATTCTGTAAATGATAAGGAACTTGAAATCGGAGGCTACAAATTAAGCTACATCCTCAGATTTATTTGTAGGAACAGTGCAAGTGCATCAAACAGAATACAGTATTGACGAAGGAAGTCCTCAATTGAATTTAGAAACAGTCCGACTGACCAATTTAAAATGACATTTTGATTTTTTTTTATATTTGTTTGTAAATTAAATAAAATATTTCATTATTTGTGTATTTGATTCATAAATGCCTGTTTCTGTATTTTTTGGTATTTTGTGAGTCAAATAATCAAAAATGCTTAGGCCGAGGTGCCCAGCTTCCACCAATGACTAAGTGGAGGTCTCTGGATTCCAAAAATGAATCAGTGGGGATCCCCGTGTTCCATTGATGATTAAGTGGGGGTTCTCAGGAGACAAAAGGTTAAGAACCACTGTGTTACATGATATGTAGGCTCAATCAAAATCTGGTTTCATGATCCCCTGTGCCACTCGGATGTTGTTCATAATAACACCCAGACTCAGTGAAGAATAACACGCAGACTCACTGAAAAATAACACCCAGACTCACTGAAGAACAACGCTCAGACTCACTGAAAGATGCGTGTTTTGGCTAGCACACAGCCTGCATTAAAGCTCTGCTCTTGACAACACAAAGTCACTCAAAGTCTTACTCAGGATAATACATAGCCCCAGTCAAAGGGCTGGTGTTGGTAAGACCCAGACATTCTTAGTTGTTCTAGATCTTACCCCATGCTTTAAGATTATAGCCTGAAAAGAACAATAAACTCGAGCAAAGTCTTGTTCCTTGTTCTTCATAATTCCCACAGCTTCTCATTGCTTGTACCTGATAATACTCTGAGTCACTCAATGCTTTCCTCTTGGTAATACCCAACCAAACATAAAGCGTCGGTCTTGATAATCTCTCCTAAAGGTCTTAACAGACTCTCTCAGTGGTCTTACATTATTTTTCTGCTTTTGCCTAGCCCCAGCATGCTACGTTTTGGCCACTTAAGAGGGCTTTGAGACACTGCAGGATTAAGAAATGATGGACAAACTGAAGTCTGAACAGTGTGCTCAAAATGTGTGTTGCAGGTTAGTGCACTCAGGGTGTCGATCATGGTGTTCTTTTATGCGATTCATACTGACAGTGACTTGAAATATTCAAGTGGTGGCAGCGGCCATTTACAGCCTTTCTACTGATCTGAATATTGGGTATCTGGGATTCCAGTTTGGTCCCTAGCTTAACCAGGCTGCCACTCGCTCTTCTGTCCTTAATTAAAAGCAGTTTTGTTCGCCTCATTTGTCTTTTTAACCCTCCTTGCATTGTTTGCCCTCTTGCTTGCTTTGCATTACCACCTGCATTTCGTTCATTGGAGATAAGATGTACATGACTGCAGAAGAGCGGAGGTTATGGCCTGGTGTGCTTTTGTGGCTGAGAGAAGCGGATGCTAAATGACAAGTGCCTGATTACTGAGTTTAGTGGTAGGTTATTCCATCACAAACGTGACCGAAGTCCTGTTGAAGGAAAAGGTGCAGGTGAAGGATATTGAGGTGCCACTTGGTCACCTCAATTTTGCTTGTAGAGCGGTTGAAGCAGGACGCACTTTTTGTAGAAGGTTGGGATTGGCTCTGTCGGGGACTTCCCTTCCGCACCATAGAATTCAATTGAAACCAGGAGTAAAAGCAGATTTGAGGATTTGGCAGACGTTTTTGAGAGAGTTCAATGGTATTCCTTTGAGAGGAATAGGTGCGGAAGTGGAATGGTCTGTGGTGTAATTTCAGATGCTGAGGGTGAAACAGGTTTGTGTGTTTTTTGGCAAGGGCATTGGTGTGCGGAGGTGTGGCCAGATAAGTGGAAAGGGGGTGGCCGCAGTATTGCCTTCCTAGAGTTTTTCCATTGGTAGTGGTAGTTTGTTTGTGGAGACATAACTTTTTCAAAAGAAGGTGTTTTTCTATGTGGACAATGAGACAGTGGTTGACATACTGAAGAGACAGTCAGCTAGGGACATTAATCTGCTCAAGTTGCTGAGAGTTTTTGTGCTGGAATGTCTGAGGCTCAGTGTAACATTCAGAGCATGGCACATTCCGGTGTGGATAACAGCATTGGGGATGCTCTCTCTTGTTCCCAGTGGCAGAGATTCCGTGGGCTGGTGCATCTCTAGACCATTAGAGAGAGTGGGTATGCTACTGGTCTGAGATTCGTTAGCTGAGTTCACATGGCGTGCATACAGTCAGGCTTGGCTTGAATTTGTGGCCAATCCCAACCTTCTACAAAAAGTGCTCCCTGCTTGAATTTGTGGCTCCCGGTGCCAAAAGTAGGACTGTGGATGATGGAGAGGAATTGCGCAGGTCAGATGTGGTGAAGTTTATCATGCTGCAGATTGAAAGAGGTTTGTCAGCGGTGACAATTGCGGGTAAGCTGTCCGGTTTGGCCTTTTGTGATAAGTTGTACTGGGGCTATGAGCCATCGGCAGTTGAGTTGGGAAGGCTAATACTGGAAGGATGGTCCAGGGCACATGGACAGAGGGAACAGATTAGGAGGCCAGTGACTTTGCATTTACTGAAGAGATTGGTAGAGGTCATTCTGAGTTTTTGCAGGGGGTCGGATGTGCGCTTTCTATTTTCAGTGTTGATGGTGTGGCTGTTTTTTGAGGCCTTTCATGTGGGTGAGTTGGTTGGAAACCAAGAAGAGAGCAGGTATTCAGTGAGGGAATGTGCGGGTATTGCATGGCGAGGTCAAGGCATGACTGCCCCACACAAAGACAGACCAGAAAGGATGTGGGAGATGAGTTAGTCTGTGGAGCTATCCCGATAAGAGAGTGTGTCTGGTGGGGTGGTGGCTGAACTTTAAAGCAGGTAGATACTTTGAGGGTGATGGTGAACATGCTGCAGGGTGGAGAGTGTAGACGTCACAGGTGCTTGGAGAATTGAGAAAAGCGCTAGTTGAATTGGGTATTCTCGGCGGTGAATTTGGGACTCACTCTTTCAGAACAGGGATGGCTACTGAGGGGGGAGATGCATGACTGACGGGGACAGGACATTCAGAGCCTGGGAGGATCATGCAGTGGGAACTGATTTGGTAAGGACAGTTCTGTTGGTCTAGGTTGCATTGCGGGGCCTGGTCGGGAGCATATCAAGGCATGGATATGTGGGCACTCCTTTGTGAAGTGGGCGGTTAGGCAGGTGGATTCTCACATTTTTGATGATGTGTGAATTCATTCTAATGGTTTAGGAAGGATGGCATGCGCTGTTTTGAACTGTTGCCTAAGTTGGAACATTTGAGACAAAGTTTCCATTGCCCTGAGGTGCTGATGTTGCACTTGGGTGAGAGGGACTTGGTGAGGATGAAGGGATTGACTCTCACCAAATGTGTTAAAGATGTTTTGACTGAGACAAAGCGCATGTGATCAGGGACTACGTTGTTGAGGACAGCATTTTTGCTGCGGCAAAGTTGAAGAAGTGCTCAGAAGCCCAGGGCAATAGACAAGGCGCTGAAAAAAATGTAATAGAGACATTGCCAGACAAAGGGAGTTTGGTTATAGAGCATGGGGTGATCAGATACGAGGAAGGGCCTCTTCTTCAGGGATGATGGAGTGTTAGGGATGGATTTGTATCTCCTAAGGCTGAGGACGGGGCTGTCTGATTTGTTGAAGGAACCAGTTTGAGTGGGAGGGAATAAAAACACTCAGTAGGTTTTTCTGGTGGCAGGTAGTTTGAACAGGTTTCAAGTTATTTCAAGTTATTTCAGCGAAGATTGTCAGTTGAAGATACAGTTGGAAGTTGGAGGGGGAGTGGGGAGGGAGGGGCAAATGGAAAGGAAACAAGAAGGCAAGTGTTTTGAAGAAATTGAATAGTTTTTGTTGGGTGAAGTTTGGAGTGAAGACCGATTGGAGCAGGTGTGTTTGACAGAGGCATTTGAGGGGTTCTTGGGGTGGGGTAGATGTTTAGTTGTTCCAATGTCCAGTGAGGCCAGATTTTTATAGTTTGTATGGCGAGAAGCCAGGGTTGTATTTAATTTAATCTGCCCCTGTTTCGTTAAAGCAGCCTTTTCCACACTTAACTATGGGTCACATGGGTTTTTGGTGCGCCACCTCACCCGACAGGTCATATAAGAGCGTCAATCCCCATCTACACGCAATTTCTGCAGAGTCTGCCTCAGAAAACTTGTTAAGTGCTGTATCAGCTTGTCAAAAAATAGTCGCAAGTGCTGTGTACCTCAACTATATATTCAGGCTAAATAACAAACTATAAACTAAGGCTCCATACATTATATGTGCCGGTAGTGTATGCCCATGGGTATAATAAAGGTGACTTAAGCATCGCTTGACACAAGGCCTTTGTATATCTGTGAGGTGTCCAGTCTAAGTGAAGCTTTATGAGCACCTCACTAAATTTGACAGGGGGCGGGTGCAATTTTTTGTGTTACACAACAATGCAGTATTCAAGACACAACATATAACGCATTATTTTTTTGTTTTGTAGTGAACTGCAGCAATAAGCAGACTGTAATATCCCTCCCATCCACAAAATTTCAAATTTAGGTTAGCCCACGATAGCCCCCTGGATCCCAAACATTTTTCTTTTCTTGCATTTCCAAGCAGCTTTCTAAGATGGGCACTTCATTTCCAAGGGCTTTTTACCAAGACTTTGAACTGTGGCTACTGTCAATCTAACCCCCCCCCACCCCAGCACTGTCCTGCACTGTGTAATTCTTTTCCTCCACCAAACGCTACTTAAAATGCCCAGAGGAAAATGTCGAGTGGACCACAATCTAAACTGAACAAGCTAGACTACTCATTAGATTGTTTGGCATCTACAGAAACATTTTTATTGAGGATTAAGGACCTTCCAGCAGCATGGAAAATGTACACGAGGCAAAAGGCTTTATGGTTCAACTATTCATGTACATTTCCATTCTACCCATACCATCATCTACAACCAACAGGTGAGGCGTTATCATTGGCTTGCAACACAACGAGATGATGGACGGAGCGCTGAAATTTTTCAGACACTCACCCCCAGTCACAGATCTGGGTTGAATCCATCATCGTTCTTTAGCTCACTTTGCCACCCCAGTTCAGACATAGCTATATGCAAATCAGCCTTGACCCTGTGGCTCATGGGAACAGTCCAGCCCGAACTGCCAAGCCATGTCTTCCCTGGACCGGAAACAAGCATCCTGGGACCAGTTTCGGGCTAACAGCCCTCATCAGCCAGGCTAGCTTGAATCCAGTAGCAAAGTGAGCAAGGGACCCACGTCTGGGCATACCCTGCCAACTTAGGGCGAACAAAGCAACACAACAAGATGATGGACGGAGCGCTGAAACTTTTCAGACACTCACCCCCAGTCACAGATCTGGGTTGAATCCATCATCGTTCTTTAGCTCACTTTGCCACCCCAGTTCAGACATAGCTATATGCAAATCAGCCTTGACCCTGTGCCTCATGGGAACAGTCCAGCCCGAACTGCCAAGCCATGTCTTCCCTGGACCGGAAACAAGCATCCTGGGACCGGTTTCGGGCTAACAGCCCTCATCAGCCAGGCTAGCTTGAATCCAGTAGCAAAGTGAGCAAGGGACCCACGTCTGGGCATACCCTGCCAACTTAGGGCGAACAAAGCAACACAACGAGATGATGGACGGAGCGCTGAAACTTTTCAGACACTCACCCCCAGTCACAGATCTGGGTTGAATCCATCATCGTTCTTTAGCTCACTTTGCCACCCCAGTTCAGACATAGCTATATGCAAATCAGCCTTTACCCTGTGCCTCATGGGAACAGTCCAGCCCGAACTGCCAAGCCATGTCTTCCCTGGACCGGAAACAAGCATCCTGGGACCGGTTTCGGGCTAACAACCCTCATCAGCCAGGCTAGCTTGAATCCAGTTCAAAGTGAGCAAGGGACCCATGTCTGGGCATACCCTGCCAACTTAGGGCGAACAAAGCAACACAACGAGATGATGGACGGAGCGCTGAAACTTTTCAGACACTCACCCCCAGTCACAGATCTGGGTTGAATCCATCATCGTTCTTTAGCTCACTTTGCCACCCCAGTTCAGACATAGCTATATGCAAATCAGCCTTTACCCTGTGCCTCATGGGAACAGTCCAGCCTGAACTGCCAAGCCATGTCTTCCCTGGACCGGAAACAAGCATCCTGGGAACGGTTTCGGGCTAACAGCCCTCATCAGCCAGGCTAGCTTGAATCCAGTAGCAAAGTGAGCAAGGGACCCACGTCTGGGCATACCCTGCCAACTTAGGGCGAACAAAGCAACACAGGATTATGGAGCAACGGAGGACCAAATTATGTGGCAGAATTATCTAAATTATGTGGTAAGAAAATGAAAATTATGTGGCATTCGGCAGCACATTCCCTGGAAGTGTTATTTTGATCCACTTGAACTAGAAACAATATTTTTGTTGAAATCTGGAAATTCTGTGGCAAATACCAAACAATGAACATGTTTGATACTGGCTAAAATGCACAAATAGTTTTATTAGATGCCTTATGAGGGTACTTTTACTTTAGGAGCACATAATGTGACTGCTATACCTGTGGCTCTATGTATTTCATTTCTTTGACAGGTGTAAATTGTGATCATACTGATGGGATTGTGCAGGCCTGTGCAGCTGATACTAGTGGACTCTAACGGTGGAAGTTTGGTTCCTTTCCTTGGAGTCAGGGCATGGCTGGGAGCAGCTGAGGAATCTGCCCACTGTACAGAGATAGGATCCACTCCTCCAGTAATGATCCAGTCCCAATGCATAGAGAACACAGTACCCCCTTCAGGGGGGTGAAATTTGTGGATGGGCTAGAGCACCAGAGAGCCTCTGCTTTCATGGAGGACACACACCGCACCTGGCGCTATTCATGGACAGAAAAACAGGACTGGCTGTTTATTCTGGATTTGCTTCTGGTGTCAGATGCTTTAGTGCAGGGGCGGCTCCTCCACTAGGGCGGAGGAGCGTCGCCCCACTGCCTTCTCGCAGTGCGAGAAGCAGAAACATAAAATGGTAAAACTACCATTTTATGTTTCTGCTTCTCGCACTGCGAGAAAGCAAAAGTGTTTGGTTGCGGGCGGGCGGGTGGGCGGGCACTGCTCTACAAGCAGGGCTGGGCAGGGGAGGAGTGGCGTGCCCACTCCTGAGTGAGCATGACTGGTTAGGTCGGCCCTCTGGGGCCGCCTAAACCAGTCATGCGCACTCAGCCCCTTCTCCATGCAGGCTGCAATGCAGCCTACATAGAGAAAATGGCCTTCTGATAGGCGCCTGGCTGGGGGGCGTCCCCACCAATCACAATGCTGCGATTGCAGCATTGTGATTGGCTTAGGGGAGGGGAGGGAGGCTGCCAGAGGCAGGAGAGGAAAGCAGGAGCCGGTGCCGGAGCTGTAAAAACGCAGCATTAGGACGGCGGACAGGTAAGTTTTTTTTATTCACTATTAAATTTACATACTCTGCAGTAATTACTTCAGAGTATGTAAGGGCAACGAGGGGTATGCACTGCAGTGATTTTTAAACAGGGCAGCACTGCTCTTTCTTCCCGCCCTGTTTAGAAATCACTCAGTGCATGCCCCCTGGCACCCTTAGATGCTCTGCAGTAATTACTGCAGAGTATGTAAGGGCGCAGAGGGGTATGCACTGCAGCTTGATATGCAGTGGTTTCTAAAGTTTAGAAACCAATGCATATCACTCGGTAGTGGTGCCCTTACATCCTCTGCAGTTATCACTGCAAAGGATGGAAGGGTGCTGATTGACGTTTGGCTGCGCTATTTTGTTAGCTCAATATGCATACTTGCATCCATTTTTGGATGCGAGGGTGCATTTTCTGCTCAGAAAATAGCACCAAACTCCCACTCTGCCCTGCCACGGAATCTTGCGGAATTGTATTGTAATTCTGTGGATTTCGGCATATTCAAATTCCGCCAATTCCGCCCACCCCTACTAGAGACCCATTAACACTTGTAAAAGAGTCAGAAAACAGCAGGGAGGGGGGTGAAAAATTACACTATCCCATGTTAAACATGAGTAATCCATCCATTCCGGGTTTTAACTTTGCATTTGGGTACCTGTAGCCCTGCATTTATAATTGGGAAACAAACTTACAAGTAACAGACTGCAAAGATAAAACATGGACTGGATTAACAATTTATACCTGACAGATTACTAGCAAGGTCTGTTTATCTAGATTGTATTTCATAAACCTGCACCTGCTCAATTTGTTCCCGTGTGAGAAAAACTTTTCGATATTCAAAAAACATCAAGATCCCTGTGGTGAAGTTTTATTTGTGGAAAGGTATATGAACACATGCAAGCAAGTCAAATGTAAAGACATAGGATATCATTTATATTAGTGACACAGCTACAAAGGGCCTGTTATGATGTCGGGCGGATTGCCACCGACAGGACGTCGTTGGCTGTCCATCCAGCATCTGAGGCTGCGGTCCGACTGCCGCATAACGATGCGGTCGGTTGGAGCGCAGCAGGCGGAGGGACCGACCGACGTCTCCGACAGGCTCAAGAAGCCAGTTGGAGCATCGTTTTGGGCATAATCCCTACAATGGGGGCAGTGCCTACGGAGGCACCGCCGTAGGGATTATGATGACTACTTTTTCTCTGCCTTTACATGGTGGTCGACCACCTTGTAAAGGCAGACGGAATGGGACTGTGGGAGCCCATAGCAGGGCCCCCATCCCCCGTGGGCCTCTGCTATAGGCCCAGAAGGGCATATGTGGTGCCCCCCAAACATCCATACACTGTGTCACAGGCACCACATGGTGCCTGGCACACAGTGCATGGATATTTGGAAAATCCCTTTTTCCATTGTGGCTTGTGCTGCGGTCCTTTTCCGAGCCACAGCACAAGCAGCAATGGAAAAGGGCATTTTACATGTCGGGCAGTTCCATTCTCGCGGCGATGGCGTCGGTAATCAGGGGCAAAGTGTTCAGTTCCATAACAGAATATCATGGAAAACAATATTGACTCACCAAATATTTCCCATATAATATTGATTGCAAAAATATCTTCATCCTACACTTTACCAAAAATAACACAAATATTGATGATAAAAATATTGCAGTTAAAAATATCTATCGACCGTGCAAATATCAAAACACAAAATATTGTCTTCTATTTAAGTATTTACAAAGTATCAAAAAATATCAAAACACACAATGTCTACTACAATAATACTACTAAAAATAGCGAATAAATACTATACATCATAAACTTTTAAAGTAAATATATAAAAATACAATAAATAAACTACATCAAAAATAAAAATACGTTTAAATAACTAACATACAATTATTCACATACATAGCAATATATAGTCACTGTGCACCTTTTATAAAAACAAACATTATTACACTAAAATAAATATTAGCATGCATTAAAAATAAATAAAATAAATTTACCATTTGAAATATATTAATAATCCAACAATCCAACAAATATACATAGTTAAAAGCAAAACAGAACCACTAATTGGCATCAAAAAAAGTAAAAACTGAAATAAATTGAAACACACAAAGTAGCCAATAAAATTTACATGAAACAAACGAACCAATAAAAATATAAACATAATTAATACAACACTATAAAAAGAGCACAAAACCTCACCAATTTTCTCCGGCAAAAACATAACAAGTACAATAAAACGACACTCTGCCTGACTGATCAAAGTAGAGCCGCAAAGAAAGTCAAAGAAAATAACAAGACACATTTCAAAGTAGGTTTAAAAATTAAATGAGCTACAATATAACGTAACATAAGTTTAAAATGAAAATCTAAAAATACATTACTAGACTCTCTTTTCTTCCATATGTATTGATCCTTAGACACTAAAGAAGCACTTACACATAAACAAAGCACTTTCCACCGAAAAATCCAAGTCCACATCAGTGAACCTGAGCAAAGGCACTTTCAAAGTAAGTAAAATAAACTTGGCCTGGTCAGAACTTAGAGTTTCACTCCACAGAATTCTATGAAGTTACAAAAAACTCTGCGAGATCCGCAGAATTCTGTCAAAGGGCAGAAAATGCTCATCCTGCCATTCACGCTGCTTTATCCATGCCAGCAGGGCATTCCACACTTATAAATAAGAAAGAAAAGCACCACCCGGTGCACAAGGTGCAACCATTTTGATTTACATGTTCCAGTTTCTCTCTCCTTGCTGGCTGCCTTTTCAAGTCCAACCCCATCTGATCTTCCAGTTCCCAATTCTAACTTTCTTTTAGTTGTTATGTTACTGTTTTATTTTCCCTGTGTTTATTTTATATTTCTGTGTGTGTTTTACTGTTTTTCTGACTTCTTGTACTTTTCTTTTGTTTCCCTTTTCTGGCCTGTCCTCTCTGTCTCTCCTCCTGTTTCTTTCCTTCCCGTTCCCAGTCCAACTCCCTCCCAATGGCAGAAGCAGGCAGCTCCACCCGCCACCCCTGTGTGCAACGCCGGCAGATAGGGGTGCGGCCTCACCCCTTCTTCAGAGAGGCGGAGGTGGCCACACTCATTTTCTGGGTGCAGCACCACCTCCCACACTTGCTGGCTGCAAGTGACAGGCCTGGAAAGGGTGAGTGCGGTGATGTGTGCGCCACAGCATTGGCATCGCATGCATCCATCAGCAGCTGATGCACAGCTGGGCAGATGTCCTTGACAGGGAGCAGGACCTGCTTAACCTGCTGGGTGTCGTGGTCACAGGGTTCAGTGAATAAATAATATTTTGGTTTTCTGCAAATTCTAATAATGTTTTTCAAGCAGCATGATCACAGGTAAGGTAAGTTTATGTGAAGGTTATATATATATATATGTATATACATATACATACACATATATATGCATATACATACACATATATATATATATATATATATATATATATATTCACTGAAAAAACCATAGGTTTCAGGGGCGTTATAGTTAGTTGGACATTTCACTCGTACAAAACCATAGAAATTCCCCCGTTATAGTTAGTTCAGCTAACTATAACTCGCGCGCCCGCAATGCAATGCTGATGACGTCACATATTACATCACTCATGACATGGTCCGTGACATCACTCATAACATCACTGATGACATCTCAAATGACATCACTGATGACATCATCCAGTGAATGTGTGTTTTTCTGAAAATTAAATATGTTTTATATATGTATATCTCAAGGTCGATGGAAGAATAAATGGGTATATAAGTGTCTAAATGGATGATTTTTTTTGTAAAATTGATTGTATAACTGACTGATTAAGTGTATCTTAGTGAATACATGGGTTAGTGAGTAATGTTTAAATATGAAAATATTTGTATCAGTCTCTCACTTTGTGTATAAGTGGCTGCATGGGTTGGTGAGTAGCTACATGAGTGTCTATATGGGTTATTAGTTGGTTTTTTGAGTATCAGTATGAGTGTCTGAGTGTCTGTATGGTTCGGTGGGGGTATTACTTAGTGCATAGATGCATGAATGAGTGACTCACTGTTTGTATGTGTTGAAGACAGCATGTGTGCAGGACTGTATAGGTGGATGAGTGTGTGTATGGGTGTGTTAGTGAGTGAATGACTGTCTCAATAGTGTCTTTATGAGTAACTACATATGTTTTAAACTAGTATATGTGAGTATTGGTGTATATAAGTGAGTATATGTGAGAGTGAGAGATTGGAAGAGTTCCTGTACAAATAAGTAGGTGTTTCTATAAGTGATTGTTTAAGAGAGTAAGTATGTGTAAGTTTCTGTAGAAGTAGGCGTGGTAGTGTGTGTATAACTGTATATGCAAGTAAATGGATGTTTGATACTTTGTTTGCATGTGTGACTATGTGTGTGAGTAACTCTAAGGATGAGTGGCGGTGTGTAACAGGATGTATAGGTGTATGAGTACATATGATGAGTGAGTACATGTATGAGTGACTGTATAGGGACTGTTGGTGAATGAGTGGATGTGTGTGTAGATCTTGGAATTACTGAATAGGTGGGTTGTAACTGGTATTGGTATGTCCATTGTTTTGAAAATGTCAGTTTGTATTTTTGAGTGTGTGTATCAAAGGTTATATTAGGGTGAGAGGAGGTCTGCCACTCTATCACAAGGTTGATGTCATCAGTGATGTCATCAGTGCTGTCATTTGAGATGTCATCAGTGATGTCATGAGTGATGTCACTGACCATGTCATGAGTGATGTAATATGTGACGTCATCAGCAGTGCATTGCGGGCGCTGCGAGTTATAGTTAGCTGAACTAACTATAACGGGGGAATTTCTATGGTTTTGTACAAGTGAAATGTCCAACTAACTATAACGCCCCTGAAACCTATGTTTTTTTCAGTGAATTTCTAAGGTTTTTTAAATGCTAATTTCTAACTATAACGTGCCTGAAACCTATGGTTTTTTCAGTGAATTTCTAAGGTTTTTTAAATGCTAATTTCTAACTATAACGTGCCTGAAACCTAAAGTTTTTTCAGTGAATATATATATATTTATTATACTATGTACACATGTGAAAATGTCTCGGTCCGCCTGTTTGCCTCGGTGGCACGGAAAAAATGGGTGGAACTGACGTCAGCACGCCGACGAGGTCCTCTTATGGCTCCGATGACGTCATACGGTGTCGCGAGCGGAGCCGTGCTAATATGACGTCCTCGTTGACGTGGGAGAGCTAGGAAAGAATTTCCGTGGAATGCTGGTGCAGGGGATATTCACCTAAGTGTTCAGGCTAGTCCTTTGGGAGCAACTGTTTATGTTGCCACTCCAGAAACCAAAACCAGTGATCAGAGGGCAGAGGCCCTGCAGATGGCACACGAGGTGGGGTGCCCAGTCGTGTGCACCGGCGGGGCAGCAAAGTGACAAGCACCACAACCCACAAAAAAGGTAACGAGGGCACTGAATAACACAGGATCTTCTCTTTGTATCTGGCAGGAACAACGAAGTTAAAATGCCCTAGTACCAAAATGTAGAATTAGTGCTACAACGGTCTTCAAGAGGACCTGCGAAGCCGCTTCTGCCTCCCGTACCCTGGAGGCGGCACATGGGTCACATGGTACGGTCATACTGCGGTGGGACGCACACTCGTTGACCTCTCATGGCACTGCTCCACACTTCAGGGAGGACGCTTTCCATTAGCTATGTTTTCTGATGACGTTTCGCGCCGGCCCTGCCCAACAACAGAACTCCTTTAGATCCAAACAGACTCTTTCACTCTCTCACCGGAAGTGAAACCAGGCCACGCGGACACTTTCACAATACAACAGCCGGGAATGCACTTTTCGGTAAAAAAACCACATTCCTTCCTCCTAATTAATCAAATAAACGTCTCACTGAAGAACAGGGGCCAGCTTCGATCGGTAAGCATACGTTACAACGACTTTTTTACTTCGCGATACCATTACTACGCATGCATTACCACGCATGCGTTGTACATCGCGAAGTCATTACTATGCATTTTTTTAGAACGCATGGTCATTTACCATGCATGCCTTTACAACGAATTTTGTTGTAAAGGTATGTATGGTAAATGACCATGCGTTCTAAAAAACATGTAGATGATCCACGTCGTTGTAAGGAAACAAAGGCTGTTCCGTTTCCTCACAACGACGTGCACCGCCCCTCAGAGACGACGTGAAGCAGGAACCACGAGGAGAGAGGAACCACGAGGAGTGAGAGGTAAGGGGGATTGGGCATGGGGTGGGGGTTTCTTTTCTAGGGTTTAGGGTAGTGCAGTGGTGTTTGGGTGGTGCAGGGGGTCGTGCTGGGGGTAGTGTTTTAGGGTTTAGGGTAGTGCAGTGGTGTTTGGGTAGAGTAGGGGGTCGTGCTGGGGGTAGTGTTTTAGGGTTTAGGGTAGTGCAGTAATATAGGGGGTCGTGCTGGGGGTAGTGTTTTAGGGTTTAGGGTAGTGCAGTGGTGTTTGGGTGGTGCAGGGGGTCGTGCTGGGGGTAGTGTTTTAGGGTTTAGGGTAGTGCAGTGGTGTTTGGGTAGAGTAGGGGGTCGTGCTGGGGTAGTGTTTTAGGGTTTAGGGTAGTGCAGTGGTGTTTGAGTAGTGTAGGGGGTCATCCTGGTGGTAGTGTTTTAGGGTTTAGGGTAGTGCAGTGGTGTTTGTGTAGTGTAGGGGGTCATGCTGGGGTAGTGTTTTATGGTTTAGGGTAGTGCAGTGGTGTTTGGGTAATGTAGGGGGTCGTGCTGGGGGTAGATTTAGGGTTTAGGGTAGTGCAGTGGTGTTTGTGTAGTGTAGGGGGTTGTGCTGGGGTAGTGTTTTAGGGTTTATGTTAGTGCAGTGGTGTTTGGGTAGTGTAGGGGGTAGTGCTGGGGTAGTGTTTTAGGGTTTAGGGTAGTGCAGTGGTGTTTGTGTAGTGTAGGTGTTAGTGCTGGGGGTAGTGTTTTAGGGTTTAGGGTAGTGCAGTGGTGTTTGGGTAGTGTAGGGGGTCATGCTGGGGGTAGATTTAGGGTTTAGGGTAGTGCAGTGGTGTTTGTGTTGTGAGGGGGTCGTGCTGGGGGTAGTGTTTTAGGGTTTAGAGTAGTGCAGTGGTGTTTGTATAGTGTAGGGGGGTTTAGGGTAGTGCAGTGGTGTTTGTGTAGTGTAAGGGGTCATGCTGGGGGTAGTGTTTTAGGGTTTAGGGCAGTGCAGTGGTGTTTGTGTACTGTAGGGGGTAGTGTTTTAGGGTTTAGGGTAGTGCAGTGGTGTTTGTGTAGTGTAGGGGGTCATGCTGTGGGTAGTGTTTTAGGGTTTAGGGTAGTGCAGTCGTGTTTGTGTAGTGTAGGGGGTCGTGTTTTAGGGTATAGGGTAGTGCAGTGGTGTTTGGGTAGTGTAGGGGGTCATGCTGGGGTTAGTGTTTTAGGGTTTAGGGTAGTGCAGTGGTGTTTGGGTAGTGTAGGGGTCGTGCTGGGGGTAGTGTTTTAGGGGTTAGGGTAGTGCAGTGGTGTTTGTGTAGTGTGGGAGGTCATGCTGGGGGTAGATTTAGGGTTTAGTGTAGTGCAGTGGTGTTCGGGTAGTGTAGGGAGTCATGCTGGGGGTAGTGTTTTAGGGTTTAGGGTAGTCCAGTGGTGTTTGTGTAGTGTAGGGAGTCGTGCTGGGGGTAGTGTTTTAGGGTTTAGGGTAGTGCAGTGGTGTTTGGGTAGTGTAGGGGGTCGTGCTGGGGGTAGTGTTTTAGGGTTTAGGGTAGTGCAGTGGTGTTTGTGTAGTGTAGGGGGTCGTGCTGGGGGTAGTGTTTTAGGGTTTAGGGTAGTGCAGTGGTGTTTGGGTAGTATAGGGGGTAGTGCTTGGGTACTGTTTTGGGTTTACGGTAGTGCAGTGGTGTTTGTGTAGTGTAGGGGGTCGTGCTGGGGGTAGAGTTTTAGGGTTTAGGGTAGTGCAGTGGTGTTTGGGTAGTGTATGGGTTCATGCTGGGGGTAGTGTTTTATGGTTTAGGGTAGTGCAGTGGTGTTTGGGTAGTGTAGGGGGTCGTGCTGGGGGTAGTGTTTTAGGGTTTAGGGTAGTGCAGTGGTGTTTGTGTAGTGTAGGGGTCATGCTGGGGGTAGTGTTTTAGGGTTTAGGGTAGTGCAGTGGTGTTTGTGTAGTGTAGGGTGTAGTGCTGGGGGTAGTGTTTTAGGGTTTAGGGTAGTGCAGTGGTGTTTGGGTAGTGTAGGGGTTCATGCTGGGGGTAGTGTTTTAGGGTTTAGGGTATGGCAGTGGTGTTTGGGTAGTGTAGGGGGTCATGCTGGGGGTAGTGTTTTATGGTTTAGGGTAGTGCAGTGGTGTTTGGGTAGTGTAGGGGGTCGTGCTGGGGGTAGTGTTTTAGGGTTTATGTTAGTGCAGTGGTGTTTGTGTAGTGTAGGGGGTCGTGCTGGAGGTAGTGTTTTAGGGTTTAGGGTAGTGCAGTTGTGTTTAGGTAGTGAAGGGGGTCGTGCTGGGGGTAGTGTTTTAGGGTTTAGGGTAGTGCAGTGGTGCTTGTGTAGTGTAGGGGGTCGTGCTGGGAATGTTGTTCATTTCTATGGCAAAATGAACCCCCTCATTTTGTTCCTTTTTAAATTAAATGTTTTAAGTGTTACCAGTTTATTCCAATCAAGATGGCTTCAGGTGTGCCATAATTTTGTCATAAGTAAGACTGTTAGCTCTCTAGTTGTTCTTTAGAACACTCTGGGAAGCTGCAGTAGAACACAAAGGCATCAACTGACAGGCTGCTCCTGTTGAAATATAACAGGAAGATATTTGAGATCACACTTGAAACATGTCCTAATTTTTCTTTCTACAGCACTAACCATAATTTCTATGACAAAATGAACCCCATCATGTTGTTCCTTTTTAAATTAAATGTTTTAAGAGTTACCAGTTTATTCCAATCAAGATGGCTTCAGGTGTGCCATAATTTTGTCATAAGTAAGGCTGTTAGCACTCTAGTTGTTCTTTAGAACACTCTGGGAAGCTGCAGTAGAACACAAAGGAATCAACTGACAGTCTCTGCCCTTGTTGGATGTACATGTTTTACTGAGAATGTCAGACTTCATTCTCACATGACTGAGAAAGATAATGTGAATTTACAGAAAATATGCTCTCATTTTAGCTTCTGGAGCACCTTCCAAAACTCTATGGGACAAGCATGTGAAAATAGTTTTCTCTCAAACATGATTCATGATATCCCAGCAGAAGGTTTTTCACAGGGTAAAATCACCTTAGAACACACCACAATTCCTGAAATTAGTATGGTACCATCAACAAATGAATTCTAATGTAACTAAAGTCTGTTATCACCCTTTATAGTTCTCCTTTTGGTAATCCTCAAAATCTTTGATTCACTACAATGCATTTCAATGGGGTACTATCATGTATATTGGTCCCAAGATGGCTGCCAGCAATTCCAGGATGAAGTGCTGACAGCCAATCAGATCTCACAATGACGTGTGGTTAGGCTCCGCCCAGATATATATGTGATTTTACTTTTGATTTTCTCAGGAACTACTGAACGGATTTACACCATTTAACCAAAAGACATGACTCTGAACCAAGGGCTACCTTTTGCCAAATTTGGTGTAATTCCCTTCAGCAGTTCGGGCTGTAGCCGCGATTAAAGGTTCCTATGGAAAATTGCATGGGGAAAACACGTTTTGGGACCCCCCTTTTTTCTCGGCCCCCACTTGACGAATCACCCCGAGACTTTCAGGATAGGAGCGGACCGGAGCGGGCCATAAGTTTTGAAAATTCCGCGAAGATACGTTGACCGGCGCCAAAGTTATTGGAAATAGAATGTTGTGAATTTCCTATGGAAAATAGGTCCTAACTATAACTATCTACTGGCGACCGCCAGTAGATAATACATACACACACACACACATATAAGACTCGTAGGATGTAAGCAGGCTTTCACTATGGGTTTACTGGACTCAAAAGACCACAATGCATCGGTGGTACACGCCCATTGAGGCGAGACTTATAAATTCGCCGCGAGTGCGGCGTCTCTGTTTCCAGCCTGCTCACCCACAGCCAAGCCAGTGATAAAGGGATGATAGACCCGAAACGCGTATGGCAGCAAATTGGCGTATGAATAACTCTGCTGCAACAACAAGTGTATATGCCCTGCAGTCAGCCGATCAATAAAAGGTTTGAATCAGCACGCCGCGTGTGGCGCCTTCATTTGGGAGCACCTTGCATGTGGAATATTTAGCGGTCCGCTCTGACCGCGAAGGCGCCCTGCTGCGGACGATGCGGGTCCTTAGCGCTACGGATTTCCAGCGCGGATGGAGCGGCGTGCCCTGACCGGTGTGACACAAAAAATGCGGGGCAATATTCCTGAATGTCTGCGGTGAACCTATTATGGGATTTAAAGACTCGTAGGATGTAAGCAGGCTTTCACTATGGGTTTACTGGACTCAAAAGACCACAATGCATCGGTGGTACACGCCCATTGAGGCGAGACTTATAAATTCGCCGCGAGTGCGGCGTCACTGTTTCCAGCCTGCTCACCCACAGCCAAGCCAGTGATAAAGGGATGATAGACCCGAAACGCGTATGGCAGCAAATTGGCGTATGAATAACTCTGCTGCAACAACAAGTGTATATGCCCTGCAGTCAGCCGATCAATAAAAGGTTTGAATCAGCACGCCGCGTGTGGCGCCTTCATTTGGGAGCACCTTGCATGTGGAATATATATATATATATATAAATATATATATAAAACTACATATACATATATACACATTGACTGGTATCATAAATAATAAGTGTGCATATTCATTATTCACAAATGATGTAAGTATATATTTAGCTATAATGTCAAAGTGTTCATTTATGATAAAATGTAAATTACTTGTGTGTAATCAATTAATTATGTACTATATATATATATATATGTCCAAAACGATCACCAATTCCAAGCAATCCAAGGACACAGCGGGGTACTTGTCGGGAAGCCTTTATTCACAGGTAACAGCTGGGCATGATGCATTTCGGCTTGACGCCTTCTTCGGATGCCACTTGTTTACCGAGGTTTCACCTCCTCCCACCTATAACCTCTCTCTGGCTCTCCCATTGGAGGGAGATCAGCTGACCCTGCTGCTCGGGGCAACTACAGTCCATAACATGACTACAGTTCCCAGAATGCACATAGGTGGTAAGTACCGCAGCAGGAAAGCGCTGAAAATTAGCCTTGCAAGAAGTGGAGCCGTGTTGCAGCTGGTGTCCCCTATAATACAGTGTTAAGGCATCCCTTGAGTCCCCAACGCCTCAGCCTCAAAACACGAAACAAGCCGGGCCGTGAAAAGGGTGTAATCATCCCTCTTCCCCGTGCAGTCACAGGCTGCCACTGACAGTGGCCACTTTCCAGGCCCGTCCTTGAGGCGGTCCTGGGAGAAATCAATACCTTGATACACACAGTCACTTTGCCAGCAAAGCTCCCGGGACACTTGTAAGGCGGGTCCTTGTATCGCGCTCCTGGCATGCGCGAAAAATATGTCCAAAACGATCACCAATTCCAAGCAATCCAAGGACACAGCGGGGTACTTGTCGGGAAGCCTTTATTCACAGGTAACAGCTGGGCATGATGCATTTCGGCTTGACGCCTTCTTCGGATGCCACTTGTTTACCCAGGTTTCACCTCCTCCCACCTATAACCTCGCTCTGGCTCTCCCATTGGAGGGAGATCAGCTGACCCTGCTGCTCGGGGCAACTACAGTCCATAACATGACTACAGTTCCCAGAATGCACATAGGTGGTAAGTACCGCAGCAGGAAAGCGCTGAAAATTAGCCTCGCAAGAAGTGGAGTCGTGTTGCAGCTGGTGTCCCCTATAATACAGTGTTAAGGCATCCCTTGAGTCCCCAACGCCTCAGCCTCAAAACACGAAACAAGCCGGGCCGTGAAAAGGGTGTAATCATCCCTCTTCCCCGTGCAGTCACAGGCTGCCACTGACAGTGGCCACTTTCCAGGCCCGTCCTTGAGGCGGTCCTGGGAGAAATCAATACCTTGATACACACAGTCACTTCGCCAGCAAAGCTCCCGGGACACTTGTAAGGCGGGTCCTTGTATCGCGCTCCTGGCATGCGCGAAAAATATGTCCAAAACGATCACCAATTCCAAGCAATCCAAGGACACAGCGGGGTACTTGTCGGGAAGCCTTTATTCACAGGTAACAGCTGGGCATGATGCATTTCGGCTTGACGCCTTCTTCGGATGCCACTTGTTTACCCAGGTTTCACCTCCTCCCACCTATAACCTCGCTCTGGCTCTCCCATTGGAGGGAGATCAGCTGACCCTGCTGCTCGGGGCAACTACAGTCCATAACATGACTACAGTTCCCAGAATGCACATAGGTGGTAAGTACCGCAGCAGGAAAGCGCTGAAAATTAGCCTCGCAAGAAGTGGAGCCGTGTAGCAGCTGGTGTCCCCTATAATACAGTGTTAAGGCATCCCTTGAGTCCCCAACGCCTCAGCCTCAAAACACGAAACAAGCCGGGCCGTGAAAAGGGTGTAATCATCCCTCTTCCCCGTGCAGTCACAGGCTGCCACTGACAGTGGCCACTTTCCAGGCCCGTCCTTAAGGCGGTCCTGGGAGAAATCAATACCTTGATACACACAGTCACTTTGCCAGCAAAGCTCCCGGGACACTTGTAAGGCGGGTCCTTGTATCGCGCTCCTGGCATGCGCGAAAAATATGTCCAAAACGATCACCAATTCCAAGCAATCCAAGGACACAGCGGGGTACTTGTCGGGAAGCCTTTATTCACAGGTAACAGCTGGGCATGATGCATTTCGGCTTGACGCCTTCTTCGGATGCCACTTATTTACCCAGGTTTCACCTCCTCCCACCTATAACCTCGCTCTGGCTCTCCCATTGGAGGGAGATCAGCTGACCCTGCTGCTCGGGGCAACTAAAGTCCATAACATGACTACAGTTCCCAGAATGCACATAGGTGGTAAGTACCGCAGCAGGAAAGCGCTGAAAATTAGCCTCGCAAGAAGTGGAGCCGTGTAGCAGCTGGTGTCCCCTATAATACAGTGTTAAGGCATCCCTTGAGTCCCCAACGCCTCAGCCTCAAAACACGAAACAAGCCGGGCCGTGAAAAGGGTGTAATCATCCCTCTTCCCTGTGCAGTCACGGGCTGCCACTGACAGCGGCCACTTGCCAGGCCCGTCCTTGAGGCGGTCCTGGGAGAAATCAATACCTTGATACACACAGTCACTTTGCCAGCAAAGCTCCCGGGACACTTGTAAGGCGGGTCCTTGTATCGCACTCCTGACATGCGCGAAAAATATGTCCAAAACGATCACCAATTCCAAGCAATCCAAGGACACACCGGGGTACTTGTCGGGAAGCCTTTATTCACAGGTAACAGCTGGGCATGATGCATTTCGGCTTGACGCCTTCTTCGGATGCCACTTGTTTACCCAGGTTTCACCTCCTCCCACCTATAACCTCGCTCTGGCTCTCCCATTGGAGGGAGATCAGCTGACCCTGCTGCTCGGGGCAACTACAGTCCATAACATGACTACAGTTCCCAGAATGCACATAGGTGGTAAGTACTGCAGCAGGAAAGTGCTGAAAATTAGCCTCGCAAGAAGTGGAGCCGTGTAGCAGCTGGTGTCCCCTATAATACAGTGTTAAGGCATCCCTTGAGTCCCCAACGCCTCAGCCTCAAAACACGAAACAAGCCGGGCCGTGAAAAGGGTGTAATCATCCCTCTTCCCCGTGCAGTCACGGGCTGCCACTGACAGCGGCCACTTGCCAGGCCCGTCCTTGAGGCGGTCCTGGGAGAAATCAATACCTTGATACACACAGTCACTTTGCCAGCAAAGCTCCCGGGACACTTGTAAGGCGGGTCCTTGTATCGCGCTCCTGGCATGCGCGAAAAATATGTCCAAAACGATCACCAATTCCAAGCAATCCAAGGACACAGCGGGGTACTTGTCGGGAAGCCTTTATTCACAGGTAACAGCTGGGCATGAAGCATTTCGGCTTGATGCCTTTTTCGGATGCCACTATTTTTTGTATTTATAAAAATAAATATATTTTACGTCATAAATAATAAGTGTGCATATTCATTATTCACAAATGATGTAAGTATATATTTAGCTATAATGTCAAAGTGTTCATTTATGATAAAATGTAAATTACTTGTGTGTAATCAATTAATTATGTACTATATATATATATATATATATATGTATATATATATGTAGCTATGTAGCTATATATTAATACCTATATAATATATATATGAAGATGTAGATATAAATATAGATAATAATATGTAGATATATATCTTTGCAGTGATGATTGTGGCCAACGGCCACATGTGCCCTCTGATGCAAAGCCTATAAGGACATTTTATTTATGAGGGTGGTACCATGTTCATGCAAGAGGTTTTTAAATGTACTTTTAGCATCAGCGAATGCTTACAGTTGCAGCCCCTGTCTTTGTTCTCAAAGGAGTGTGGGCATCATATAATAATTATACACCAGGCTTTATCAATACAGTGCTGAGTGCATCAGTGGCCAGGGCCCAGAGTTATAAAAATGTCATGTAGGGAGGAAAGACAACTTGCTGCGCTGCATCAAAGGGAGAGGGCAGGAATGTGACATTTATTTATTAAGATAGCTCATTCCTGCTCTCTCCCTGCGCTGCCACACCGAGTGATGCCTAGTATGCCAATGCAGGCACCCTTGCACCATGAGGGTGCAAGTATGCCATGTTAGATGGCCCGGCACCCTGGATTGTTTTGTGCAGGAAGGGACACCTCCCTGCACAAAAACAAACCTTAGAGGCAAGGGCAACACAAACCTTTGAAAGAGTAGTAGTGAATGGTGCCAGCCTGATGGGGAGGATGTAGAATGTTAGGGAACATAGGAGGGGAGTTGAAGTCAAGTGAATGATACTGCTAGGATTCTGATCCAGTGAGAGCTAGGGAGGTGATAGCTTTGACTGATTTAAGGCATGATTGTCAAGTCATCATGTCAATCACTCTTACAATGGTAGTATATCAGGGGTGATGCGTAACTTGCGTTCTTCTCTGTGGTTTTATGTAGCTCATAGTCCCAATCTCCTGGATGTGCAGAATGCAAAGGGGGACAGACTTGACTCATCCAAAGGGAGCAGAGAAGCAAAGAGCGTTTTTTCGAATGCCTAAATAGTTTTAAAAAAAATTGGGAGGTTTAGGGTTATAAAATAAGGAATAGACTATCTGGTTCAAAAGGTACAATGCTGGGCCTGTCAAAATGTTTTTCTTGTACAAAATACCACCAATCATTGTTTGCTATCTTCTTTGTTAAGCACCCCTGGGCAAGATGGCACCTGGGCTGGTTTTCACCACGAGCTGCGTAGTAGCGGGTGTGACCATGGCCAGTGGCAGAAAGAAAGTTGAGGGGGCCTCCCTGTAAGGTACATGGAGGGGCCCCCACTCCAGAATCAATTAGGAGCTCCCACACCAGAGTACTATGCTGAGGGGGCCCCCTGCAGCTCAGGCCCCTACATACCGCGGGAGGTGAGGGAGACTATTTTACTCCACTGACCATGATGACGACCACCAGTGCTGCAGCAGATGGTTCTGCTTCCCCTGTAAGTAATTTCCATTCCCCACTATTAAAACTATTGCCTTGTGTATACTCACTAGTACACCGTGGCACTGTCTGTCAACAGACAACAGGCTTATTCTGTTTCACTTGATGAGATTTTGCAGCACCCAGCCACCTATCAATTATACTGTATGGTATACTAGTTAGTGTAGTTACTGACCTTGTCTTACCCTCTGTAACTACTATTGACCAATAATGGGGTCTGCCAACAACATACACAAAAATGTAACATTACCTCTCTTTCCAAAGGACAACTTCACTACTAAGTTACTAAGATATTAGCTAGTTCTTCAAGTTCTTACCTGAATAGATTAAGCAATAGTACCTCTCGCATTCTTCCGAAACCTTATTTGAGGAATTCTCAAAAAGGGCCTTCTTAATGGTGGTGGTATTAGTGTTCTTGTTCTAGCAGGGAAGACATTACAAAGGGAGGTCCCAATCCCACCTATTCCAAATGAGGTGAATTCCAACTGCAGGATTATTCAGAAACATTATCCATCAAAGGCAACTAAACTGAAAGAAAACACAGAGTTAATGGGATATCAAAAACTGAGACATGACCACCATGACAAAAAACTTATATTATAAAAACTAGCAGTAGTAACATCTAAACAATCCAGAGTCTAATTTGTAAAAAGAATAAAGCTAAACTTACAAAATCCTTGAGTCAGGAGTCAGGACTCAGGAGGAGAAATTTGGTTACTCCATGTTGCATAGATTATGTAAGTAACACATGCATGGCCTGATTCACAAATGTAAATTTACACTTGTATTGTTAGTTTACTGACTCTTGCAGTATAAGTTTATTACTAGTAACTTTTCCATTAGTAACTTTACGAGTAGTAACTTTGTGAGTATTCAGTAATCCCTATCACTTTAAAAGGAGTTACTACTACTAGTTAGTTACTACTCGTAAGGTTGCTACTCATAATCATAAAGCTCTGGTAGTCCAGTTAAACTGCAAGAGTGAATTTACACCAAAAGTGCAACTTTACCTTTGTGAATCAGGCCAGATAATGCACATTAGTACTACCTATCATAGAACAGACATTGTTCTGACTCTGCACTATGATGATGCTATCCCTTTCATGCCTGGGTGGGTGGGGGGGGGGGCTGGAGTGGGCTATTGTTCAGATAAGAAGATCCTGCTTTCACCACATCCGCCCCCCAAGTGTGTGGTCCATTTATGGTGCAAATTTGTAACTCACACCTCAATATATCACAGAGCCTGGGGGAAGAGGGTTAGGGGTTTAATGAATGAATGGGAACGGGGAGTTGGGGAAAGGTGTGACAAAGGCAAACACAACAACAATATTCATCAGGTCGATGAGCATCACATCATTATCAAATCTGTTGTGGGAAGAAATGAGGGAATGAAACAGTTCAGTTACTAAATAAATTGCAAACAATACTCCAGCCCCAGAGACCCAAATAATTATCATTCTAATTGTTCTGTCACATGGGTTTGAAAAATTCAAATTAGGTAGGAATGGACCCACTCAGTTCTAAAAATTGTGATTCTTAAGAAAAGAACAATGATACTGTTTGTAAATGCCAAATTGGGCGGTGCATCTGCATTGTTCATCTCGGAATGTCCGTCTTGGGTACATGGCTGAACTGGTCTGATAAGGTAAGCAGGAGAGTTATGGAGCTTTCAAGCAGAAGTAGAGAAGGCCCGTGGGTTACAAAATAGTAAATGCCAATATTGTAGATCCAAGGAGAAGGTAAGCCTCATGAGGACCAAGAGGCAGAGCAAGAGCATAGGCTGCTGCAATCATGACTTATGTGCGATTAACCGAGAAGTGAGAACAATTTTACAGCCAATTCCAGACAAGTAGCTGTATATGCCTGGCTAATCAATCTCACTACTGTCATAACATTTTGCCGAGTGCGTCCATCATGTGACATGCATCCAGTTACAGTCCCCCGCGACCACAGCCACTTAATCTGAGGAGTTTGACATTTGAGCCAGCACACTACTCAGCATTTCATAAATCAACATACCGCTCTCCAGTCTACAGGGTTGAGTAGGCTTCATTGAGTCATGTTGTTTTTCCGTTGAAGTCGATAGGCATTGCTCATAGCTTTGTTCTTCTGGCTTTTGACGTAGTCCCGCCCTCAGTCCTCCCTGACTCAGAGTCCCGACTCCAACCCGACCCAAATAAGATTGAGAGAGATAGAACTGTAGTGCCCTACTGTTGATGAACAAGAAGAGCAAAAGAATATGAGCATTTTGTTTAGATTTGTTAACTAAACTGACTGGTCTGGTCTCTGGAGAAACCGGAAAAAAAATACAGCAGGGAGTGGACTATGTAAGTAAATCTAGCTATGTGTGAAAGGGGCAATCACATTGAGGCAGAATCACCCATCAGGCCCCAAACATTGCAAATCATTGAAATCAAGTTTACAAATTAGTTGAATAGCACCCTCACTATCTGCCACCACATGAATCGTCATCACTCACACTCACTCAATATATATCACTCATTGGTGCAATAGCTACCTGTTCCAAGCATGGTGGTACACGTTTGTCTATTGTATCTCCTCTTTTTCCATGGAACCAACAAACAGTGGCAGTCATGTAAATTAATGATCTTTACTGGGTTAGCAAGCTAGGGAATGAAAAAAAGAAGAAAATGGAATGGAGGCATTGTCTTCATGCTCTTTAAGCAAATGGGGAGGCTTCTTCTGTGCACACTGGTCCAACTCCAATCCTGTCCATACATGTGACTAAATGGTGGGGCTGCAAAAGTCAGACACAAAATATATAAATGTTCCTCTAGCTATATCCAGTTTGAAGATAATGTGAAAGTTCTATTGTGGCCTACTCACAGAAGTAGAGTTCATCCTCAAACTCAGGGCATGCGCCCAGAAGTTGGTCAGCTAACCCCCTTTGAGTCTGACCAATCGTCTTCATCCTCCTCCTGTGCTGTTTCAGGAACAGTGTAATATTGTGCTATGAAGTGTTGGTTGATTTTAATCATGGTCAATCGCTCCACATTTTGAGGCAAGAGACTGGCCCTTCTGACTGTAACAAATGTGCCAGCTGCACTGAACATACACTCAGCAGACACACTGGGTACTTAACCCCTTCGATGCTTATGACGAGCTGGACTCGTCATGGCACACAGTGGTCGTGTGCTCATGACGAGTCCAGCTCGTCATAAGACCACCCACGGGGGAAGCGCTGGCGCTCCCCCCGTGGGAATCCGATCGTTGGTTTTTTTTGGGGGGAGGCAGGGGAAGGGCTTCCCCTGCCTCCCCCCGCCCTCCACATCAATGACGTCAGCGCGCGAGGCGCGCTGACGTCATTGAGGGTTTCCCTTTCTTCCCGACGCGCTGGAAGCCATTTGCTTCCAGCGCGTCGGGGAAATCAGGTGAGTTTTGGCTCGGGGAGGGGGGGTTTGAATCAAAGAGGCATCGAGGGAAAGGAAAGGGTTTTCCTTTCCCCTGATGCCTCTTTTGTGCATTCCTGCTGCACGATCATGTGATCGTGCAGCAGGAATGCCCATTAGGCACCAGGGATGTTGTGTGTGTGTGTGGGGGGGGGCAGGTTTATCACCGGCTGCAGGGCCATTTGGACACCTCTCCAATCACCAGTTCTGTTTTCTGAGTAGTAAGGTGATGTATATCTCAGTGTGTCCTTCTGTGATTCGCCCTGTAAACATTAATCTTCTTCAAAGCATGCCGCTAAGAGAACCTACGTGTTGTTCATTGATGGGAAAGCTTTCATGAAGCTGGCTGTTCAACACATGGTTTTGTCAACCTTGCATAAAATGTTTTAGACATTTCTGTGTCTCGAGTAGTTGGAGTTTGCTGCAGCCTCTGGTTATTGATGTGGGTTTGTGGTGCATTGTGAACCACTTCTTGTCTCCTGAAAGCTTTCTTGGGCAGCTCATGGAGAGAGAGAGAGAGAGGAGAGAGAGAGAGGAGAGAGAGAGAGAGGAGAGAGAGAGAGGAGAGAGAGAGAGAGAGAGGAGAGAGAGAGAGAGAGGAGAGAGAGACACACACTCACTGACTCCAGCACGCAAGGGTGAGGAATGTACAGGAAAAAGTACAAATTTACAATGAAGAGCGAACTTCCTAGAGGGGGCTCAGAGAGAAAGTATTAGTTCTGAAAGTGTCTTTGGAAGAGAAGAGATTTGAGGTCAGCTTTGAAGATCCGGGTAGAGGAGGTGGCATGGAGCAATGGGGAAGCGAGTTCCAGATTCTCACCGCATTTCCTGAGAAGGATTGCGCCATCGATCTTTCCCTTTTTGAAGACGGGGGGCTCAAGCAGAAGCTTTTCCGCATTGCGAGAAGGGCGAGAGCCACCGGACAATTTCAATTTATTTGCCAGGTAACGAGGGGAGGAGGTGTGTAAGGCTTTGTGTGTGATGCAGGCAGTTTTGTAAATCGATCTTGCCTCGATCGGAAGCCATCGAAGAGAGGATAGGAGTGACGTGGTCGCTTCGTTTAGACCCTGAAATGAGGCGAGCTGCTGAATGGAGGATGGATTTGAGAGGGGAGAGGTGGGATTTGGGTAGGCCCGTCAGAAGAGAATTGCAATAATCCAGTCTTGAGAGAACCAGAGATTGTACCAAGGTTTTTAAGTCTTTCTCCGGGAAGAACCGACGGATCCCCCGTAGAAGGCGCAACTGGTAACGTGCGTTCTTAGCAATAGAGTTGATGTGGGAGATTAGGTTGAGTCTTTTGTCAAGAATGACACCTAGGGATTTAGCGCTGTCGACAATGATGGGTTTGTTGTTGAGTAGGTTCAGCTGATCCATCCAAGATTGAACAGGAGGAGGTGAGAGAGAGGTAGAGAGGAGGAGGAATTCAGTTTTGGCGGGATTCAGAATGAGTTGGTGAGCTAACATCCAGTTGTGAATAGAGTTCAGAATAGAGTTGAGTAGTGAGAGATTGTGTGCGGAAGATAAAGGTATCTTCCCACTAGTCCACCAGGCATTTATTTGTGGAGAGTGACCCCTTGGGTGGCAGAATAGCAGTATGTTTTTAGGCCCATCTGCCCCCAAGGAGGGCAGAAGCCACTAGACACCAGGGTTTTTTTTAATTTTTGTGTTGGGGAGTGGCCAAAAGGGCAAGGGTTGCTCCCCTTTTACGGGGGTGAATATTTTATTTATACTGTTAGGCCCACCTACCCCTTAGCTTGGCTGGTGGATTGTGTGTGGACTGGTGCATTATTTGCATATGTGATTGTAATGTTTTTTTTCTCCTTTTTATTCTAGTGTAAAGCTTTTGATTCCTGTTTGCGGTTTCGGCAGTGGTTGTTCTGCAGTTTTGCGTAATTGCATTTATTTGGTAAGAAAAATATTTTTGTTCTGTGTACTCCAAATGAGTATTATTGTCATACATGAATGAATTTTTTTGTAAGTGGTGTCATAATGGCAGCATATTTGTTAGTGTTCAGAGCATGAAATTCTTTGCGATGTTTTGCATTGTCTTATGTGTAATTTTTTTTCCTTCTTTTTAGTGGGATATTGTTGATCCTTACTGTGTCTGTGCAGAGTAGGTGGTGGTGAGTCTAGCTGCTTCTGTCACGTGAGTGGTATAGTGTTGGAGTATATAGGTCTTTGTGATAAAGCTACATTTTGTTTATTTCTTTTTTTTACAAAGGGTTTGTTGTTGTTGACTTGTTTGACAAGTAACCTTTATTAGTAAGCATTATGGCTAGCCGTAGAATGACTGCTCAGCATGTGGTTGGTTTGCTTCTTGAATCTTCCTCTGAGCAGGATTATGAGACTGACAGTGCGTCTGAGGGAGAGGAGGGAGGGGAAGATTCAGGCAGTGAGTTTTCTCTCCACATGGAATCATCGGATGATGAAGGTACTCTCAGTGCAGATGAAGTGCCTGTTTTAGAGGAGGATACTACTGTGCCGATGGTGCAAGAGGCATCTGGATTGCAGCCTGGGGCTGCTAGGCTTCCTACTGGAAGTGCTGGACTCTGGGTTGATCCAAACATGGTGCAGCCGGTGTTGCCTGCCTTTAGTGGTTATGCAGGTTGTAGAGTGGATTGTGAACATTATTTGCCTATACAGTATTTTCAGTTGTTTATGGATGATGTATTTTTGGGTGAGATTGTTGAGCAGACTAATTTGTATGCTGAACAGTTTTTGAGGGACAACAGTGCCAGACTTAGGCCCCATTCTAGAGCTACCCGGTGGAGTCCCACAAATCTGGAAGAGATGAAGAGGTTTTTGGGTTTGACTTTTTTGATGGGTTTGATAAGGAAGCCGTCCATGGGTTCATATTGGTCTACCAGTCCCTTGATGGCAACGGCCATATTTCCTGCAGTTATGACTCGTGATCGGTATTTACTTTTGCTTCGGATGCTGCATTTTGTTGATAATGGTTTGGCGTTGCCACGAGATCACCCTGAATGTGACCGTCTTTTAAGATTCGGCCTGTTCTTGATCACTTTGTAGATCGATTTTCAGAGATCTATACTCCAGAGAAAGAAATATCTATTGATGAGTCTTTGGTCCTGTTCAAGGGCCGTTTGGTTTTAGGCAGTACATTCCTAGCAAGAGGGCACGCTATGGAATTAAGCTGTATATGTTGTCTGAGAGTAGGACAGGATATGTTTTTAATTTGCGTGTGTACACTGGTAGGGATTCCACTATTGACCCCCTGGTTGTCCGTCCACTTTTGGAGTTTCAGAGAAAATTGTGTGGGATCTTGCTAGAGGACTGTTTAACAGAGGCCACCATTTGTACCTTGATAACTTCTACACTGCTGTGCAATTATTTAAGGAATTGTTCAAAGTGGACACTTTTGCTTGTGGCACAATCCGCTCTAACCGTAAAGGTTATCCAAAAGAGCTTGTTTGCAAAAAACTTCAGAGGGGACAGTGCAGTTCCTTGCGTAGTGATGAACTACTAGCTGTGAAATTTGTGGACAGGAGGGATGTGTACATGCTGACTACCATCCATGATGAGAGTACTTCACCTGTGGCTGTTTGGGGTCAGATTGCTGAAGTGCGCAAACCTGTGTGCATTTTAGACTACAATAAGCACATGGGTGGTGTTGATAGAGTAGATCAGAGGTTGGAACCTTACACTGCTATTCGTAAGGCTTACATTTGGTATAAGAAGTTGGCCATCCATCTCTTCAATTTAGCAACTTTCAATGCTTTTGTTGTGTTCAAGGAGTGTTCTCCTGCGTCAAAGTTGACTTTTGTTCAGTTTCAGCAGTCTGTCATAGGCAGCCTTGTTGTTGTGGAACAGGCAAGTGTTCCTAGAGTTGGAGTGGTGGAGGATGTGGCTCGATTGAAAGATCGCCACTTTCCTGATCACATTCCTCCTACACCCTCAAAAGACTTTCCCACTAGGAGATGTAGAGTTTGTTGGCGAAGAGGTACGCGGAAGGAGACTCGTATGTACTGCCCTGAGTGTCCTTCTAACCCTGGGCTGTGTGTGCCTGCTTGTTATAGAGCGCACCACAAGCAAAAGAATTATTGGGAGCAACCATGAGTGGTAAAGTGAACTGCCTGGTCTGTAATGTTTAAGAATTGTTGTCCTGTTTCAAGGTTGGCATTAGTGCAATGTATTTAGTTTCTGATTTTGTGTCAGTAGATTTGTATCTATTTGCAATTTGTTTGTGTTTTCTTTTTTGTATAAACAAAATCCTAAATGTGATGGGTGTGTGCGTGGAGTGGCGCTTGGCTGGCGGTGTGCGTGGAGTGGCGCTTGGCTGGTGGTGTGCGTGGAGTGGCTCTTGACTGGCGGTGTGCGTGGAGTGGTGCTTGGATGGCGGTGTGTGTGGAGTGGCGCTTGGCTGGCGGTGTGCGTGGAGTGGCGCTTGGCTGGCGGTGTGCGTGGAGTGGTGCTTGGCTGGCGGTGTGCGTGGAGTGGCGCTTGGCTGGCGGTGTGCGTGGAGTGGCGCTTGGCTGGCGGTGTGCGTGGAGTGGTGCTTGGCTGGCGGTGTGCGTGGACTGGCGCTCGGCTGGTGGTGTGTGAGTAGTGACTTGCTGCTGGTCACTACACACAGTTAGCCGAGCGACACTCCACGCAATCCATCAGCTTGTGTGGTTGCTGTGTTAGGAATGTGGGCGTGTGAAAGTGATGGGCCCTTGAATGGCGCTGTCTGCTGGTGTGAGTGTTGTGATGTGATGGGCCCGCGGCTGGTGGTGTGAATGGTTTTGTATGTGTCACACGTATGAAAGGTGTATGAATGGCCTGTAAAGAGGTTGGTGCCTTGTCGTGGCTTTACAGCTCACGAGCTGTGAGTCAATGGTTCAGTTTCTCGTCCTTTCAATTATTAACAGTGCATTTCATTTTTGTGAAATCACTTGTTAATACAATTGTATATACTGAACCATCACTCGCCCTCGTGCCAAATCCAACCAGTATGTGTGTGTGCTTGAGGATTAGATGGCTGTGCAGTAATATTTTTTTTTGTCTTTCTCAAGCAGGGTGTACCTTGTCCCTTTTTGTGAATGTTGTAATGTGTTTGTTTCGTGCCTGGTGGTGTGAATGGTCTTGTGTGTATCACGTATGAAAGGTGTGTGAATGGCCTGTAAAGCGGTTGGGGCCTTGACGTGGCTTTACAGCTCACGAACTGCGAGTCACTGGTTCAGTTTTTTGTCCTTTCAATTATTGACAGTGCATTTCATTTTTGTGAAATCTCTTGTTAATAAAATTGTATATACTGAACCATCACTTGCCCTCGTGCCAAATCCAACCAGTATGTGTGTGTGCTTGAGGAATAGATGGCTGTGCAGTAATCTTTGTCTTTTTAGTCTGTCTGCCAAGGTGTACATTCCGTCTAAGAATAACCTACCAACTGTAGATATTGTCGTAAACGAAACACCCATGGGAGTACATGGTGACATCTCTCTTGTGGATCCCAACAAGTTATGGTACCCACAATGTCCTGCAAACCTCAAAATGTCTGTCACATTTTCCTTGCAATATTGTGCCAAAATTTTCACGCTGCAGAAATAAACAACACATTATCTCAAAATTACCTGGTTTTGCAAGGGGGTCACCTGGGTTTTGGCCCGGGGCTCGGCGGCCACCTAGGGAAACCTACCAAACCCACACATTTCCGAAAAGTAGACACCCGGGGGATTCTAGGGAGGTATGGCTTGCGTGGATCCCCCAACGCTTTCTTACCCAGAATCCCCTGCAAACCTGACATTTTGCTGAAAAAATCCCTTTTTTCACACATTTTTGTGTGGTAAAGTTATGGCATCACCGGGCTGACACAAATTTCCTACCACCCAGCGTTCCCCCAGGTCTCCCGATAAAAATGGTGCCTCACTCGGGTGGGAGGCCCAAGTACCCGCGACAGGCAAGGGCCCACAATGTATTGAGGCGACCTCAAAATGGCCTATCACAAAACGACCTGGTTTTGCAAGGGGGGTCCCATGACGTTTTGGCCCGGGGTTCGGCGGCCACCTAGAGAAACCTACCAAACCCACACATTTCTGAAAAGTAGACACCCGGGGGATTCCAGGGAGGTATGACTTGTGTGGATCCCCCAACGTTTCCTTAACCAGAATCCCCTGCAAACCTCAATTTTAGCTGAAAATATCACTTTTTCACACATTTTTGTGTGGGAAAGTGTGGCATCACATGGCTCACACAAATTTCCTACCACCCAGCGTCCCCCAGGTCTCCCGATAAAAATGGTGCCTCACTCGGGTGGGAGGCCCAAGTACCCGCGACAGGCAAGGGCCCACAACGTATTGATGCGACCTCAAAATGGCCTTTCACAAAACGACCTGGTTTTGCAAGGGGGTCACCTGGGTTTTTGGCCCTGTGCTCGGCGGCCATCTAGGGAAACCTACCAAACCCACACATTTCTGAAAAGTAGACACCCGGGGGCTTCCAGGGAGGTATGGCTTGCGTGGATCCCCCAACGTTTCCTTACCAGAATCCCCTGCAAACCTCAATTTTACCAGAAAAAATCACTTTTTTCACACATTTTTGTGTGGGAAAGTGTGGCATCACCGGGCTCACACAAAATTCCTACCACCCAGCGTTCCCCCAGGTCTCCCGATAAAAATGGTGCCTCACTTGTGTGGGAGGCCCAAGTACCCGCGACAGGCAAGGGCCCACAACGTATTGAGGCGACCTCAAAATGGCCTTTCACAAAACGACCTGGTTTTCAAGGGGGGTCACCTGGGTTTTGGCCCTGTGCTCGGCGGCCATCTAGGGAAACCTACCAAACCCACACATTTCTGAAAAGTAGACACCCGGGGGCTTCCAGGGAGGTATGGCTTGCGTGGATCCCCCAACGTTTCCTTACCCAGAATCCCCTGCAAACCTCACTTTTACCAGAACAAATCACTTTTTTCACACATTTTTGTGTGGGAAAGTGTGGCATCACCGTTCTCACACAAATTTCCTACCACCCAGCGTTCCCCCAGGTCTCCCGATAAAAATGGTGCCTCACTTGTGTGGGAGGCCCAAGTACCCGCGACAGGCAAGGGCCCAAAACGTAGTGAGGCGACATCAAAATTGCCTATCTCAAAACCACCTGGTTTTGCAAGGGAGTCACCTGGGTTTTTGGCCCCGTGCTCAACGGTCATCTAGGGTAACCTACCAAACCCACACATTTCTGAAAAGTAGACACCCGGGGGCTTCCAGGGAGGTATGGCTTGCGTGGATCCCCAACGTTTCCTTACCCAGAATCCCCTGCAAACCTCAATTTTACCAGAAAAAATCACTTTTTTTACACATTTTTGTGTGGGAAAGTGTGGCATCACCGGGCTCACACAAATTTCCTACCACCCAGCGATCCCCCGGGTCTCCCGATAAAAATGATGCCTCACTCGTGTGGAAGGCCCAAGTAACCGCAACAGGCAAGGGCCTAAAACATTTTTTGATAGGCATTGTTGATGTTGCCTCAAAACGTTTTGTGTCCTTGCATGTCGCGGGTACTTGGGCCTCCCACACAAGTGAGGCACCATTTTTATCGGGAGACCTGGGGGAACGCTGGGTGGTAGGAAATTTGTGTGAGCCCGGTGATGCCACACTTTCCCACACAAAATGTGTGAAAAAGTGATTTTTTCTGGTAAAATTGAGGTTTGCAGGGATTCTGGGCAAGGAAACGTTGGGGGATCCACGCAAGCCATACCTCCTGGAAGCCCCGGGTGTCTACTTTTCAGAAATGTGTGGGTTTGGTAGGTTACCCTAGATGGCCGCCGAGCACGGGGCCAAAACCCAGGTGACCCCCTTGCAAAACCAGGTGGTTTTGAGATAGGCAATTTTGATGTCGCCTCACTATGTTTTGGGCCCTTGCCTGTCGCGGGTACTTGGGCCTCCCACACAAGTGAGGCACCATTTTTATCGGGAGAGCTGGGGGAACGCTGGGTGGTAGGAAATTTGTGTGAGCCCAGTGATGCCACACTTTCCCACACAAAAATGTGTGAAAAAAGTGATTTTTCTGGTAAAATTGAGGTTTGCAGGGATTCTGGGTAAGGAAACGTTGGGGGATCCACGCAAGCCATACCTCCCTGGAAGCCCCTGGGTGTCTACTTTTCAGAAATGTGTGGGTTTGGTAGGTTTCCTAGATGGCCGCCGAGCACGGGGCCAAAACCCAGGTGACCCCCTTGCAAAACCTGGTGGTTTTGAGATAGGCAATTTTGATGTCGCCTCACTACGTTTTGGGCCCTTGCCTGTCGCGGGTACTTGGGCCTCCCACACAAGTGAGGCACCATTTTTATCAGGAGACCTGGGGAACGCTGGGTGGTAGGAAATTTGTGTGAGCCCGGTGATACCACACTTTCCCACACAAAAATGTGTGAAAAAGTGATTTTTTCTGGTAAAATTGAGGTTTGCAGGGATTCTGGGTAAGGAAACGTTGGGGATCCACGCAAGCCATACCTCCCTGGAAGTCCCTGGGTGTCTACTTTTCAGAAATGTGTGGGTTTGGTAGGTTTCCCTAGATGGCCACCGAGCACGGGGCCAAAACCCAGGTGACTCCCCTTGCAAAACCAGGTGGTTTTGAGATAGGCAATTTTGATGTCGCCTCACTACGTTTTGGGCCCTTGCCTGTCGCGGGTACTTGGGCCTCCCACACAAGCGAGGCACCATTTTTATCGGGAGACCTGGGGAACGCTGGGTGGTAGGAAATTTGTGTGAGCCCGGTGATGCCACACTTTCCCACACAAAAATGTGTGAAAAAGTGATTTTTTCTGGTAAAATTGAGGTTTGCAGGGGATTCTAGGTAGGAAACGTTGGGGGATCCACGTAAGCCATACCTCCCTGGAAGCCCCAGGTGTCTACTTTTCAGAAATGTGTGGGTTTGGTAGGTTTCCCTAGATGGCCGCCGAGCACGAGGCCAAAGACCCAGGTGACCCCCTTGCAAAACCAGGTGGTTTTGAGATAGGCAATTTTGATGTCGCCTCACTACGTTTTGGGCCCTTGCCTGTCGTGGATACTTGGTCCTCCCACACAAGTGAGGCACCATTTTTATCGGGAGACCTGGGGAACGCTGGGTGGTAGGAAATTTGTGTGAGCCGGTGATGCCACACTTTCCCACACAAAAATGTGTGAAAAAGTGATTTTTCTGGTAAAATTGAGGATTGCAGGGGATTCTGGGTAAGGAAACGTTGGGGGATCCACGCAAGCCATACCTCCCTGGAAGCCCCGGGTATCTACTTTTCAGAAATGTGTGGTTTGGTAGGTTTCCCTAGATGGCCGCCGAGCACGGGCCAAAGACCCAGGTGACTCCCCTTGCAAAACCAGGTGGTTTTGAGATAGGCAATTTTGATGTTGCCTCACTACGATTTGGGCCCTTGCCTGTCGCGGGTACTTGGGCCTCCCACACAAGTGAGGCACCATTTTTATCGGGAGACCTGGGGAACGCTGGGTGGTAGGAAATTTGTGTGAGGCCAGTGATGCCACACTTTCCCACATAAAAATGTGTGAAAAAAGTGATTTTTTCAGCTAAAATTGTTGTTTGCAGGGGATTCTGGGTAAGGAAACGTTGGGGGATCCACGCAAGCCATACCTCCCTGGAAGCCCCGGGTGTCTACTTTTCAGAAATGTGTGGGTTTGGTAGGTTTCCCTAGATGGCCGCCGAGCACGGGGCCAAAGACCCAGGTGACTCCCCTTGCAAAACCAGGTGGTTTTGAGATAGGCAATTTTGATGTCGCCTCACTACGTTTTGGGCCCTTGCCTGTCGCGGGTACTTGGGCCTCCCACACAAGTGAGGCACCATTTTTATCGGGAGACCTGGGGGAACGCTGGGTGGTAGGAAATTTGTGTGAGCCCAGTGATGCCACACTTTCCCACACAAAAATGTGTGAAAAAAGTGATTTTTTCTGGTAAAATTGAGGTTTGCAGGGGATTCTGGGTAAGGAAACGTTGGGGGATCCACGCAAGCCATACCTCCCTGGAAGCCCCTGGGTGTCTACTTTTCAGAAATGTGTGGGTTTGGTAGGTTTCCCTAGATGGCCGCCGAGCACGGGGCCAAAAACCCAGGTGACCCCCCTTGCAAAACCAGGTGGTTTTGAGATAGGCAATTTTGATGTCGCCTCACTACGTTTTGGGCCCTTGCCTGTCGCGGGTACTTGGGCCTCCCACACAAGTGAGGCACCATTTTTATCGGGAGACCTGGGGGAACGCTGGGTGGTAGGAAATTTGTGTGAGCCCGGTGATGCCACACTTTCCCACACAAAAATGTGTGAAAAAGTGATTTTTTCTGGTAAAATTGAGGTTTGCAGGGGATTCTGGGTAAGGAAACGTTGGGGGATCCACGCAAGCCATACCTCCCTGGAAGCCCCTGGGTGTCTACTTTTCAGAAATGTGTGGGTTTGGTAGGTTTCCTTAGATGGCCACCGAGCACGGGGCCAAAAACCCAGGTGACCCCCTTGCAAAACCAGGTGGTTTTGAGATAGGCAATTTTGATGTCGCCTCACTACGTTTTGGGCCCTTGCCTGTCGCGGGTACTTGGGCCTCCCACACAAGTGAGGCACCATTTTTATCGGGAGACCTGGGGGAACGCTGGGTGGTAGGAAATTTGTGTGAGCCCGGTGATGCCACACTTTACCACACAAAAATGTGTGAAAAAAGTGATTTTTTTCTGGTAAAATTGAGGTTTGCAGGGGATTCTGGGTAAGGAAACGTTGGGGGATCCACGTAAGCCATACCTCCCTGGAAGCCCCCGGGTGTCAACTTTTCAGAAATGTGTGGGTTTGGTAGGTTTCCCTAGATGGCCGCCGAGCACGGGGCCAAAGACCCAGGTGACCCCCCTTGCAAAACCAGGTGGTTTTGAGATAGGCAATTTTGATGTCGCCTCACTACGTTTTGGGCCCTTGCCTGTCGCGGGTACTTGGTCCTCCCACACAAGTGAGGCACCATTTTTATCGGGAGACCTGGGGGAACGCTGGGTGGTAGGAAATTTGTGTGAGCCCGGTGATGCCACACTTTCCCACACAAAAATGTGTGAAAAAAGTGATTTTTCTGGTAAAATTGAGGTTTGCAGGGGATTCTGGGTAAGGAAACGTTGGGGGATCCACGCAAGCCATACCTCCCTGGAAGCCCCCAGGTATCTACTTTTCAGAAATGTGTGGTTTGGTAGGTTTCCCTAGATGGCCGCCGAGCACGGGGCCAAAGACCCAGGTGACCCCCCTTGCAAAACCAGGTGGTTTTGAGATAGGCAATTTTGATGTTGCCTCACTACGATTTGGGCCCTTGCCTGTCGCGGGTACTTGGGCCTCCCACACAAGTGAGGCACCATTTTTATCGGGAGACCTGGGGGAACGCTGGGTGGTAGGAAATTTGTGTAAGGCCAGTGATGCCACACTTTCCCACACAAAAATGTGTGAAAAAAGTGATTTTTCTGGTAAAATTGAGGTTTGCAGGGGATTCTGGGTAAGGAAACGTTGGGGGATCCACGCAAGCCATACCTCCCTGGAAGCCCCCGGGTATCTACTTTTCAGAAATGTGTGGTTTGGTAGGTTTCCCTAGATGGCCGCCGAGCACGGGGCCAAAGACCCAGGTGACCCCCCTTGCAAAACCAGGTGGTTTTGAGATAGGCAATTTTGATGTTGCCTCACTACGATTTGGGCCCTTGCCTGTCGCGGGTACTTGGGCCTCCCACACAAGTGAGGCACCATTTTTATCGGGAGACCTGGGGGAACGCTGGGTGGTAGGAAATTTGTGTAAGGCCAGTGATGCCACACTTTCCCACATAAAAATGTGTGAAAAAAGTGATTTTTTCAGCTAAAATTGTTGTTTGCAGGGGATTCTGGGTAAGGAAACGTTGGGGGATCCACGCAAGCCATACCTCCCTGGAAGCCCCCGGGTGTCTACTTTTCAGAAATGTGTGGATTTGGTAGGTTTCCCTAGATGGCCGCCGAGCACGGGGCCAAAGACCCAGGTGACCCCCCTTGCAAAACCAGGTGGTTTTGAGATAGGCAATTTTGATGTCGCCTCACTACGTTTTGGGCCCTTGCCTGTCGCGGGTACTTGGGCCTCCCACACAAGTGAGGCACCATTTTTATCGGGAGACCTGGGGGAACGCTGGGTGGTAGGAAATTTGTGTGAGGCCAGTGATGCCACACTTTCCCACACAAAAATGTGTGAAAAAAGTGATTTTTTTCAGCTAAAATTGAGGTTTGCAGGGGATTCTGGGTAAGGAAAGGTTGGGGGATTCATGCAAGCCATACCTCCCTGGAAGCCCCCGGGTGTCTACTTTTCAGAAATGTGTGTGTTTGGTAGGTTTCCCTAGGTGCCGGCAGAGCTAGGGTTCACAAACTACAGCTAGGCACTTGGCCAAAAAAGGGTCATTTTTCACTGCGAAATTGAGGTGTGACCACGTTGCGTTTTGCGCCGTTTCCTGTCGCAGGCACTAGGCCGACCCACACAAGTGAGGTACCATTTTTCTCATAAGACTTTGGGGAACGCGGGGTGGGTTGAAATTTGTGGATCCACGCAGATTCCAGAACTTTCCACCACAGAAATGTGGGGAAAATGTGTTTTTTTTGACAATGTTTTAGGTTTGCAAGGGTTTCTGGGTAACAGAACCTGGTGGGAGGCAGTCCAGTCACCCCATCCTGGATTCCCCTGGGTGTCTAGTTTTCAAAAATGTATAGGTTTGCTAGGTTTCCCTAGGTGCCGGCAGAGCTAGGGTTCAAAAACTACAGCTAGGCACTTTGCCAAAAAGGGTCATTTTTCACTGCGAAATTGAGGTGTGACCACGTTGCGTTTTGCACCGTTTCCTGTCGCAGGCACTAGGCTGACCCACACAAGTGAGGTCCCATTTTTCTCGTAAGACTTTGGGGAACGCGGGGTGGGTGGAAATTTGTGGATCCACGCAGATTCCAGAACTTTCCACCACAGAAATGTGGGGAAAATGTGTTTTTTTGACAATTTTTAGGTTTGCAAGGGATTCTGGGTAACAGAACCTGGTGGGAGGCAGTCAAGTCACCCCATCCTGGATTCCCCTGGGTGTCTAGTTTTCAAAAATGTATAGGTTTGCTAGGTTTCCCTAGGTGCCGGCAGAGCTAGGGTTCAAAAACTACAGCTAGGCACTTTGCCAAAAAAGGGTCATTTTTCACTGCGAAATTGAGGTGTGACCATGTTGCGTTTTGCGCCGTTTCCTGTCGCAGGCACTAGGCCGACCCACACAAGTGAGGTACCATTTTTCTCGTAAGACTTTGGGGAACGCGGGGTGTGTGGAAATTTGTGGATCCACGCAGATTCCAGAACTTTCCACCACAGAAATGTGGGGAAAATGTGTTTTTTGGACAATTTTTTAGGTTTGCAAGGGATTCTGGGTAACAGAACCTGGTGGGAGGCAGTCAAGTCACCCCTTCCTGGATTCCCCTGGTGTCTAGTTTTCAAAAATGTATAGGTTTGCTAGGTTTCCCTAGGTGCCGGCAGAGGTAGGGTTCAAAAACTACAGCTAGGCACTTTGCCAAAAAAGGGTCATTTTTCACTGCGAAATTGAGGTGTGACCACGTTGCGTTTTGCGCCGTTTCCTGTCGCAGGCACTAGGCTGACCCACACAAGTGAGGTACCATTTTTCTTGTAAGACTTTGGGGAACGCGGGGTGGGCGGAAATTTGTGGATCCACGGAGATTCCAGAACTTTCCACCACAGAAATGTGGGGAAAATGTGTTTTTTTGGACAATTCTTTAGGTTTGCAAGGGATTCTGGGTAACAGAACCTGGTGGGAGGCAGTCAAGTCACCACATCCTGGATTCCCCTGGGTGTCTAGTTTTTAAAAATGTATAGGTTTGCTACGTTTCCCTAGGTGCCGGCAGAGCTAGGGTTCAAAAACTACAGCTAGGCACTTTGCCAAAAAAGGGTCATTTTTCACAGCAAAATTGAGGTGTGACCACGTTGCGTTTTGCGCCGTTTCCGGTCGCAGGCACTAGGCCGACCCACACAAGTGAGGTACCATTTTTCTCGTAAGACTTTGGGGAACGCGGGGTGTGTGGAAATTTGTGGATCCACGCAGATTACAGAACTTTCCACCACAGAAATGTGGGGAAAATGTGTTTTTTTGACAATTTGTTAGGTTTGCGAGGAATTCTGGGTAACGGAACCTGGTGGGAGGCAGTCAAGTCACCCCATCCTGGATTCCCCTGGGTGTCTAGTTTCCAAAAATGTATAGGTTTGCTAGGTTTCCCTAGGTGCCGGCAGAGCTAGGGTTCAAAAACTACAGCTAGGCACTTTGCAAAAAAAGGGTCATTTTTCACTGTGAAAATGTGGTGCGTCCACATTGCGTTTTGCGCTGCTTCCTGTCGCGGGCACTAGGCCTACCCACACAAGTGAGGTACCATTGTTTTCGGAAGACCTTGGGGAACGCGGGGTGGGTAGAATTTTGTGGATCTGCGCAGATTCCAGAACTTTCCACCACAGAAAAGTGAGAAAATGTGTTTCTTTTACCAATTTGTTAGGTTTGCAAGGGATTCTGGGTAACAGAACCTGGTGAGAGCCAGTCAAGTCACCCCGTCCTGAATTCCCCTGGGTGTCTAGTTTTCAAAAATGTATAGGTTTGCTAGGTTTCCCTAAGTGCCCGCAGAGCTAGGGTTCAAAAACTACAGCTAGGCACTTTGCAAAAAAGGGTAATTTTTCATTGTGAAAATGTGGTACGTCCACGTTGCATTTTGAGCCATTTCCTGTTGTGGGCACAAGGCCTACCCACACAAGTGAGGTACCATTTTTATCGGGAGACTTAGGGTAACACAGAATTGTAGAGCAACTGTTATTACCTATTGACTTTCGATGCATTTCTGCATTCCAAATGAAAGACAATGTGTAAAAAATAAGTCATTTTGAAAAATGACCTATAATTCTCATGCTAGTATGGGTACTCCCAATTTCGGAAATGTGCAAATATCTACTGTTTCTAAAATCTACATTTTGTTCCCATTTCAGAAATACATAGGTGTCTTTCATAACAATTTTACCATATATACATTTTCCCAAAATAATTGCCATATACCCGGTACATAATAAAAAACCATTGCAAGATGCTGCTCAGTTATTGGCTCTGGGTTCGTCGGGTTCTTGGTGAACCTACAAGTCCTATATATCCCCACAACCAGAAAGGTCCAGCGGATATAACGGTATATTGCTTTCAAATAGCTGTCATAATTAGAAGAAGTTACAGGTGAAAACGTTGACACAAATGGCTGTTTTTTTCAACTACTTTTCAATTTTTCCTTCATTTAACTGTTAGTTTCTATAAGGAAAACTTTAAGGATCTACACAAATGACACCTTGATGAATTCAGAATTTTGTCTACATTTCAGAAATGTATGGCTTTTCAGGATCCATTATTGGTTTCATACCCATTTCTACCATTAACTGGAAGGAGGTTGAAAGCACAAAAAATAGCAAAAATAGGCTATGTCCCAGAAAAATGCCAAAACTGTGTAAAAAAGTTGGTTTTCTGACAAAAGTCTGCTTGTCCCTGTAAACTGGGAAGATGGTGATTTCAGCACCACAACCCCTTTTTTGATGCCATTTTCAGGGAAAAAACAAGACGCTTTCATCTGTAGCCCTTTTTTCGCATTTTTCCCAAAAAAACCAAAATTTTGCTGTATTTTGGCTAATTTCTGGGTCCCCTCCAGGGGAATCCACAAACCCTGGGTACCTTTACAATCCCCATGATGTTAGAAAAAAAGGACGCACATTTGGCGTGGATACCTTATGTGGTCAAAAAGTTACAGGGGCCTAAGCGCGCACTACCCCAAATAGCCCAAAAAAGGCTTAGCACAGGGGGGGAAAAGGCCTAGCAACGAAGGGGTTAACAAGCCAGATACTTGATTTCCAGCCTGCTGAGCTCTGGCCATTGGCGCATCTCCCCAACCAATAGATCAATGGGTTTTGATCCAGGTGGAACTCTTTTGGGTCATCTAGATAGTCTTGGACATCTTCTGAATGGTCACTGGTGCTGCCACTGGCTCATCCACTGTTTTCTTCACCTCTGCATGACTTAAGCCCTGCCACATGAAACCAAGCCATTGCAGAGGTTGGATCCAGTTTTTCTGTTGCTGGTGTTGTTTCCGGTATTAGCTGCTGTGAGACAGCAGCACTGCCCTCTCTGGAGGTTGAAGGCAGCATGCCAAAACTTCTGCCCAGGAATCTGACTTCTAGCCATTCTTCTTCCAGGTCTCTTGCTTGTTCAACAATCCGAGTCCTGTATTGTGAAACATTCCCTTCTGAAAAAGGAATGAAAGTTGCCAGCATTTTTTTGTTCAGTGGATCAAGGTTGTGAAGTAAGCATTTGGAGGACACGCTCTCTCTTTGCAGCCTTGTATTAAGAGCCAAGCAAAGGATTAACCTCTGAACCAACTCATAAACTTCTTCGTTCACATGGTGAACTTTTACAACACCTTTTTTAACTTATTCTGTAGCAGATGCAACAACAGGATTGCTTGGCTCGTCATACTGTCCTCCTTGCTGACTTCCCATGTGAAAACCTCAAAAGGAAGTAGCATTTGTGTCAGTCACTTGACTACCCCCGGTTTGTCCATCTCCATGGTCATGCTTTTCCCAGTTGCAGCCCCTCCTCTTTGAAGGACATAGTTGGTGATCGGTCTGTATTGCTCAAACAGATGTTGCAACATGTAGTAGGTCAAGTTCCAATATGTTGGCACCTCCTGTATGAGGGGTTTAACCGGTACTCTATTAGCATGCTGAATGATCCTCAACTGCTTCTGGGCTTTAAAAGAATGACTGAAATGAGTAGAGATTCTTCTGTAGGTGGCCAGTATGTTGCTGACTATGTCTTCTTTTTTGAGAAAGTCCTGCACAATCAGGTTGATGCAATGCACCAAACACAGCACCCTGAAATATTCACCATTTGCCATAGCCGTGACCATATTACTGCTGTTGTCCATGGCAACAAATACTATTCTGAGACCTCTGGGTTGCAGCCATTCAAACACCTTGCTGTTAAAGTTTTCCAAGACGTTTTCAGCTGCATGAGATTTCTCTATGGTGAACATCGCTACCGTTGCATGCCACCGAATTCCCTTAAAACTATCTTCAGCACAGGGACCTGCAGATAGCCATTGCCCAACCCCCACAAAAGAGATCTATTGTGCAGTGATACACATGCAATCAGTTGCTTGTCAACTGGTCCACATGTCTGTCTGCAAGTGGATAGTGTGAACCGCACTCTGCTGCAAAGCTTGTCCAACCAATTGCAGCACATCATGATGGACCACTGGAACAGCACCGGCAAATAGGTCCAGCTGGGGAGCATCCATTTCGGGCAAGATGGCCACCACAAATTTAAAAATCTTACTCCTTCCACCAAAAGAAAAAGGGAAGAATTTGAGCGCTAACATTTTAGCCAGCTGCACGTTGTACCAACGTGCCATTGAGTGGTTGCGTTCGTAGGCCCCTCCTGCCTAAACATACCCATAACAGCAGCTTTTATTTTTTTATTTTGTGGTGTCACTGACACAGGCAACTTCCGGAGAGAACCAGGAGGTGGTAGACTCAATGAGTATGTTGGGGGAATCACTGTTTGCGGTGGTATCTGCATCTGACACCTGTGCCATTTGGAGGTTGCTGATGTGGGTGATGCTGGCACACTACAGGGGACAGGGATGCTTTGTGAAAAGCTGTCATCCTCTTCTTTCTCATCACCTCCTCCTATCACCGTGATCGGAGATGCTTCCCCTATCTCATCACTACCACCACCAGCAGCTACCTTTTTAAGGTGGTACTCTCACCGAATTGGATCATATTTTTTCATATGGGATACTTGACCTCCAGTACAATAGTGTGAACCAGGCCTACCTCAACAAACACTCATGTGGCAAATGGAGCATATTGCAATGTTATCCTCCTGCTTGCTAATTGTAAAGAAATCCCAAACTGGGGAGGAGAACTTTTTTAGTGTGCAACTGCCAATGCCTGAAGAACTGGAGGTGGATAGGTGTGTTGTTTGCCTCGCTGCAGTGCGTACTTCGACTGAGGTAGGGTCTTCCAAATAAGGGAGCTGGCGGTGGTGGTGGAACCGGTGTCACATCCCTCTGAGCAAGTTGAATAGGAGGGGTCATCTTGGTGTCCTCTTAACCTCCTTCCATACTGACAGTCACTGGCTCGTTCGCATCATTCTCACTTCTAAGGCTTTCAGGAAGTCTCTTTTTCCCTTTTCCCTTGGCGGGTCTCCGACTCGGCCGGTGTCCAATCCATGTCCAGATCATCGGGAAAAAGCTTGAAGAAGATGGAGGAGTACCTTTTCTTTTTCTTGCTGGAGATCGTGAAGCCAATGGTTCAAGTGTTACATCTTGCTCAGCACGAAGCTTAACCTCCTGCACTGCTCCAACTTCAGGAAGAACTGTTGCTGGCCGCGGCTCCTGTTGTCCTCTTTTCTCAGTTTCCTGTGACGATTGGGTACTTGACAGCTGAGACAAATCCATTTCAGACTCACTGCTAGTTGCCATGATTGCAGAGGCTGTCTTGCTGAGAGACATGGGCGCGGGCTTAGGTTGGGGTGGTGCAGTTGATGCTGGAGTGCTGCTCCCAGCTTGCTGCCCGGAGGACGGCACGCCATTGGTTGCATTCTGTTTCTTCTTCTCCTCCTTTGCCACTTTTTTGGCAGCAACACCTTTCTTTGGGGCCATCTTCAAGCTCTGTCAGTTAGCACTTAGCTGCACAAGTGGAAACAGAGGAGGACTCAGGTGGTGTGGTATGACTTGTGCAGACCTTCTGTCTGGCAGTCTTGTGCACCTAAATGCAAACTAACATGAAAAACATTCAGAAAAACATGGCATTTTCGCAGTTTAAATTATTTATACAGACAAAATAAGTTAGTAAGGTTATCCCAAATAATTAACAACAATAGTGTATCCATTCCAATTCAAACCATAAAAATAATAATTCAAGTGGGATAACAACATACAGATTTAAAAGTCTGCTTTATGTGCTTCTAAGGTGAGACACATGTGGCAGGCAGGCAGGTGCAGGAAGAAATGGAATAATAATTAAAAAATTAATGCTGGTGTTCACCCATGGCCTAAGAGAACTATAGCAGGAAAGGTGTGCAGGGGGGAAATGGAGTAATCCTTAAGATAAAAGAATGCTGTTGTGCGCCTATGGCAAGCAAGGGGTGCAGGGGATAATGACAAAATTCTTTAAAAAAATAATAATGCTGGTGTGCACCTATGGCCTAAGAGACCTCTGGCAGGCAGGGGGTGCAGGGAGAAATCAACTAAGGTGATAAACAGTAATTGCTGGTGTCTCACTAGGGACTATGAGAAATCCTTTAGGAGGCAAGGAGGTGAAGGGAAAAATGAAAAAAATGCATATAATATTATATAAAGCAAACACAAGGAGATAATGGACGAAGTGCTAAAACTTTTCAGACACTCACCCCCAGTCACAGATCTGGGTTGAATCCATCATCGTTCTTTAGCTCACTTTGCCACCTCAGTTCAGACCCAGCTGTATGCAAATCAGTCTTGACCCTGTGCCTCATGGGAACAGTCCAGCCCGAACTGCCAAGCCAGGTCTTCCCTGAACCGGAAACAAGCATCCTGGGACCGGTTTCGGGCTAACAGCCCTCATCAGCCAGGCTAGCTTGAATCCAGTGGCAAAGTGAGCAAGGGACCCATGTCTGGGCACACCCTGCCAACTTAGGGCGAACAAAGCAAACACAAGGAGATAATGGACGGAGTGCTGAAACTTTTCAGACACTCACCCCTAGTCACAGATCTGGGTTGAATCCATCATCGTTCTTTAGCTCACTTCGCCACCTCAGTTCAGACCCAGCTGTATGCAAATCAGTCTTGACCCTTTTTGCATTTGTCACCCCGAGTGGGACGGGCATGCCCAGACGTGGGTCCCGTGCTCTCCATGCCACTGGAGTCAAGCTATCCTGGCTGATGAGGGCTGAAAGCCTGAAACCGGTCCTAGGATGCTTGATTCCAGTCCAGGGAGGACCTGGCCTGGCAGTTCAGGCTGGACTGTTCCCATTGGGTGCAGGGTCAAGACTGATTTGCATATGGCTGGGTCCAAACTGGAATGGCATGGTGAGCAAAAAAACGATGGATTTAGGCCCAGATCTCTGTACTGGGGTGAATGTATGACATTGTTCTGCATTCTGTCCATCAATTGTTCTTTTTATAATATTATATAAACATTGTGCATATATACTACAATGATCCTCAAGCATGTTAAACTGATATCAGAGAAAAAAGTAAAACAATTAACAATAAACAAAAAGGCATAGCGCTCTTCTATCAATGTTCCTAGAAAATGGCTTTGAAAACTGGAAAAAAAGGATTTAACACGCTGGCTGGCTACAAAAAATGTCCGCCAGCCACATGTTCAATCAACAACAAGCAAGAAGGCATGGGCAAGAAAGAACACATGCAGGCCTATGGCAAAAGCACACTGGTTGGCTACACAAAATGGCCACCGGCCACATGTTCAAAAAACAACAAGCAAGAAGGCATGGACAATAAAGAACACATGCAGGCCTATGGCAAAAGCACAATGACTATTACCGAAAATGGCCGCCGGCCACAAGTTCAAACAACAAGAGGCAAGGAGGCATGAACAACAAAGAATACATTCAGGCTACATGGCATGGAGAGCAAAGCCAAAATTGTGTCCTATGGCACACACACACTGACGAGACAAAGGAAGCATGGAAGCAAAAGAAGAAAACACTACCATTAATTTAGTAATGCCAAAAACGAAAATTAAGTCAGCTATAAAAACTTTCCAACAACACACATCCTCTCAAAGCACCAAAATATTATTACCCCACCAAAATACTTTTTTTGCAGAACATTAAAAAAGTCAAACACAACAAAATACACAATTTACATTTAATCCAATGCCATCCCTAGCTTAAATCATATATGTTTTAAAACAACCTATACCACAAAAGCAGTTGTTTCATGTACCCAATGCCTAGTTCTGGCTGGATGGCCCCTGGGCAGACTAGGCCACATGGTAAAAAAATGAATAGTGCAAATTTCACAACATGGAGAAAATATACTTAACTATATAACCTTTTTACCTCATAAAAGTTAAAACATTGAAAGCAAAAAAATTGGGCTCCACTGCATTTCCAGGCCACCCACCACAAACAAATTTAAACATTGAATAAAAGTTACAAATATACACTGGAGCATGCCCTCTATCAAACAACACCCTTATCCAAACGTTTTTTTCACTCACTTTTTGTGATGTCACAAAAACAAAGTCCTAAAATCTACTGGCAGCACGAATTGCCGACAAAGAGAGTGATCCTTTCACCTTGAAATGAAAAAGAATTGACCAGGAGTTGGACAAAGCACTGGGAGGAGACTTCTGGACAGGAGGAGGAAGTTGGAGTATCTGTGGCACTTCCTTCCTGTAGCAAAAAAAAGTTAAATGAAAAAAATGCTTTTTGCACTAAAAAAAACCTTGAACCATCCTTCAAGTGGAATATTCACTTGAAAGGGTATTTTTGAGTTGATTTAGATGCTTCTTGAGTAGAAAATCTACACAAGAAGCAACCCACCTGCTTGCGACCACTGGCTAGACAAAATAATGCCGGAAAGCTCAGTGGCAGCCGAAAAATTGTGCAGGGGCTGGCATACACTGCTTGTGCTCGCAAGTACACATTGACACGTTGAAGCATTGCTTGCATCCGCTGGAGTTAAAAAATCATGTCAGAAGGCTCTGTGGCGACTGGAAATCATGCCCAGGACCTGCAAATCTTGCTTGCGCTTGCAAGCAAGCATTGTGGAGCCGTGCGCTGTTCCTGTGACCACTGCGAGGCGCGAATGGCAAAATAATTCTTCCACACGCTGATTGGCGGAATTTAGCAGGAACTCTGCAATACAAACTTAACACAGAGTTACCAAATTTTGCTAATTCTACGAGCGGAATTATAATTCTGCCTGGGCCTAATATAAACACAGTTATAAAATAAAACAACCCCTGTATGTTAAACTTAAAAGTAACACCCCACTACCCTCAAAATCTAAAACCAACCTATATTATTAACATAAAACTAAAACAAACATTTTTCCACCAATAGAAAAGGAAAGCCAACCTGACCCAAATCTCAATGACATCAAATAGACATGAAAGAAGATCAAGTGCAACTTAAAGCAAAAGCACATATTTATTTATAAAATGTAAAACGTGACAAAGTGTTTAAATTATGCTCTTAACACAATAAATAATTTAAAATGGATGCTAGTTTTCAATAGAATGGCAGAAAGAGTCACATATATCTCATCACAGAAAGGCATACAATTGCTTTCACCCATGGTATACACATAAAGGCAAGAAAGCACAAGGCACAAGAACCTGAATTTAGAAATGTTTGAACTATTATGCAACTGCTTGTTAAGGGAGGGCAACAGCAAAAAACAATATTATAAGTAATGTGTGGGAACACAACCACCCCCGAATGTAACAGAGATAAAAGTAAGGCATGTATTACAAGATTTAAAAGAGGCAAGCACTTAGTCTAAAGAGGCCACTACTAAAGTTTTAAAAGACATACTCCCTAAAGTACCTGAGCACATTAATGGCCAGCTACCTGCAATTCCTACATTAAAATGACTAATATCACTACAAAAAAGCCACTAGTCAAACCCCTGCTGCCCCTAGAAGACATACAGATTCCAAAAAGCTAACCACTACACATATCGAAGAACACTTCATCCTACAGGACAACCACATTAGCAAAAGATGAAAATATTTGCAACTGAAAATAGTCTAAATTAGTGTGAAACATAAATGATGGACAGAACATTTAAACGTGCCCTTCATGGAATGGGAAACCGGCCCGAATAGCGATGACCAAACTATTTCGCTCATGGTATGACGGGGGCATAGCATTACCCAACATACAAATGTACTACTGGGCCTCCCAGCTGACCATAATAAACCAGTGGATACAGGCCCCACACACCGATCCGGCCTATCATCTTGACAGACTCATGCTAGGGGTAGAGGGACTCAACCGAGCATTATATAACACTAACCGCCAGAGGGCCTTGATAGGGCCGACTAAACACACGGTCCATCTCTGGCACACGGTACACAGAAAGCTCGGTTGGAATAAAAAGATCACACAAGCAACACCCCTGTGGGACACCGCCAGGTTGGGTACACTGCGCAACAGTAAAGGATTCAAACGGTGGGATGACATAGGGATATCGCATGTAGGCGATCTCTGGGCGAAGGGAAAGGTAATTCCATTTGCACAACTCCAAGACCAATACGAGATGGCACCTACTGAACTGTTCCGCTATCACCAGATTCGGCACACACTGGAGGCAGCTATTCTGCCTGACACCGTCCTTCCTGAGGCTTCCCCCTTGGAAGACAGACTATTGACTGAACACATGCATAAAAAAGCCACGTCCTTCACATATCGGAAGCTTATTAATAATCAACCTGACCCCACACTTTCCCTACGGGAGAAGTGGCCGGAAGAGGTGGGAGACATGGATGAGGCAGACTGGCAGGAGGCACTAGCATCCCCGAGGGAGGTGGCAAGCTTGTCAAAACTACGCTTCGTTCAACTCAAAGTGTTACACCGAATCTACTACACTAGGGTGACGTTATATAAAATGGGAAGGTCAGATAATCAGCTTTGCTTACGACAGTGTGGGGCAACAGGTACATTCTACCATATATTGTGGGAGTGTCCCGAAATTGTAATTTACTGGGAGGCAGGTATGTCTACAATAACGAATGTCAGTGGGGCCCCGGTACCTCCGGAACCTAGGAGATGTCTTCTGAACATCTGGGAAGCCACAGATCTTATTAATGCAGCACAAATATGGGCGACACTAGGTATAACCATAGCTAAAAGGGATATAGCAAAACAATGGGGAGCGCGTGCTACCCCCACGGTAAGAGATTGGAGTAAAGATATGGATATGGCGATGGTGGCCGAAAGAGCAGTATACATGCACAGAGGATGCCCCAAGAAGTGGGAGCGGGTGTGGGGAAAGTGGAATGCCTTTAGAGGTAATATATGTGGATCACCGACCGACGATCTGTCAATGGATAACAGTGACTGAATCATGAACTGTATGTTGCTCCCAACTGCACAGAATTTATGCCACGTTGTATAAGGAAGCATGTAACAATTAAAAATGCTACATTGCAATGTAAAGTGATTATTGGTCTCACTGTTCTGTAAATCTTATGACGTTCGTACCAATTCTCAATAAAAAGAATTAAAAAAAAAAAAACGTGCCCTTCACACAGATATGCACCATATATGGTGAATATCATTACACTAACATACCTTTCATGTATGCACTGCTGCTTAACAAACAAAGTGTAAGTTTATTATGCACTTTTAAGCCACATCAAATTAAAGCTAACAACTACTTTCCACACAAAATTATAATAGACTTTGAACAGGCAATGATAAAAACAATACTTAAGCTATAACCACACACAGCCATACAACGCTGCTATTGCCACTTCAACCAAAGTATTTGGAGACATCTGCAAAAATCTGCACTAAGTTTAGAATATGCAACAAACAGTCAGTTTGCCATTGAAATGAAACAGTTAATAGCTCTGGCATATGTACCTGTAATAGACATATCTAACCATAGCAACATGCTAATAGAAGCCCCATTTTACAAAAGAAATTAACCAAGAGCCACTAATGGATTACTTCGAAGACACTTGGTTGGCAGACTGCACTGCTCTGTACACAGACACCAACTCAAATTCAAATACTACGTGGAATGTCTACGACAGCACCATGGCTCAGCAAGCCAAAACCAAGAACACAGTGGAAGGATTGCCCAATGCATTCCATGTCCACACTAGGAAATAGCCAACCAACACTTTACAAATTCATAGATCTTGCCGGAATGGGTCCCGCAGTCGCTTTTTCAGCATTCTTACCGCCTGCTACCTTGGCGGTCCAACCACCCAGTTTAGATGCTGGCTGGGCAATGGGGGGAAGAACGCTGCGGTCCCGCCGACTCCACCAAGACTCCTGCTACCCGTGTCAATGGCGGGATAGGCTGAAGTGGCTCTCAGAGACTGTCCCGCCCAAGTTCGCGGCATTTTGATTACGATGTGCCTTTCCGTTGAGGCAACTGTGGCGAGGTCACCACCAAGCACAAGGTGGCAGAAAGGAAGAAAAAGAGGTGAATGCCTTTTCTGGATCCCACTTCGGATCTGTCTTGTACGACACTGTCCAGGTCCTACCTGTACTGCTGCTCCCTGACCACAACGCTTAGCAACCCCATTGTCGCCAGAATCGAAGGTAGGCTTCTGTGACACTTGTCCTATGAAGTGTATGTTAACATTTGCTTTTGCCTCTTGTCATATTACATGCAACAATATTGACACTACACATAACCTACATATACATTACGACACATGCACAACCTACATATTTTTATGTATGATAATGATACATATTACTTACCTGTCTTTACACAAGCAGGACCTCAGTAGGTCATGACTCCGCTGCCAGTATGGCTCCAGCCCACCCAGAACATCTAAATCGGCTCGGCACAATTCCGCCAACCTGACAGCGGCAGAGTACTGTGAGTCAGTAGAGAAGTCCACCGCCGCCGCGGTCTTCTGTCTCTAGCGGCAACATTTAAATACAGTGGTCGGACCGCGGTCGACTCGACCGAGTAGTTGGGACCGCCAAGATCTAAATCAGGCGCTAAGTACAATATAAGGTGTTGAACACTAAAGGTGTTCAATTTACTATTCCCACTCCAATCTAAAACATTTTGCGGAAGGTTTTGGACAATAAAGTGGTTCGATTTTCTATTCACACTCCAGTCTAAACCATTTTGGAGAAAATATTGGGCACTAAAAGGTTTACATTTTTTAACCCCATTCCAATCTAAACCATTTTGTTCAAATTGTTGAATATTTAAAATTACTATAATGCAATAAATAATTTTTCAAAATCATAAATAATAATAAAGATAAAATAAATATAACTTACAATACACAGTATTATTTTGATAAATGCTCCAAAAAATAAAACACTATAAAATAAAACATAAAAAAAGAACAACATTTATAATTTAAATCGTTTTATTGGTTTATAATCAACAAAAGACACCAATCTATATGACATCAACGAGTAGGACCTTTGTGTCAGGGCCGTGCCAGCTATACGGTGTCAACAATCAATCCCTGCCCGTACCCACCCCCTAGACCAGGTGACTGCAATAGATAAAAGGGAGAGGAGAAAAACATGTAAAGGGGGGAGAGGAGAAAAGAGGGAAGGATCACAGACTATCTGGCGCCCTGTGTTATCCCGTTTGGTGATCCCCAAATAGAGGCTAAGAGGGGTTCCGGGTCTCAGTCAGCCTTAGGAGCCGTAGGTATTTGGGGCATGTGAGTTCCCTGAATTCCGATGTCAGCAAGGTTAGGAAAGGCCCCCATATCTCAGAGAATGACTCACTTTGGTTAGACAGGGAGAGGGAAATTCGTTCCATTCCAAGAATACACCATAGCCGGTGCAGCCAGCCTAGGTGTGTGAGTAACTTGTCAGAGCCCCAGTGTAATAGGATATTCTGAAATGCCGCCCCTAGGGCCAGGCCAATCTGTCTGCCTCTCTTGGGCTTGAGGGGGAAAGTCAGGGGGTTGGGAACCCCAAGACAGTGTATGTGGGAAATCTGGGGAGTTCCGTGTCAAGGTGCTTATCTATATCTGTGAGTATTTGCTCCCAGTAAGTCGGTATTTTCGGGCAATCCCAAAGAATGTGCAGTAAAGTAGCGGTTTGTCCGCAATGATGCCAACACTCTGGTGTATGGAGGGATTATAAGTGTGCAGTCTGTGGGGGGAATAATACCAATAGGTGGCGATTTTGGTGGTGGTTTCCATGCTGGCCATGTTGCGGGCCATGTGGTGAGCACGGTAGTAAATGTCGCCCACTCTCTTATTGTTAGTTCCCTACCTATCTCAGTTTCCCATCGGAGCTGGCTCTTAGACTTGGAAGACTCCATTGAGGGGCCTATTAGTCAGTTTAGTTCTGAGATCATGCGCTTGTCCGATGTCTTGCCTAGAAACCATCATTCAAAAGGGGTGAGATGTCGCTCTGCTCCAGTGCGTACGGAGGGGTGCATTACCCAGTGACGGATTTGTGTATAGTATCATCGCTCTGACTCCGGGAGCGCAAAGTCCGTACGTAGGGTCTCAAAGGCAAGGGGGCCCTGTGCATCGAAGATGTGGCCTATTGATCTGCAGCCCATCTGGTTCCATTTTATAAAATGCTGGGTCCCGAAGACCGGGGTCAAAGTTCGGGTTTTTGACTATGGGCGTGAGAGGTGAAGGGAAGGTTGTCAGATTCCTCTGCGTAGCCAGCCCATCCCATACCGTCAGTGATGCCCTGGTTATACGGGAGAGGTAGAGGGATTTGGGTCGGTTTTGTTTTGGGAGAAAAGGAATTCCCCTTAGGGCCTGACCAGCCAGAGCCCTATCCATGAATAACCAGCGCTTTTCTGACTCCGGTCTGGACCATTCAACAAAAGCCCTTAGTTGGGTAGCTTGGAGGTCTGGAATGCCCAGGCCTCCTTCCGCTAGAGGCTTATAGCCACCGTCTCGACAGAGGCGAGGACGTTTGTCCGCCCATATGAATTTATTTATCTCTTGTTGAAGTAGGCGCATAGTGCCAGGAGGCGGCGAGACAGAAAGTGCCTGAAAAAGGAACAGGATCTTGGGGAGGGTCGTCATTTATATCGCCGAGATGCAGCCTAGCCATGAAAGGTAATACGAACACCAGCGACGAAGATCCGCCATAAACTGATGGGTCAGAGCCTGATAGTTAAGGGTAACCGTCTCGGCTATGGTAGAGGAGAGGAGAAGACCCAAGTATGGGATAGATTTCGAGGTCCACTGTGCGACTTAGAGTTTCGAATGTTTGTGGGCGCAAGGTAAGGTTGAGGGCTTGCGATTTATGGACATTTATTTTGAACCCCGACACGAGGCCGAAAGTTTCTAATTCAGCAATCACTGCGGGCAAAGTGGTCAGAGGCTCCTCTAGGGAGACTATAACGTCGTCTGCATATAGGCTTATAAGGTGCCTCTCCCCCACCGAATTGGATATCTTTTATCTGCGGATTAGTACAAGCTTTGTGGGCCATAGGTTCCATGTAGAGGGTGAACAGCAGGGGTGACAGCGGGCACCCCTGCCTCGCTCCTCTACTGATGTCAAATAAAGTGGAAAAGCACCTGTTACCCCGAACCGCCGCCAATGGTTGGGTGTAGCTGCTAAGGATCCATTTTTGAAAGCGGTTACCCAAGCTGAAGTGGGCCAAGGTTGCAGCAAGATAGGGCCAGTGGACTCTGTCGAATGCTTTCTCAGCATCGATTGATAAGAGCATCCTCTCTTGTGTGAACCTCTGACAAACAACATTTAAAGTCAAACAAAAATATTTAATAATCATAAAACTGGTTTTTAAAAGTATTATAGAATATTATGAGTGAACTATTTAGAAACTGCATTTTAATTCTCTGCAACACATTTTATCCCACTATAAATGTCATACAAATCAGAAAATAAGAACTCAACTTAATTTATAATGTTTCTATAAATGTAAATAAATTTACATTTTTCAAAAACCATAAATACATTGTTGATATAAAATAATTCAATAAAAAAACTATATATTCATACAGTAACTACACATATATACAAAAGAAAAATATATTTTAAAAACATAAATCAAAAATCAAAAAGTAATATGAAATTCAAAAACAATTTAATAATTAGTGTAAAATTTAAATTTAAATTCCAAAATGTACAGACATGATGCTTAAGGTAAAACATTAAATAAAATATAACTCCTATAGCAAATACTTCAAGATTTTCTCCAACCTATTCCCATGTTAACCCAATATCCCACTAATAAAATTATGATTATTCATTTTATTAAAAAAAAAACAAAGCACATAAAATTTATGTGTTACTGATAATAATTGTACATTTTTTAAGTTACAAAACAAATGTAGAGTTTAAAATGTCTTTTTAAGAAGTGGAACTTTTGCATTAATTCATGCTTGAAATTTCTCTTTTAGTGATAAACAAAAAATAACAAAACAATGTAAATAAACATAAAATTAAATACATAGGGGCATATTAGCAACGAGGCGATAAACAATTATCGCCGCTTTTGCGTCCGTTTTGAACGAAAGCGGCGATAATTTTATCGCCTAATCAGCAAGGTCACGCTATCGCGTGAATCCTTGCATTATCGCCCTTTCCCCAACGCCCATCTTTGCATCTCTAATGAGATGCAAAGTGGGCGTACTCCCAGATGGACTACGTTGCAAATATCGCTGATGTTCACATCGCGATATTTACAAGGTAGCCCACATGATTTTAGCAGAGGTTAGATTTCGGCGAAAACGGCCGTTTTCGCCAAAATCTAACGTCTGCTAAAATCCTGACTTAGCCATCCCTAACATAGGGGTGGATTCTGCTGATACGACCACAGGGTCGTATCAGCAGGTTATCGCCGCTTTGCAGGGAACATCGCTGGAAAACCAGCGATGTTCCCTGCAAAACGGCGATAACCTCGCTATCTCTGGAATTTTTATCGCCCTGGAGAAGCGCGTTGTTAATAACGCGCTACCAGGGCGATAAATTCCAGAGATAGCCTGCGTTAGGGAATACGTCGCTAATCACGGCCAGCGATAATTATCGCTGGCCGTTGATAATATGCCCCATAGTAACTACATTTATTACATTTTAGAAACAAAAACAAAAATGTATAACTTACATTTTAAAAGATTGCAATCCAAACATTATCAAAAACAAAAAACATGTTTAACCTTATATATATTAAAAAATGTAAATGTCAAAATGTTTAAATGCTAAATAAAAATGCAATAATTTTTTTTAAAATAAAACAAATATTTACACAAACTGTAATTATACGTATATTTTTTTACAATCTTGATTGATTGAAAATCTTTATTCGTTTATTGATTAATAATCATAAAAGTACAAATAAAAGCAGAGTCACTAAAACTCCCATAATTAAAACATAAGCCATGCATACTGTGCAATCAGAAATACAATTTACAACCATAAAAAATTAATGCAGTTTAAAATTAAATACAATAAATATTTTTTTAAAAACGTTTCTATTATTTCATTAATCCCTGGGGTAGGGGGGATGCAAGTACAGCGACTGGTGGGGGTCTCGCAGATTTTTAATTGTCATCTTAGCAACTGTTTTTCCTCGGAGGTCAATGTTGACTGACATGAGAGCATCAACGCATTGCCCATTAGTAATTCTCAATTGACTCCCCCCACAGATCCCTATGCAATTTTCCCCTCTGGGACACAGGAGGGTGTCTCTCCCCCACCCCCCGCGATGAGGGTGAACACTGGGCGCTTTACTGAATGCTTGGGAAGGGACGAAGTAACTAATTTATTAGGTGAGGGTAGGTTGAGCCATGGTAATAATCATCTCTCTGTATTGTACTGGAATATAGCTGGCATAGCAAGTAAGTTGTCTAACCCTATGTGGCACAATTTTGTGGAAAGTTTTAACATCCTATGTTTTCAAGAAACCTGGTTGGTACATCCAGACCACACCTGTTTCTCCTTCCCAAGCAGGAAGTCACAAGGGTGGTCTCTCCCTTTACATATCCTCTATGCTTAATGCTAAGGTTTATGTGTATAAGACGGTTGACCCATTTTCCCAGTTAATTGGACTGGAGTTTAAGGATGGTATGAGACTGGTAATAGTAAATTTGTACACTAACTTGTTTAATGCAGATAGAGGCCACTGTTTAGTAGGGTTAGTAAAGGCTATTGAGTGTTGTAGAGCACACAAAAGAATAATATTCATTTTTTGGTCGGGGAGATTTTAATTGCCAGCTATGTCCTCTTGAATTGAGGGATGTGTGTGGTTTTGTGGATGACAATGGTGTCTCCTCACCCACTTTAAGCATGACCCTTATGGGTCCAGTCTGAATCATATTTTAATTAAGCTTTGTTTTTATTTTGCTAATGACGTGGCACTGAGAACTCACCCTTTACCAATACATATGTTGGCAGGGGAACTGGTTCTATTATTGATTATTGTTAGAAATGGGATCTCTGGTTGGCTACGGCTTGCGCCAAAGCCAGGCAGAGACCACCACTCTAGTCAGGGCAAGGGAGTTACACGCTGAATATAACCCCTGCTCACCCCCTTGGTAGCTTGGCACGAGCAGTCAGGCTTATCCCAGAGGCAATGTGTAAAGCGTTTGCGCAACACACACACAGCAACAACATACCAGGCACACCACAAAAGGAACTCCACACAAGGTTATATCAAAAATAGCCTTTGTATTACCATAAACACATTAGGATAGTAATCACACAATATACACTGTGCCAACTGGCACTAGGCAGTATTTACAGGGGATTATATACACTTGACAGGGCCAATTGGGTCACTGTCAGAACCATCACTTAGTAAAGATAGTAAATGTAGAACATATAATAAACGTAGAACACAACCAGTAATTACTGGCAAACACTGTACTCAGCATTATCTCCTGCAACATAAACCATATTATGCACAGTATCACATCAGGCGTGAAATACATTCTGCGCCAACCTCATAAGTCTAAACATATTAGACCATAACCTCCTAAGTATAACTCACATTAGGGGCATAACTCACAGTAGAGGATAACCTCACAAGCATAAACCACAATATGCAAAACCTCATAACATAAATCACAGATTAGAGGCATAAATCACGGTGCATAAAACATAGTACATGAATCACATTTCCTGCGCACCACATAAATCACATTAGGGCCTGGCGCCCTATCAACCTAACAGTCCCCCTGGCCAACTGGCCTTCTCAGAGGGCTCGCATGCCCTATGTCCCAAATGTCAGGGCGGCTGCCAATGCAACAGGATCCATAAGTGCGCCATTGCGCTGGGGCAGAGGAGTGTATCTCACTGCTATCTCATTCAAAAATGCCCCCAAAGAAATGTGAGCCTAAACGTTGCAGCTGCCGCTAATTGCCGTGCAGCTGTGATGAGGAAAATTAGGCACTGGCACCGACTGTGCCCTGAGAGCCCGACTGGGACTTTCCAACCAAATATGCCAAACGTGCAGCTGCCCGCGCTGGTGCGGCGCAGCTGGGAAGACGTAAATGGGCCTTGGCACGACTGTGCCCTCGGGGCCCCACTGGGGCTCTCTAAATCAAACACTGCCCCCATCGGTGCAGTTGCCCACTGTCAAGCGGGGCAACTGTGAGAACATAGCCATGCAGGAGAAGCACGGGTCCCCCTGGGCACTCTAGACCCCCGCGGGGGCCCTAACAACAATGTGGCCACGGAGGGCGGGCATCGACAATATGCCCCGATGCGCCCCCCTCCCATCAGGGACTCTGAGAAATAATCGCCCCCAACATTGGAGTTGCCCACTGTCCAGCGGGGCAACTGTGGAAAGAACCAAGAAGGAGGAAGGCATGGGCACCACTGGCCCTCTGGACCCCCACTGGGGCCCTAAAACAACCATGGCAAAACGTTGCAGCTGCCCGCGCTGGTGCGGTGCAGCTGTGAGCAAAAGAGGCACTGGCACCTCTGTGCCTCGGGGGAGCAACTGTGGGGGCAGGCACCGATAGCGTGCCTCGACACACACCCCCTCCCCACCAGCTCCACTCACCGGACTTCTGGTTGCTGCTCTCGCGTCCTTCTTCTGGGAGCCGGTGAGGCTCCAACTTCCCTCTGGCTGCACTGGGAACCTCTTCGGGAACTCCTCACTGCAAGGTAGGCTCCCGAGGGACACGTCCGGTCACCACACGCAGGGGAGCCCTGCCTCCAAGACCTTCCTTCACTTCCTGCTTTCTCCGGACGGCGTCTGAGCCCCGCCCACAGTCAGGCGTAGCAGCGGCCTGACTTCCGGTTTGCTGCTCATCTTGGCGGCGGCGTTCTTACACTCAGCAAAGTGCGGGGTGGGCACCCGCAATTAAAATAACAGCATAAGCGGGGTGGGCACCCGCAATTTGAATAACATGAGAGCGGGGTGGGCACCCGCTCTCCAAAATAAAATTGTCAATGCGGGGTGGGCACCCGCGATTTCCAGCATCACGGGGGAATCCCTTACGTCGGGATTCCCTCTAAAAGGACGGGCAGCACCGCGCTGCGCAGCCCACGCTCTTCCCAGCAGAAGACAAGCAAAGCGCTCTCAAGGCACTTAAAGTCCCAAAGTCCTTAGGGATCAAGGGGGCAATGCTGGGCCCAGGGAGGCAAGCCCTCATGGCGGTTCCTCCTGGGCCCCAGCAGCAGCACGCCCCAGCAAGTACAGACCAGCACAATTTCATGGGGTCACAGCCCCTATATTTATACTTAGATTCTCTTTGTCTGCGGTGTAGGGTTTGGGGGCAACCAGATGCAACTGGTTCAGGGGGGATTTGGAGCACTTTGTTTTCCAAGCTCCTCTTCCCCTTTGTCAGGTGGGGGCTAGGTGATCAGACACACCACAGGGGGCGGAGCCAGCATTGTACAGGCTGGGCACAGTCCTATTCAGGATCAGGGGATTACTCCTCCCACTACTCCCAAGGCAGATGTCCCATTCAGCCTAGCGCTGACTCACCCTGCCCCTCCTGGAGCCACACACACCTCCCAGCCCCTGTCACTCACAAGCCAGACTTGCAATTCACATCAGGCAGGCAGACACATAGCACACAAAAATGCCAACTTCTAAAAGTGGCATTTCTCAACCAGTCATCATAAATCTGCGCACACCATTGCGCAGCATTTATTCTTACAATTTCATACATACTAAACTCGACCACGCTGCTCCTCCCATCCCAGGAATTATCACTGACACACTTTATCAGGGAATCCCCAATGCATTCCTATGGGAGGGCAGGCCAACCTTACCAAATGTACACAGAGAGCGCATGCACTTTACACTGGACCACAGTGCTAAAGTGCCCAGAGGCCTAAAAACCACCAACACCATGTCAGAGAAAAGGCAAAAAGTTTAGGGATGAACCTTCCAAAAAGGGCCAAGTCCAACACAACCCCCTTCCAGCCAAAACGCAGGGTAGACCAATCACTACCTTGATGGGCTTCCCTGCTTCGGGCGATAGAACACGGACGCGGGCCTGCAACTACAGGGACACCCTCCGGTTTTAAGCCACTCTGAACCCATGTGGTTCCCTCTGAAAAAAAACTCTCAGGCCCAACTAGGCTACCCCACTGGTACTCCCTAGTTGTCCATGGCCAGGACCAGGCCCTAGACCCTCCAGACACCTCTGGTCCTTGCCAATCCACAGAGTGGGGGGCAGTAACCCCTGGCACATAATAGCCATTCTCCACTCTCCCTCTCAGTGTAGTTCCTAACTGCCACTGATCCTCCAACCTAGGGTCCGCACCCTCAGGCTGACCAGAGGTCACGGGTGAAGCGTCTCCTCACCCTACCTCCCTTCTGGGGTTCCGCACTCTCCCAGGAGAAGCACCCCCAGAACACAACTCTCCCACCAGTTAAGGACCTCTCTCCATCAACTGGTCTACCCACCTGGGATCTAATGCAAAACAAACAAAAGGGTCGCAGGGAAGGTGATGCGTCGGATCCTTACACTCAGGGGAGTGGATGCGTCGGTTCCTTACTGCTGCGCAGGGGAGTTGACGCTCGCTTCCTTACTGTGTGGGGAGTTGACGCACCGGTTTCTTACTGCGATCCGATGCGATGCGCACTGGGGTCAGAGGCGAGGACTCCCTCCCTCTGCACCCCCTTCCAGAGCCCTGTACCCTCCCAACTGGAGTGGTACCCCTAGAAGCTACACCGGTCAGGACACTGATTACAGTTGCCCTTCCCTCCAGGTCAGGCATACCCTGAACCTGGCCTTCCAACCCAGGGACGGAACCCTTTGGCTGAGCACCCGCCTGGCGCACCAGGACTTCCTTGGGAGCACGCATGCCCCCCCTGAGGGTGACACATGACTCATGTGTCGTGTGACAGTCTGCCTGGCACAGATCTCCCGACCTCCTGTACACTTGACAGTGCATGAAGATCCCCCAGGACAGAAGTGGCGTCACCATGGTCAATCATTGGTGACTCAGCCCTTCTGGCTGGCCCCTGACCCACTGGTTCTTCCACTGGGGACTCTTTCCCCCTCTCACCCCTCCATCTGGACTTCTGCACCCTCCACTTAGGAGTGGCACTGCCAGACACCAGAACCACTGGAACTCCGTTTACAGATGCTCCAGGTTCTCTAGACACTGAGAGATCCCCCCTCAGAATGACCTACCAGTACAGCCTGGGTCCCCAACCTGGTGTTCCTTTAAGGAACCTCCAGGCCCTGAGACTGGGTTTCGGGCACCTTGGGACACGCAGCCCCACACTCACTCCTTCTCCGCAGAGACAGGACGTGAGCCCCTACACCCCTCCCACTACACTGGGACCTAGCTGGGCTACTCTGAACCTCTTCCACCCCACAGGTCCGGAAGATACCGGAGCCACTCCTTTTAAGATCACTCCCAAATGCCTCTTCAGATCCTCTACCACGCAGCCAGAGGTCTGCCTCCCGTGCAAGTTCCCTGTGATAAGAGAACTCACAACCAATCGTCCAGTGCATCCAACACTCATCCACACTACCCCTAAGACTGGTGAGACAGTATCTTACTGTCCCTGAATCTCAACCTGTACCCCTCTAACTGGGAACTAGATACCATCTTCCGGGCTCTGGGAATGGGACTTCCTGCACTGGACTCCACATTGCGGCCACCACTGGATCCCACCCTTACTGGGGAATCCAGAAAACTCAAACTGCACTTAGGGGATAATCTACCCTCCCGAGCTAATTACTCCATGCCAATTAAGTTACCACTGTAGGCCAACCCCAACAACACGCAGCATATGGGTAGTATCCTCCTTCAGATTCTCTGGTTTCTGTCCTTGGCAGGACCCCCAACTCATAGTGCAACAATAAAACACATTTCAACGAAATGATACTTAAAACAAACTCAGAAACAATAATCCCCAAACATGTGACTATCTAAAATGCAGAGCTTGTAGTGCAACCAGTTGTCGCTGCGGTACTGCGCAAACGCAAGTCCTATCCCATCGCTGCCACCAATGTTAGAAATGGGATCTCTGGTTGGCTACAGCTTGCGCCAAAGCCAGGCAGAGACCACCATTCTAGTCAGGGCAAGGGAGTTACACGCTGAAGATAACCCCTGCTCACCCCCTTGGTAGCTTGGCACGAGCAGTCAGGCTTATCCCAGAGGCAATGTGTAAAGCGTTTGCGCAACACACACACAGCAACAACATACCAGGCACACCACAAAAGGAGCTCCACACAAGGTTATATCAAAAATAGCCTTTGTATTACCATAAACACATTAGGATAGTAATCACACAATATTCACTGTGCCAACTGGCACTAGGCAGTATTTACAGGGGATTATATACACTTGACAGGGCCAATTGGGCCACTGTCAGAACCATCACTTAGTAAAGATAGTAAATGTAGAACATATAATAAACGTAGAACACAACCAGTAATTACTGGCAAACACTGTACTCAGCATTATCTCCTGCAACATAAACCATATTATGCACAGTATCACATCAGGTGTGAAATACATTCTGCGCCAACCTCATAAGTCTAAACATATTAGACCATAACCTCCTAAGTATAACTCACATTAGGGACATAACTCACAGTAGAGGATAACCTCACAAGCATAAACCACAATATGCAAAACCTCATAACATATATCACAGATTAGAGGCATAAATCACGGTGCATAAAACATAGTACATGAATCACATTTCCAGCGCACCACATAAATCACATTAGGGCCTGGCGCCCTATCAACCTAACAGTCCCCCTGGCCAACTGGCCTTCTCAGAGGGCTCACATGCCCTATGTCCCAAATGTCAGGGCGGCTGCCAATGCAGCAGGATCCATAAGTGCGCCATTGCGCTGGGGCAGAGGAGTGTATCTCACTCCTATCTCGTTAAAAAAGCCCCCAAAGGCTGCCGCTAATTGCCGTGCAGCTATGATGAGGAAAATTAGGCACTGGCACCGACTGTGCCCTGAGAGCCCGACTGGGACTCTCCAACCAAATATGCCAAACGTGCATCTGCCCGCGCTGGTGCGGCGCAGCTGGGAAGACGTAAATGGGCCCTGGCATGACTATGCCCTCGGGGCCCCACTGGGGCTCTCTGAATCAAACACTGCCCCCATCGGTGCAGTTGCCCACTGTCAAGCGGGGCAACTGTGAGAACATAGCCATGCAGGAGAAGCACGGGCCCCCCTGGGCCCTCTAGACCCCCACGGGGCCCTGACAACAATGTGGCCACGGAGGGCGGGCATCGACAATATGCCCCAACGCGCCCCCCCCCATCAGGGACTCTGAGAAATAATCGCCCCCAACGTTGGAGTTGCCCACTGTCCAGCGGGGGCAACTGCGGAAAGAACCAAGAAGGAGGAAGGCACGGGCACCACTGGCCCTCTGGACCCCCAATGGGGCCCTAAAACAACTATGGCAAAACGTTGCAGCTGCCCGCACTGGTGCGGTGTAGCTGTGAGCAAAAGAGGCACTGGCACTTCTGTGCCTCGGGGGAGCAACTGCGGGGGCAGGCACCGATAGTGTGCCTCGACACACACCCCCTCCCCACCAGCTCCACTCACCGGACTTCTGGTTGCTGCTCTCTCGTCCTTCTTCTGGGAGCCGGCGAGGCTCCAACTTCCCTCTGGCTGCACTGGGAACCTCTTCGGGAACTCCTCACTGCAGGGTAGGCTCCCGCGGGACACGTCCGGTCACCACACGCAGGGGAGCCCTGCCTCCAAGACCTTCCTTCACTTCCTGCTTTCTCCGGACGGCGTCTGAGCCCCGCCCACAGTCAGGCATAGCAGCGGCCTGACTTCCGGTTTGCTGCTCGTCTTGGCGGCGGCATTCTTACACTCGGAAAAGTGCGGGGTGGGCACACACAATTAAAATAACAGCATCAGCGGGGTGGGCACAAGCAATTTGAATAACATGAGAGCGGGGTGGGCACCCGCTCTCCAAAATAAAATCGTCAATGCGGGGTGGGCACCCGCGATTTCCAGCATCACGGGGGAATCCCTCACGTCGGGATTCCCTCTAAAAGGACGGGCAGCACCGCGCTGCGCAGCCCACTGTCTTCCCAGCAGAAGACAAGAAGAGCGCTCTCAAGGCACTTAAAGTCCCGGAGTCCTTAGGGATTAAGGGGGCAATGCTGGGCCCAGGGAGGCAAGCCCTCATGGCGGTTCCTCCTGGGCCCCAGCAGCAGCACGCCCCAGCAAGCACAGAACAGCACAATTTCATGGGGTCACAGCCCCTATATTTATACTTAGATTCTCTTTGTCTGCAGTGTAGGGTTTGGGGGAACCAGATGCAACTAGTTCAGGGGGATTTGGAGCACTTTGTTTTCCAAGCTCCTCTTCCCCTTTGTCAGGTGGGGGCTAGGTGATCAGACACACCACAGGGGGCGGAGCCAGCATTGTACAGGCTGGGTACAGTCCTATTCAGGGTCAGGGGATTACTCCTCCCACTACTCCCAAGGCAGATGTCCCATTCAGCCTAGCGCTGACTCACCCTGCCCCTCCTGGAGCCACACACACCTCCCAACCCCTGTCACTCACAAGCCAGACATGCAATTCACATCAGGCAGGCAGACACATAGCACACAAAAATGCCAACTTCTAAAAGTGGCATTTCTCAACCAGTCATCATAAATCTGCGCACACCATTGCGCAGCATTTGTTCTTACAATTTCATACATACTAAACTCGACCACGCTGCTCCTCCCATCTCAGGAATTATCACTGACACACTTTATCAGGGAATCCCCAATGCATTCCTATGGGAGGGCAGGCCAACCTTACCAAATGTACACGGAGAGCGCACGCACTTTACACTGGACCACAGTGCTAAAGTGCCCAGAGGCCTAAAAACCACCAACACCATGTCAGAGAAAAGACAAAAAGTTTAGGGATGAACCTGCCAAAAAGGGCCAAGTCCAACAATTATGTTCTAGCCTCTCACTCACTGCAGGATAATGTTATTAGGCTCACTTTGCATCACAATCGACTGAGCGATCATCTACCTCAAAAGTGTGTGGATTAATGCCCTAGTTTGGGATGGGCCCAAACAGCCTTGTGTGTGCTCCAATGATATAGACATGGTGCAAAAGAGACTTAGATGGGAAAGAGTCTGTTCGGATACCTTTCTTACCAAATTAGTGTGAGCTGGCTGATTTTAATGTTTGTCTATATAAGAAAGGTGACCTGGCAGACATTAGGAGAGCTTTTATTAAGTTGAGCTTAGCAATTAGTAATGCTCTATTGAGATCTTCGAAGCATAAGCAGAGGGTTCCCCATGGGTGGTTTAACCATCACTGCACCACAGCAAATAAAAGCCAAATTGCAGCTTTAAAAAGATCTCCCAAATCCAGAATAGATGTTGCTAAGTGCAGGAAGTACAAAATGGTGATTGCCGCAAGGAAAAGAGAACTTCAAACTCACGCTTGGGAATGGCTAGTGGTAACTGCTTGGACCAACAACAGTCAGAAGTTTTGGCGGATTATAGATAAGCCACTCCTGAAGGAACAGCATGTTCCTGGTCAGGAAGCCGCTATCCCAGAGTCAGATTGGATGACCTTTTTTAGTAATGTCTATATAACTCTGCACACAGGAGAAGAACAGGATGATCAGGTGGAAGGGGCCAATGTTACACCAACAGCCCTTGTGGATCATAGTTTATTCATTCCCACGGTGGAGGAGGTGAGACTTGCTCTTGTTAGTAGTGCCAGCGGAAAGACACCGGCCCAGATGGAATCTCTCTTGATCTGTATAAGGATAATGTTGACCTGTGGGCCCCTTTGCTGATCAATGTTCTTTGGGCAGCAGGAGTTGCAGGTATAATTCCCACCTGATCCAACTTAATAATTTAAAGGGGGAACAGGGCGGAGGTCTCCTGCTACCGCCCCATATCATTGCTCGACTCATTGGTAAAGGTTTTGGGCTGAGTGGTTCTGGCCTGCTTGCAAGACTGGGCAGAACAAAAGGGTATCCTTTCTGATCTTCAGTATGGTTTCCACTGAGGTCTGGGTACAGAAGAACAGTGCCTAAACCTGGCGCTACTTAATGGTAAATACACACTGGCTAAGGGTGGACAGTTGTATCTGGGTTTCATGGATCTATCTAACGTTTTCGACTGTGTCTCCCATAAGAAGTTATGGGATATCCTGGAAAAGCAAGGCGTGGACAGGTCACTGATTCATTTTTTTAAAGGATATCTATAGAGATTCCTCAGCATCTGTTCGTTTTGGGGCTGTGGGACAAAGCTCTAGTGCCTTCAGGATTAGAAGAGGATTAAGGCAGGGGTATGTTATGTTATATATATTTGTATCGCGCTCAGCTACTCGGCAGAGTGTCCCGGCACGTGCAGAGGTAAAGGAAAGAATGTAGCAGGAAGACAACTAAAAGAGGAAAGTTTTTAACTTTTTCTTAAAGATCACCTGATCCTGAATGCACCGCAGCGCCAAGGGCAGAGCATTCCAAGCCAGACTAGCTTTCCTGACAAGTGAACAGCCACCCAGCCTTTGGCGGTTGAATCTAGGCGTCTGCATCAGAAGTTGAGAAGAGGAACGCAACTGTCTCACTGGATTATAGAAGGCAAATCTCTTCTGAAGGTAGGTGGGGCCCCTGCCATTGAGAGCCCTATGGGCAATAGCCAGCATTTTGAATTGGTTTCGGGACTCCACTGGGAGCCAATGCATGGAGCGCAAATGAACATGCACACTGCACCTGTTTGACAAGCCTAACAGGAGTCTGACAGCGGAGTTTTGGACTTCCTGCAGTTTCTTTAGGAGGTAGCCAGGAATGCCCACATAGAGTGCATTAGCGTAATCCAGGCGAGATAAAATCAAGGCACGGACCACAGTTTCTTTAGCAGGCCCTGGGAGAAAGAAAAGAAACTTTCTCAGCGCTTTCAAGGTGCCGAAACAGGTCCCAACGAGCTTCTTGACTTGAGTGGAAAAGTTCAGGTTCTCAGAGAACCAGACTCCTAGATTTTTTGCAGCATTATTCCCAGCACTAGGCAGGGGGAAGCCAGGGGGCCACAGCTTCTCTCTGAAGTTGACCTGAAAGGTCCAGTACAGGAGAACCTCCGACTTCCCTTCGTTACACTTCAGCTGAGCCTGGGCCAGCCAATGGAAGACAGAGGCTAGACAGTGTTGGGCGGACAGGACTGATTCATCATCTCTTCCCCAAGAAAACAGGAGCTGGGTGTCATCAGCATAGGCCATCACCTTAGCCCCTAATGACTCTGCTAGATAAACCAGCGGCGTAACATAGATGTTAAATAGGAGGGGACTAAGGGATGACCCCTGCGGGACACCAGTAGCCACCTGCTGAGGCACAGAGGCACACGGAGGAAGCCAGACCTGCTGCGTTCGAGCTTCGAGGAAGGACCTGATCCAGCCCCAGACAGAACCAGCAACGCCAATCTCCGAGAGGCGGTTAAGGAGCAGGGAATGGGGCACTGTGTCGAATGCCACCGAGAGGTCTAGCATAACCAAAGCTGCCCTCCCGCCGGCATCCAAACACTCCCGAATTGCCTCTGCCACCTCTACCAATGCTGATTCTGTACTGTAAGCCGCTCGGAAACCAGATTGAGCTGGGTGTAACAGGCCAGATGCCTCAACAAAGTTGGTGAGCTGGTTAGTAACTACTTTCTCGCAAACCTTAGCTAAACTTGGCAAGAGCGAGATTGGACGGTAATTCACGGGTATCGATGGGTCAAGAGACGGCTTTTTAAGAAGAGGGAGAATCAGTGCCTGCTTCCAAGATATCGTGACCGTGTCCTCCCGAAGGGACATGTTGATAATTTGGTTGACTTCAGGATTTATAATGTCAGCGGCAGCGGCCAGGAGTCTGGTGGCACAAGGGTCATTGGGAGAGCCCGACTTCAAAGCTTTAAGAATTTTGAGAGTGTTAGATGGATCTATTGGCGCAAAAGTTGACAACGTATTGGCCGGACCAACAGCCAAACGGCCAGACAAGGAAGCTGTAAGCCCCATAGCAGGGGCGGAGAAAGTAGCTTGAATGCTGCATATTTTGTCCACGAAAAACTTAGAAAGAATATTGCACCAGGACTCTGAAACTGGCGTCGCACGCACCTGAGCGCTAGGTGACATAAAACTTTGTACAATGGCAAAGATTTCCTTTGAATTATTATTGGCCTGGGCAATGCGTGAAGTGTAGTAGCGGCTTTTAGCGACCATAATGGCGGCGTAGTAGCTTTTTTGTTTAGCCCTAAGTGCGAGTTTGGATGAGGGAACGTAGCCACTAGAGCGCCACACCCTCTCCAATACTTTGCATTCGTGTTTAAGGGCTTTCAACTCATGGGAAAACCATGGTTTGGAAGGTGAATCTCTTGCCAACTTAGGCCGGCAGGGAGCCGCAAGAGCGGACACCGAATCAGAGATCCAAGTCTTAAACCTGTTCACATATCCCTCCAGACTGTCTTGGGGGGGAGGCCGGGAAGCAGCCAAAGCGCTAATAAACTGGAGAGGGTCGATTTTGCTAAAGGCCGGCGGACGATGACAGCCCGCCGGCTGAACTGGCCGCGTGGTTTCCCAAGAAAAAAAGATCGGGAAATGGTCCGTCCAAGAGACAGGCAAAGGTTTATCGACCTGAATCGGAAAATTCGAGCAGATGAGGTCTAATGTATGGCCCCCTTGATGGGTCGGATGCGTGACCCATTGACAAAGTTGGACCGATTGAAGGGAGTCGAGGAAAGCAGCAGGGTCACGCGCCTCATGTTGATCCAGATGAAGATTAACATCCCCAAGAATCAGATAATGTGAAAAGCGCAAAGCTCGTTCGACCACAGCGTCCCCGCATGATTTAAGAAAAGCACCCGGCGGACCTGGGGGACGATAGATAAGAGACCCACCTAGTGTGAAATGAGCTGAGAGCTGCACGCTAAAATCCAAGGCTTCGCACTCACCCCAGAGACTGGAAGTTTCGCTATGAAGAGCCCAATTAGCTCTGTGCAAGATGGCAAGGCCACCTCCCTTACCAACTGGGCGATCAGCCCGATGAAATTTATAGCCAGCAGGAGTAACCAGCGTAACAATGGGGTTAGATGATACGTCTAACCAGGTCTCGGTGATCTTGCTACCTTTCTATTTACCCTTTATATTGACCATCTCTGAGGGGTACTGGTTGTGGGTTGCAGGGACATGCCTCAAATTGGTCATCGCACAGTACCTGAGTTATTATACACTGATGACGTTGTCCTGATGGGCTGCACCCTGAGGGCTTTACAGGCCCTTCTGGACAATTTTGTAGCATTCATGGCTGCTTTTGATCTGTGTGTTAACAGGGGTAAGACTTATGTCATGATTTGAAGCAGCAAGAGAGGTAAACCCCTCAGTTATTTTATTAATGGGGAGGGAATTAACAGCTGCTCCAATTTTTCTCATCTTGGTGTCACTTTCAATGTTAAGGGCAAATGGAAACCCCAAATAACACTGAAGCAGGACTTGGTATCCAGATTTGTTAGTGCAATATTCAGCTTTGCTGCCAAACTTGGGCAAAAACCCATCAACCATATGATCTCCATCTACAGGGCTAAATGCGTATCGGCTGCCATGTACAGCATGGGCATATAGGGTTATGAGAATGTGGAGCCACTTCAGGTTGTTTTGAATTCTGTCTTGAGAAGACTCCTGGTGTGACCCCAGGCCATTCTTGCATACATCTGTCACACAGAAACAGGGCTTTGCTTTTTAGAAGATGTATTATCTATGCATTCACTTATGTTACGGTGACGGGTATGGACTAATGAGGCCCTGATCTAAAATAAGGCCTAATTAGGGACTGCTTGGCCTTGTCTTACGGGACTAAAATCCCATGTATTAAAGGCATTAAGGATATGGACCATAGACTATGGGGCCGATTACGATGTCGGTCGGAAAACATTCAGACCAAATCAGTTTTGGAACGGTTTCCGACCGACTCGGATTCAGGGAGTCCGCCCGACCGATTTCGATGGTTCCGACCACAGTTCGGTCAGACTCCCATTGACTTCAATGGGAGCCTCGGTTCCGGCCAACAACACAGGCTCCCATTGAAAAAAGGGGTGGTCACGGAAAACCTTGCACCCTGTGACGGGCACCCTATGATGCCTGCCACCCTGTGCATGGTTGTGAAGAGGTGACCCACGGCTACCCCCACGGGGCCAATTCAGAGACCTCTGGGTATAGGGGGGCCTGCTACATGCCCCCAAAGTCAGATTCCGACAGCCGATCCGTGTCGGAAAGACTGATTCGGAAAGGTTGTCCGAGTCCGACATCATAATCGCTCGGTCGGAAATGTGGCCCATAGAGATGTACAATTCGGCTCCGACCGACTCGGTGTCTCCGAATGCCATTCGGATGAGACTCAGAACCGAGTCAGACAGTCCGAACTGTTTCTGCCCATCGTAATGGGTCGGTCGGAAAGGTTTCCGAGTCGGTCGGAAACAAGGCTTCCAAATCGGATTCTGACGAACCGAATGCCGCTCGGAGCCTTTCTGACCGACATCGTAATCGGTCCCCTAGTAGGAGGGAATTCTATGAGGCCCCAAATAGCATGGAAGTGCCGTGCAAGCTGGAGTTTAGACATCTTTTAATTGCTCAGCTCGACGAGGAGAGGCAACAAGGGGACGCAGTCCATTTCCTCAGTTTTGCGTTCTTGTGACTTAATTCCATTTCCTCAATTCAACCTTTTCTGTTGATGGTGATGGACCATCACACAAGATTCCTCCTTGTGAGGTTTTGTTTAAACCTATTTCATATATCGTCCCATTTCCGAGACGGAACGACTGGGCTAGTACTTGAAGCCCTTGCCTATGTGATGCCGTTACTACTCAGAGTAATTTGCACTTCACGCTCTTCTGCTCTTTTTATGCGTATAGATGGAGCCAATTTATCAAGCCTATTCTGCAAAAACATAGTTTTAGGCACTGTGCAGAAGCTTTACTATTTTTACTGCGGCTTGAAAGTGATGACCTAATCTTTTTGATTTCCAATTTTTTAAAATGGGGGGAGAGTCAGGCTGTAACTTGATTCCCAGTCCGGACTAACACAATACAAGCTTAGTCCGGAATTTTGTTCTTGTGTAGGCTTGTTCCCCCGTTAAGGCGAAACAGTGCACAATATGGGCTTTGACCAATCCCATTGATTGCCATTGGTTCTTTGGTGTGGCAATTGGAAATGCTGATTTTTATTGGTGCATTGTCCCCCAGGCGATTTCACTCATTGTTTAATTTGGCTGTCCATTCCAACGTGTTCACACTGCTGGCGCTGCACGCGATGGCCCCTCCCCCTGTGTTCCTCCTCGTCGGCAATCGCATACAACAGGAGTAGTATTTCAATCATTCACGCCGTTTGTTTTTAATTTTGAACAGCTGTTCAGAGGTCTTCACGTATGCTGCTCTTTATTAGTGCAGCGCCCGTTTCATCTTTAACCATAGTGGCCGCACGCCCATTCGTTTATTGGCGTGGTGTTCAACATAGTACCCGTGCCTCTGGCAGAGAATAAACCTGCTGCACTACCCGTCTTTCTTCTGTTGACTGGCTCTCTGACTCCACTGGTTGACTTTGACAGTAAGTTATCTTCTATCAGTGGGAACAGGGCCGGTGAGAAAAACAGACTACTGTTGCCGAGAGCCACTAGGTCTGTACCTTGCGTCATGAGCATGTAGCCTCCTCCTCCTTTCACCACTGCTCTGTCACTCTGCTGTCACTGTAGGGTTACTTGTGTCCTTAGCTCTTCTGTCGTTCACTTACAACACACCTCCGCAGGGCTGCCCCACTGATGAGTGTGACATGCTACCCCTCCAAAACTTCACTTACACGGAACTCTGTTCCGTCTCCTATGCAGAGAGCAGGACTGGCTGTCCCCTCTGCACTCACTACAGTACAAGCACTGAGCTGCTGACAGGGTTCTGAAAGAACATGTGCTTTGTCCCACTCAGATGTAGGCATTGGACAAAAGTATTCCACCAGGTAGTTTTAAATATTTTCATGGAATTTGTATTGTGTAGCCTATTAGTTGAGGTTTCCTCTAGGCATTTTGGGGATGATTACGATGGTGGGTGGACTTACGTCCGCCCCTTACCCTATCAGGAATCGGGACCGCCCGACAGGCTGTCGACGGTCCTGTAGTAGGCATTACGATGCGACCACGGCGGTCGCATTGCCTATATTTTGCACTGCGGCTGGTGCTGCTAGCTGCAGCACCCGCAGCAATGCAAAATAGGGACACTTTACATATCCCTGCACTATGTAGCAGGGAAATGTAGGGAACACCATGGGTGCCCCCCAGTGCCCACAGCTTAGGGCCAGGAAGGAAGAGGGGGCCTGCTATGGGCCCCCAGTGTCCCTTTCCGCCTGCCTGTTCATGGCGAGTTAACCGCCATGAACAGGCGGGCGGAAAGGGACATCGTAATCCCTACAGCGGTGCCTGTTAGGCACCACCACCATTGTAGGGAATACCAGGCCCTCCGCCGCACCGGCGGGCTCAAGGAGCTCGGATGCGTGGCGGTCGGTGTTTCTGACTGCCATCACACCGCCCGCCATTGTAATATGATAGTCTACAATGGCGGTGAGTGGCGGTCTCACCGCCATCGTAATCAGCCCCTTTGTCTTTTGTTTAGAACTAAAATGCCAAGTGGGCGAATGTTTGCTTCGGAAGGAATAGTTTCTCAAACCATGAATATGTGAGCCTCAGTACCAGCTTCATTGTAAGAAATTCAAAGCATCTTTAACATTGCTTATCCAGTCCAAAGTGACCTCTGACTGAATGAAAGCTTGATTTTCAGCACTGACAAACGCTGTGTTTGTGTGTTGCGTCGTTATTCAACTGCACAGAAGCAAAGAATCAACACTGCCTTGCCTCAACTGTTTTTTTGTTTTCAGGGAGGTTTTGTCTCCATGGTGAGCTTGGGAAGGGTGCACGTGGTGATCAGACTGTTTCCACATGAAACTGTTTTAAAAAGGGCTTCTTGTTGGCGTCCTGCTCTCTCCTATGGAAGCCTGTATTGAACTTTGACAGGCATGCCCAAAGTAACGACCCTTATGTATCACACTGATATGACTGCTTAAGGTTCAGATGGAAAAAAGTAGATATTCCCAAAATACATGAAATAGTTAAACCAGTCCCCTATCCTTTAAAGTTTCATGTAATCCGCCTAATTTACCTCTGATAGTTAAATTGGACGTGCAATTCAATGCAAGGGATCCTTTTTACAACTTTGATAGGTGGCGAGGTATAAGAATGTCACTCATTTGCATCTCCTGAATTTGTAGCATTTTATATAGTACTTTATGGCAGCAGTCGTAGTGCATTGAAACAGTATGGATACTGTGATCTTAAGTACAATGGGATGGGCCGTCACTGAGTGCGGGGGCAAGGTCAGAGACGTGAATAAAAAAGAAGGAAATGTTAACTATTTTGTTTACCTTTCACCTATATATATATTGCAAACACCGTAAATGAAAATAAATGGCAGGTAAACTAATCTGTGAAATACGTTGTTCTGGTACAAAAGCTCCATTGGTTAATGAATTCACTTAAGATATCTGTGTGTCTAACTGGAGGGTGCCCGATTTGAATCTTGACTGCTGCACTGGGGAGTAGTGACAGACATATTTATAGAGCTATGGCGTCAGAGCCTGTGACAGAAAGCACTGTGAATATGCAATTCTTTAGTTAAGAAAATGATTACACACTGCAGGATGGCAATCTGCTACTCTTTGATGAGCTGGTAGACTACCATAACATACATAGGGTCAATTCCTACTATACCACACATTGACTCGTATCTGGTGCGCTAACTGGAATTCCGTGGCAATAGAACGTCCAGCCCATGCTGATGTACAGTACCTCACCGTCATGGGCAATGGGTGGACACTAATCATCTGGTTGGCAAAAGCTATTGGAGAGCACATTTAGGTCTATCTAGCCTGGCCTTCAGGAGAGATGGGAGTTGGAACTTGGGCAGTCCTTTGCTCCCAAGGAATAGGGCAGGGTGCTGACCTACCGTGCCTCTGTATCTAGGAATGCAAGGTTTAAGATTATCCCATTCTTTGTGCTGCATTTAATGTATTTATCTCCTGCCAAGATTAACAAGTTTTTCCCTGGGGTGAACGCCATCTGTCTTTGTTGCCACCTCCCATCTCAGCATCAACACAGCACTACCTCCGCATCAATGCACCACCATCAGCGCATCCCCATCTCCATACCAGCGCAGCCCCACATTAGCACCACTCTTCCTCTCACTATTTCCCCTCACCTCTTTTTCTTTTCTTCTTTGCTGCTCTTTTTTCTGTCCGTCTCTAGTTTTCTGCCATCTCTCTTTCTCTGTCTGACCATCATCCATTAGAATGGTAGGAATAAGTTACCAGCATTGCAGAGACAAAAAAATTGAAGACATTTGTTATGTTCATTCTGGTTTTTTATTAGGGTCGTTCAGTTGTACACAATGTATTCTTGGTTATATATAAGGTAACAAAAATGCTTATAGCACTATTTTATTATAACTTTTCAACATGCTGCACAGCAGCCACGCTGCTCTACAACATAGCTTAAAGACATTGCCAAATCCAATAGCTCTGGCTAAACACTTATGAGGTCCCAAAGGCGAGACCTATTAGCTATGCCAATGCTGGTTTGTGCATGTCACCCTGGAAGTTTCGGTGAATAGGTTTGATAGTTGGTTCAGCATATATCCTTCGATGTGTTTTGTTCCAGAGTTTGTTTAGCAATAATGAGCACAAGTGCCTGGGCTGTTTTTATTGTTGCCTTCCCTCTGATACTATTGTAATCGTTTTTAACTATTTTAGTATAATTTTTGTATTTTATCTTCCCTTGATTTATTCAAACATTTTTAAAGTATATGCTCATAACATTGAACTATTTTAAAACTAAATACATAAAATACATTTCACAACTGCCACAACTATTTAACAAAAATATTGTAAAAATGAAATTATATAAAACCATTTCTTAATAAAAGATATATTTTACAACATAATTGAAAACAAGACTAAAAAGGATATATATGTTTTTGATATTCTGTCCCGACACCAAGTAGTCATAAGGCATCAGTAGCTTGATCTGCACCTTACTCTACTATCCCTCTACTAATGCTTTCATGGAGCTCTGTCATTGCATCTCACTGACACCATGTGCTGCTATCCCAGCACCAAGGCTTGCACAGGCTCTCAAAATGCATCACTGCTCTTACCTGCACCTGACTCTGGACTCGCTTGCACATGCACTGCTATCCCAATACTATGATATCCACAAAAATCTTACAATGCTTCTCTTTCCTCACTTCTACAGAGCTTTTACAGTGCATCTCTGCACCTGCATTGTACAAAACTGTCCTACTATTAAGATCTCTCACGATTCATCTCTACTCTGGCTTACATCATGCACCGCTATGCCAATACCTAGTCCTCCACAGTGCTCTCTCAAGGCATCTCTATCCTAAATTGCATCATGAGTTTGTATCACAGCATCAAGACTCCTACAGATCTCTTATAAGGCAACTTCAGCCTCACTCTTGTTGCTAACCCAGTACCAAGTCTTCCCAAAAGTTTCATAATGCATATCTGCATACGAGCATCCTTCACTACTATTCCAGCACTGAGAACCCTCACAAAGCCTCTCCACTCCAACCTGTACCGTGCACTTCTGTTCCATTAGCAAGGATTCCACAGAGCTCTCAGAAAACATGTCTATCCTCAGTTACAAGCACACATCAACACACATGCCAATACTGATGCTGGTTTGATTAATATTTCATTAGAGCACACATAACACTTAGGGGTCGATTCCGATTCGGGCCGGAAAACGTACCGACCGACTCGGAGCCGGAATTCATTCCGACCGACACGTACCGGTGCAGCCCGACCCGCAAAGTACGATGAGAAGCGTGCAAAACCCGACCGACTCGTACGGAACACAAGCCGAATGACCGAGCCGCGCGGAAAACAGCAATCCGGCCGGAAAAACACGCGAATCGAACCGACCGACACGCACCCGGAACAATCCCGAACGAAACGTACCCACGAACTCCTACCCGCCAAGTACGATGCAACGCTTGGAAAACACGACCGAGTCGCACGGAGGACAAGCCGTACGACCGACACGCATACAAAACTGCGAGCCGAAGCAACCCAAAACACCGCGACCGACGCGTACGCAGCATAGAAAACAGCACAAACACAGCGTGAACGACTCGGAGAAGCTCGTACGAGACAACTGCAGGGTCCGACTCGGTCACAAGAACGTCTCCTACATGCACAAAAAGTACAAAGGGAAAATACACAAAAAAGGCCAAACAAGCAATTACAAAGCCAATAAATACTGGGGGGCAGGGAACAAAGACACACCCACAACTCCACCCATATAAAGGACACAAATCCCTACCATGATCCTTTGCAAATTCAAATTACCTGCCAGCACTCAACAGACAGCAACCACACACCCACAGCTCATCCATCACACAAGCCACACACCATCAGCACCTCAACAAATAGCACCCTCACATACACCCAGCAAAACACACACTCACACACCTTCACCTGCACACCAACACACACATCACTCACCATCACCACCCATCACCATGCCCCCAAAGAAGAATCATAAGTTCCTAGATAGTGAATTGGAAGTCCTAGTAGATGAGATCCTCAGGGTAGAGCCACAGCTGTTTGGTACACTGGTCCAACAGACACCCATGTCGCAGAAAACCAAGATGTGGGAGAGGATCGTCGACAGGGTGAACGCACAATCACCATGTTTGCGCACAAAGGTAGACATCCAGAACAGGTGGTATGACGTGCGCAGGAGGGTCAGGGAGCTGTTGAAGAAGGACTACCTCTTGAGCCAACACACCGGCAGTGGCCCTCCTGCCAAACCAGTATACCTCAGGCCCTGGGAGGAGAAGGTGCGGGCCATCCTACCACCAGTGAGCGTATATGGACTAGAAAACATCCCAGAGCCTGGTGAATACACAACAAATGTACACAATATTGTGCGACAATACACACACATCACTGTCAAGGGGAGAGTCAAACCATGCACCCTTAGCAAATACACAGCAACCAGAACAGAATCATCCCAAAATGTGTAAGTCAGTCAGATAAACACAACACATGCCATCTCATAGTGATATGTAACTGTGTCATCACATGTACAAACACAACTACAACTACAGCTAGGCAGTGGCACAAATATAACTAACAAACACATCCAGACATGTAGCCACCACTACAACACCACCTCACAGTGAAGCCCACTGAAAGGAAGGAATTCTGTGTATGCTGGGCAAGTCAGTGTAGCCAATAGCATCATGGGAGTCGTAGTCACAGATATTGCCCACCCTCACAATGCGCACATCAACACCACCATGAACCATGCTCACATCACAGGGAGTGGAAAACAACTGACAAGATGGCTGACACTGGCTACTGCTGTGGGGAGCACAAGGTCCTGCTGGCAACTGGGCACCAACCAACAGCAGGACACCACTGACTGACATCCTGAAAGATAACTTGCACTCCCTGCAACGGAAGCACGTTCCATGGTGGAAAATGTGGCTGGGTGGGAAGGAGGACTGACAGCACTGACCATAGTTACCAGCAGCTCCACTCACACACACCCCTAACACAAACTCCACACAACTCACCTGGGAGAATGCATTGCCTCACACTCCAATCAAATATCCCACAAAGAACCACAACCCTGGGTCATGCTGAGTGAAGAACAGGGACACACATGGGACTTGTAGCAAAACTAACCCCAGGATAACACTGTCAGCCATCTTGTCAGCACAGGCACACAACCCCACAGGGAAGCAGAGTCAAAAGGAAGGAAGCATGGGCATGCTGGGAAGGGGGGTGGAGGCAATAGCATGATGGGAGTGGTAGTCACAGCTCAACATCCCCCACCCACATGGCCCAGCAAGCTCACACTCAAGCATGCACACCCCACAGAGAGTGGAAAGCCCCATCAAAGATGTCTGACACTGGTGCTCTGTTGTGGGGAGCACAAGGCCATGCTGGGAACTGGCCACCAACCAACAGCAGGACACCACTGTCAGCCATCTTGCCATTGCTCTCACACTCACACACAGTGAAGTCCACCCAAAAGCAAGTAAGTATGGGCATGCTGGGAAGTGGGGTGGAGGCAATAGCATGATGGGAGTGGTAGTCACAGATATTGGTCACCCCCACAACTGTCCCATCAACACCACCCTGAACCATGTGCACATCACAGGGAGTGGAAAACAACTGACAAGATGGCTGACACTGGCTACTGCTGTGGGGAGCACAAGGCCCTGCTGGCAACTGTGCACCAACCAACAGCAGGACACCACTGACTGACATCCTGAAAGACAACTTGCACTCCTGCAATGGAAGCACGTTCCATGGTGGGATATCTGGCTGGGTGGGAAGGAGGACTCACAGCCCTGACCATAGTTACCAGCAGCGTTTCTCACACACACCCCTAACACAAACTCCACATAACTCACCTGGGAGAATGCATTTCCTCACACTCCAATCAAATATCCCACAAAGAACCACAACCCTGGGTCATGCTGAGTGAAGCACAGGGACACACATGGGACTTGTAGCAAAACTAACCCCAGGATAACACTGTCAGCCATCTTGTCAGCACAGGCACACAACCCCACAGGGAAGCAGAGTCAAAAGGAAGGAAGCATGGGCATGCTGGGAAGGGGGTGGAGGCAATAGCATGATGGGAGTGGTAGTCACAGCTCAATATCCCCCACCCACATGGCCCAGCAAGCTCACACTCAAGCATGCACACCCCACAGAGAGTGGAAAGCCCCATCAAAGATGTCTGACACTGGTGCTCTGTTGTGGGGAGCACAAGGCCATGCTGGGAACTGGCCACCAACCAACAGCAGGACACCACTGTCAGCCATCTTGCCATTGCTCTCACACTCACACACAGTGAAGTCCACCCAAAAGCAAGTAAGTATGGGCATGCTGGGAAGTGGGGTGGAGGCAATAGCATGATGGGAGTGGTAGTCACAGATATTGGTCACCCCCACAACTGTCCCATCAACACCACCCTGAACCATGCGCACATCACAGGGAGTGGAAAACAACTGACAAGATGGCTGACACTGGCTACTGCTGTGGGGAGCACAAGGCCCTGCTGGCAACTGTGCACCAACCAACAGCAGGATACCACTGACTGACATCCTGAAAGACAACTTGCACTCCCTGCAATGGAAGCACGTTCCATGGTGGGATATCTGGCTGGGTGGGAAGGAGGACTCACAGCCCTGACCATAGTCACCAGCAGCGTTTCTCACACACACCCCTAACACAAACTCCACATAACTCACCTGGGAGAATGCATTGCCTCACACTCCAATCAAATATCCCACAAAGAACCACAACCCTGGGTCATGCTGAGTGAAGCACAGGGACACACATGGGACTTGTAGCAAAACTAACCCCAGGATAACACTGTCAGCCATCTTGTCAGCACAGGCACACAACCCCACAGGGAAGCAGAGTCAAAAGGAAGGAAGCATGGGCATGCTGGGAAGGGGGTGGAGGCAATAGCATGATGGGAGTGGTAGTCACAGCTCAACATCCCCCACCCACATGGCCCAGCAAGCTCACACGCAAGCATGCACACCCCACAGAGAGTGGAAAGCCCCATCAAAGATGTCTGACACTGGTGCTCTGTTGTGGGGAGCACAAGGCCATGCTGGGAACTGGCCACCAACCAACAGCAGGACACCACTGTCAGCCATCTTGCCATTGCTCTCACACTCACACACAGTGAAGTCCACCCAAAAGCAAGTAAGTATGGGCATGCTGGGAAGTGGGGTGGAGTCAATAGCATGATGGGAGTGGTAGTCACAGATATTGGTCACCCCCACAACTGTCCCATCAACACCACCCTGAACCATGCGCACATCACAGGAAGTGGAAAAGAACTCACAAGATGGCTGACACTGGGTACTGCTGTGGGGAGCACAAGGCCCTGCTGGCAACTGTGCACCAACCAACAGCAGGACACCACTGACTGACATCCTGAAAGACAACTTGCACTCCCTGCAATGGAAGCACGTTCCATGGTGGAATATCTGGCTGGGTGGGAAGGAGGGCCGGATGTCAACCAAATACAACCAATGCAGACCATGTACACACCCCAACATTCACATAGAAATGCCCAAATAATGCAGGACAATGTGCTACACCAATATCAACCTCTGACTGTGACAACTTAGGACAATGCAATGTACAGGCCCGCATCCAGAGGCACAGTCACAACTGTCAGGTGTGTCAACCATTGATGCCTGCAGAAACATAACATACATTGTGTGTGTCTCCCAAAAACAGGTGATGATGGGGACACAGCAGCAGACGCTGAGGAGTCCCCGTTTCAGGCTCAAGAGGATACGGAGCTCACTGGTGTGGAACAGCCTCTGCCCTCCTCGGATGAAGAAGACCTACCTGGCACCTCCGGAGCAAGTCATCATGCAGCACCAGCAGGACCACCAGCTGCACCCCTGCACCCACCCCTCCAACGACTGTCAACACACATACCACCCCTGCCGACATGGACAGACCAAGGAGCACCACCACCACCAGCACAGGGACCCTGGACCAACATGGGGCCATGGACACCAACACCACCAACAACCCCCAAGGGGGCCCAGGGTCACCTGTGAGTGCCACCTCAGGTACTGCACGTGTCGCCAGGGGTGGTGGGAGGGGTGGGAGACATAGGTCGCTGATCGCAGAGGGGTCTGGACTGCATGATGACCCACAACTGGCACGCATAGCCGATGCGTACCAGTCCAGCACAGGAGACCTCAGCCAGGTAGTGGGGCTCCTCAGGGACATTAAACAGCAGCAGCAGGCTGCCCATCATGCCCGCTTGGACTCACACATGTCCCGCGTGGAGTCCAAGTGGGACACACTGCAAGAGATGACGGCGGTGCATAGGGACATATTACAATGCCTCCGCCAGATGAGCAGCAACCAGTCAACACCTCCCTGTGTGCCCACAACATCTGGTGCTGAAACAACTGCAACTGCCACAGGGAGGGAGGATGACTCTGGCGGAGAGTCCCCTGCACCGCAGCAGCCTGCACTTGAGGGTCCCCCCCAAAGAAGAGGGGTCGTCCGAGGAGGGGCAACTGAGAGGCCGATGGCCATGTGCAACCCCAGGAAGCCAAAACCTGTTCTGGATAATCACCTTTGTGCGCAAACTGTTCACCCTGTTGACTGCAACACAACTCCCCCACTTGACATGGGGAGTACAAGTTGGACCAATGTCTCAGATGACTGTGGACTTGATACAGGACATTTCTGCTACCAGGACTTCCAATTCATCTAGGAAATTTGGATTGCAATCACGACCTTTTGGACAGCAGATGCCACTATGCTGCCTTCCCCCTTGTGATTGGATTTTCAATTGCCGCCCATTTGGATGCCTGCGGCCCCTTTCCCTACGTACTCCCAATCCAATGTGATATCTTACGCGGCCAATTACCTCACCTAATACGAGGTTTGGAGATCGCTCCCGGTCACCTTGGAAGCTCATCATTCATCCCGCACTGCTCTGCTCCCTGTTCTCGCCCCAAGGCAAAATGTTTTCAGGCACTATTTTGCCAGTCCTGATGATGATCCGATAATTTTGTTAAGGATCGAAACGCCGTCGACGAAATTGTCAACCTTATACACTGTTATTTATTAGCTACATTATGTGTAAAGGTGATTTCCTTTTATTGCTGTTTGCTCCATTGTATTGATTAGACGCAGACAACTGCATGCTGCCTGAGCCTTCTCTTGTTTTCTTTTGTGATGTGAGTTTTCTGGATACAGGCTTGTGTCCTACTGTTATTAAATTTTATGTTTTGTACATTTATAATTGCATATTAAAATTGCCCTGTTCCGGATGGAATAATGGCTACAATATAGTACCGATTGGGGCTATATTTATTTGATTTCAATCAATTGTCTACTCAGGGACCATTGTCTCTTAAAATAAGTTAGCTCCCAAGGTCCCTGACCGATCAAATTGGGTTCCCTTGTACTTTACATATATATCAAAATGTACAGCACTCACCATCCTGTGCACTATTCACACACATGTATGACAATAAACACACTAATACACCATACCTGCCTCTGTTGTGATTCCAACGTGGTTTCTGTCATGGAGATGATGACCAGCAAAATTACACTGTGCATGCTAACTGCTACAGCAAGTACAACACAGGCATGTGAGTCATGGCAACGTGACACATATGAGGGAGACACACCACCAGGGCTACACAACAAATACACACCTAGGCCATCTGACTCATTGCCTACACTGATGTTGCCAGGAAATACGGTGCAATGCACAGACACAACACCTATTCACAGTCTTTGTCAACTAGCCCACTGGTGCAGTAAGCAAATGTCAGTCAAATGTGTGACCACAGACAACGCACATCACAAAGTGAAGCACAGGTTTATTACACATTTGCAACATGTTGTAACCATTACAGATGCAAGGTAATCCCACCTGGCACACAGTCAACAAGTGTAGAAGGAAGGAAGTCCATGGGTGTGGCGCACATCACCTGTAGGGACACGACAGCTACCACCCTGGAAGTCGAATCACGGTGTCGGGGATCACAGTTGACCAAGCGACTCTGAAAGTACCCTGTGAAGGACAGAAATGACACACAGTCAAAAGCACTGAAGAACAGGACAGAACTGCAATAATCATGCCCAATACATGTCACAAGATACCCACCCAGAACCAAGTTAGCATGTCAACACTGTTGGGGAGTACAGACTACCTGTAAGGACACATCGCTACACGCATACTGTCATGTAGCCCATGGACACACTCAAACAGCACCAGAGCACCACCAACACATATCATGCAAACTCACATCATTGACATGACATCTCTGGATACTCACATTGAGCTGAAGAAGTTGGTGATGAGCTGTGTGCGGACATCACCATCACCATCATCATCATCATCATCACTGGCATCGTGGTCCAGGCCAGGATCCTCCACAGGTGGCGGATGTTGGTCATCGTCATCCAGGATGAGAGGCAACTCCTTCCGCACTGCCAGGTTGTGTAGCATGCAGCAGACGATGACAATCTTGCACACCTTTGCTGGGGCATATGGGAGGGCCCCTCCTGTCTTGTCCAGGCAGCGGAAGCGGCTCTTCAGGAGACCAAATGTCCGCTCAATCACTCTCCTTGTTCGACCATGTGCCTCATTGTAGCGCATCTGGGCTGGTGTCACAGGGTTCCTGAGGGGCGTCAGCAACCACGGCATGTTGGGGTACCCGGAGTCACCTACATACAGACAATTGCACATTAGCTGAGTTGGAAAAGAGGGTGGAACACTACATTGCAGAACACACACAATGGTACAAAGTCAGTACACACCAACAAGCCAGGCACGCTGGTTCCGCATCTGTGACATCATCCTCGGGATGCGACTACTCCTCATCACGTAGGCATCGTGTGCAGAACCGGGGAAACGGGCACACACGTGTGAGATGCTCATATCTGCAAGACAGACCACCAGTGCATTGACCGAGTGGTAGTGTTTGCGGTTCCTGTATGCCTGCTCTTGGGCCTGTGGTGGTACCAAAGCCACATGTGTCCCATCAATGGAGCCAATGACATGCGGCATCCTCCCCAGGGCATAGAAGTCACTCTTCACGTCAGTGAGTTGTTGGAGTCTAGGGAAATAGATGTACTGGTTCAGGTATATCAACATAGCCTCCAAAACATCGCGGAGCACACAGCTGAACATGGTCTGTGACATCCCACCAGCAGTCGCCACAGTGTGTTGAAAGGTACCGGTGGCAAAGAAGTGTAGGGCTGCCATCACCTTCACCTTGGGGGTCAGCGCTGTAGGGTATGTCCGGCCAGCTTGCAAATGTGGGGCCAACCGCACCGTCAATACCTCAATCAGCGGCCTGGTGAAGCGGTACCGTCGGATGCAGTCCCGTTCTACCATGGTTGCAAGGTCAGGGAATGGTCTATGGACAGCTGGTGCCCTGCAGTGCATAGGTGAAGAAAGAAAGATTGTCAGTCACCCCACATATATGGCATTGAACACACTCAATATCACATGATACATCATTATGAGGCACAAGTACATGATGTGTGCAGTTCCGTAAGGACATGTATGGCACCTACATGGCCAACATCTAACATCACAGTTCAACAAGTGGCATCAATAAGTCCCAGGTTGTGCCATGGGATATCATGAGGCTATGTCACAGTTCCCATCTCCTGCTGCCACGTTCCAAACACACCCCACAGTGACATGTGAGGACAGATGTGCCCCAGGCATCACAGCTCAACGACAGGTAGATTCCCAGGGACCCTGTATTGCCACATGGACACTGGCATGACATGGTGTATCATGAATACACCACAGCAAAACAACCATGACCCCCACATGTAGTGGTCCTTGTTGCCTCGGCAGGACAGACATGGACGTCTGTGACACACACATGTACAACATCAAAGTCCATGCACAAACAACGTGGATGTGGAGACTGTCTCCCATTGTGCACATGAAATCAGAGACATTGTAAACACAACATGCACACAGACTGTGGAGGACCATCACTATTGTGCCAATGGGTCACCCTGGGATAAACATACCGTCCCACATGGGACTCAGGGGGTATGTGACATGACATACACATACACCACCGTGAAATGTGACCATGCCACATGCTCAGATATGAACAGTTGCACATCACAGTGGTCATGTACACGAAACACCAAGGATTCTGTCCCCATGAACACGTGCACAGCCTGGGAGTGGCTGCCCCCAAGTGACAACCACAGAACAACATGTTCACCCCCATACACGGAATAGGTAATGCAGCCTTACATGCCTTAGAATACAGTTTGGACAGGCTGTGGTGTTGGTAGGTGTGCCCCTCACTCCCTGGGAAGTATATGTGGCTGGCATATGTTCACCTGTGACAGGCATGGTGACATATGCCAGTGAGTTGTACAGGGACACGTTGGAGAGCAATGGAGCGATCGGTGCGCACACATTGGCCATTGCATTCAATGTGTGCTGGTACGCGTTGTATTCGCAATACGCGTTGGACAGCAATGGACCGATCGGTGCGCACACATTGGCCATTGCATTCAATGTGTGCGGGTACGCGTTGTATCCTGGGTATGCGTTGAACAGCAATGGACCGATCGGTGTGCCCGGCCGGCCCATTGCATTCAATGTGTGAGGGTACACGTTGTATCCTGGGTACGCGTTGAACAGCAATGGACCGATCGGTGTGCCCGGCCGGCCCATTGCATTCAATGTGTGCGGGTACGCGTTGTATCCTGGGTACGCGTTGAACAGCAATGGACCGATCGGTGTGCCCGGCCGGCCCATTGCATTCAATGTGTGCGGGTACGCGTTGTATCCTGGGTACGCATTGAACAGCAATGGACCGATCGGTGCGCACCCATTGGCTATGGCCTGGCCTGGCAACGGACGCGTTTTCAAATTTTGAACGAGTCTGATGCTGTAAATTCAGTTGGTCACCCACAACAATGTTGCAAATTCATGGGTGTCATGAAGTTGAACTTTTGAAGGATGCTGTGGGCGTGTGTAAGTGGTGCAATTCCATGGATTGGCCAGATTCAGAAGATGCAAACGACTTGGACCTATCACTTTGGACACATGGGACAGTATCTGCCTCTGCAGCACACATATAATGCTGGCTGTTCCCCTGAGAGCTCACTTGCCTGCACTACATGCTCCAGGATGACATCTGCCACCACCACTGCTGCTGTATCTGCACCCTCTGGACCCTGCAATGGCACGTACTGTGGAGAGAGCCCCAGACTTCAGCACTGAGGAGAACCAGGCCCTGCTGGACAGCCTCCTTCCACAGTACAGCAAGCTGTATGGGAAAGCAGGGGAACAGGTGAGTGTTCTGTCCACTGCCTTTCTAAATGTGCATGTTGTCTGACTAGCAAGGCTAACAGTCTGCACGCCACTGGCTAGCAGGCTCACTGAGTAGTTGTCACCCCCATAGTGTGTAGTTACATGCACTGAACAGGTATAGTGCAGTGACAGTGCATTTAAACAAGGTTTTACTTCCCAGGCAATGATACCATGTAGTAACTGCTGGCATACTGTCCATGGCCATCGTTGCACTGCCTGTGTACATCATGTGCCCCTGTGATTGAGACATGTATATCCAACTGTGTCATGCACGGATATGTTGGATGTGTAGTAATGGCATTCTCACTTTGTCATCCTCACAGGTTGATGCCCACCAGAAGCAGCAGATATGGCTGACCATCGTCCGGGCAGTGAGATCCGTGGGGGTCTACAAGCGCCGGATCCGCAACTGCCAGAAGAGGTGGCAGGACCTTCGGGGCTGGACCCGGAGGATCGCACGGGTCCAGCTGAAGCTGTCGCCTCCTCGCAGGAGGGGCGGACACCGGACCCTGACCCCCACATGCTCAGGATCCTGGCGGTGGTCTTCCCTGATCTGGATGGGCAGCTGAAGGCCAGAGAGCAGCAAGGAGGGGGTGAGTCCATGACTGCATTGTGAACTTTGTCTGCCATGCTATGTGCCCTCCTCTGGCCTGGTTAAACTTCCACTGTACATCAGTCATGTGGTCCAGGACCCATGTCCCTCTATTGTGCACTGCCCACTCCTCATCTGATACCCAGGTGTGGCCCTTACAGTCAGGGAATTGTGTCACTTGGGTACTGTGTCCTTGCAGTTTGCTTGACTCAAGGTGGGGGACAGCATCTGTTTCCCTAACTCTGTGGTGGGCATCATGGGTGGGTCCATTGCTTACACAATGCCTGTGTTCTGACATGTAATCTGCGTGTTACTTTGATATGTGGTCCAATTGCTGAGCTGATCCACCACATGTGCCTGGGGTATCTGGCACACACCCATGCTGCGGGTGGGAACAATGTTTGGGCCCCAGGAGTGTGTATATTACGTGTGTCACACATACTTAGCCAGCTGCCTACTGTCCAGGGCTCATCCCTCATTCATGTGGGGCAGGACAGTCATGCCTACTCTAGGCCATACAATACACTCTGTACTCCCACTCCCGTGTATCAGCTGACACGTTGTGCTCAGTGATATGTCCCCTCAGGTGTCTGCCTCTGTGTCAGTGTGCTGTGGCTTCGTTGTCAGGACTGCTGGGGTGTTTCTTGGTTGGGGCTCAGCATGCCACCGGAGATGTGACCATAGGAGACGATACTTGTGTGACACATATGTGTTTGATCACCTGACCGTGCAGACTGGGGTATGCGAATGTGAAGTTCAGGCAGCTGTTTCCCATTCACAGAAGATTGTGAGGTGCCTAGGTTCAAAGGGTTGTGTTACAGGTCTCCCATATGTCCAATCGGTATGACCTGGACAGATAAGGGTTCAGATGATGTGGTGTGTGGGGGATGTACATGTGCACTTGTTCAGCTCCAGGACTTGCATTCCCCATGACCTACTATTGTGACACAGTGCAGAGTGTTGTTGTCTGGCTGCCCTGCCCATGTGACTGGAGACAGTGATGTATGACTTAGCAGGCATGCCTGTGCCATGGCATGTGACTTCCTATGAGTGATCCTGCAGGGGAGTGACATGTGCTACATGCACACGATTGTGGCAATGGCTATCAGGACATGGGTGCATCATGGTGTCTGTCGCTGGTATGCATCACATGCATTTCCTATTTGACTCTGGGCATCCCTTTCATCCGGACACCTGTACTGACTCAGTGGCAAGAGTTGTGATGTGTGCATGTTCACATGCTTCACCGTGTTCTCTGCACTGTCCAACTACTGTGTAGGTGGTGCATGTGTCCACACTGGGGTATTGCCATCCAACAGACACCAGACAGATGGGTGCAAGGCCAGGTGGGATGTGAGTGCCATGGTTGACCATCAGACTGACAATTGGCTTCTCCTGTTCTGTTTGGGCACTTTTAGCAATGTTCAACTAAGGATGCCAGGGCTTGCTCTGTAATGTGCTGTACTTACTGTGGTGTGTGCGTTCGGTGCAGGTGACTGATGTCTGTCTGTTTCCCTATTGATTGCAGATACATCCACGGCCACAGGAGGGGACAGCTCCACGGACCAGGAGGAGCCGCAGAGCCAGACTGGGTCAGCAGCCGAGGAGTGGTCGGAGGGACCCAGTGGCACGGAGGGCGAGGGGAGCCACACCGAGGAGTCCTCAGCACCATCCACCTCAGCTGAGGACCACAGCAGCTCGAAGGATGACTCCCTTATGGAGGCGGGTGTCAGAAGCCACCACACCCCAGCTAGTGTTGCTGTCCCCGCCACCACCACCACCACCACCGCCCTCCCATCGGCTCCCATTCCCGAGGTCCGCGGAGGCTCCCATGTTCAGGAGCGTGTCTCCTTCGGGCCAGGCACAGCACCCCCTGCCCCTGTGTCCCCTGCTGCCCTGAGTGAGGAGTCTGTGTACCTCCTTCGCCAGCTCCATGTAGGGCAGACAGCGATGATGAGTGTCCTCCATGCACACACCACTCTGTTGACTCAGCTGGTGTCGTTCATGGAGGGCATCTCATCGGGCATGTCTGCCCTACAGAGGGGCAATAGGTCCATGGACTCCTCCCTGACGGCAGCAGTGTCCCTCCTCCGACAGTCCCTCACCCCTCCTGTCTCTGCCCCATCCACACTCCCCAGCACCTTACCTGTCCCAAGCACACACACACCGGCACAGGCACACACCAGCACAGACACGAGCAGCACACAGACACACACGCCACAAACAAGACGCACATGCACGCACAGTCAGGGGACTGAAACCACACTCACAGGGGATGGGGCCCAGGCACACACACACGCATCCACGAGCACTGCGCAGTCCTCAGTTGCCTCTCCCTCCAAAGCCCCCTCCCTTGCCTCACCTGCAACCCCAAAGACACAGCGGCTCTTCCTCAGTGACCTTGGCCTCTTCCCCTCCGATCCAGCTGATACAGCATTCAGGGGGAAGAGGAAGCCCACCCACACGGAGCGGAGTGCCCCTCGCCCCCGGACACCCTCCCCCAGGCGCAGACCGACTGACGCCCCCACCCGCAAGTCCCCCCGGACCCGGAAGAGCAAGACCCCACCGCCGCCCTGCAGCTCAGGCACCAAGTCTCCTTCCTCCATCCCTCAGGCCCCCACTCCACAGGTGCCCCACCACACCCTGCCCCAGGTTCCCCCACCCACAGATACACCATCCCCAAAAGGATCAGGCCTTCTCCCCCTGCCACTTGCTCTTCCGGCCCCACACCCCGCTGCGCTTGTCTGTGCCACTGGTGTGGTGAGGGTGTCCTCCCCTCTGTCCCGCCTACCTTACCTGATCCCCATTCTCCTCCCCTGGAGGTAGGCACTGCAGTGGAGTCCACTACCACCCTGTCTGACTTGGGCACTGCAGTGGGGAACCTGTCCACTCCATCTGCACGGTCCACTGCAGTCGTGCCGGCACCCACACCATCTGAGTCATGCCCCCAGTTGTGCCGGCACACACCATGTCAGACACCTCCACTGCAGTTGTCAGTGGCTCTCCAGCACCCACCACCCCTTCCCTGCCTCCTTCTGGTGAGCCCTGATCCTGTCCCTGCGGTGCCTGGCCTGCCCCCCGTATGCCCCTCCGAGGGGATTGTCCCTGGTTTTTATCAGTGCAGGCATGCGTAGGGTGACATCTGCCACTGTCACCCTGTTTTGACTTTCATGATGGACTGGCCATTGGCCTTTGTTTATTTTTTACATGACTTCAACTTTTGAACCCACATATGCTGAATAAAGCAACTTTCTGTTCTCTAGTGCTTTTGCTTCTGATGTACATGATGTTGATGATGCTAACCATGCCCTTGCTGCAGTGATGGTGATATTTGGTCTCATGAAAATGAAGTGTTACTGTGCAGGAACCCATGTGGTCCAGGGGGACTGTGTCCTATCCTGTGGTGTATCCATGTCATCCTTAGCAGCATCTGAGGGTGTCATGTTTTCAATATTTGGCAATGGGATTTCCTACTTACATTAGCAATGTCACATCTGTGGCTTCCACCCCTGCACATCTGTTGTGCTTGCCATTGTTCAATTAGTCTACTTCCCTGACCGTGTGGCCATCTCCACTGGACATGCAGGTTTGGGCATCAATGGGGAAGGACTCATCTGTGTTGTCAGTGCAACTTGCTATACATGTGTGTTGGATCTGTGCTGATGATTTCGTTGACACTCCCATGACCAGGCTGATGTGACGGGAGCCTTCATTTGGTGCTAATTGTTGACTGTGTGACCAAGTGTTCTGCTGACATGATGGAGCCCTACTGAGACGACATATGGCACAGCTTTCCTCACACAAAAGTGGAGTCCCCTCATGGCAGTGTGTACTCCTGTGACATCGCCTGCGCCCAAGGTGTGTGTTGTATGAGCATGTCTGTGTGTTCACTTCCATTTTGCTGTGCATGCTGGGATCCCTAGTGATGTTCCTGTTTGTGATGCTTGCTGAGTTGACCTATGTTCCCCCAAAGTCTTCTCCCTGGGTTCTCTGTGATGTGGGTGCATGGCACATTGCTGGTCATCAGGGTGTCACCCATAGGTGTGTTTGCTGTCAGGGCTGAGTTTGTGGGCAGACGCTGATGGGTCACAGTCAGGATTCCCTTGGCACTTGTTGTTTACACCTGTCATGTGATTTCCGGTTTGTGTTAGCTTTCATTGGTTGTGACACGTTGTGTGTGTGACTGCTGGCACTCCTCAGGGTCAGGGCTGCAATGTTGGTAGTTGTCTATGTGTGTTCTTTGTGGGTGACCTTGGCTTCTTCATTGGTGTGTGACTGTGGCTGGGATCCCATTGGTTGGTGTGGTATTGCCGTCATGTCCATGTACAGCGTAGTGTGCAGTGTGTCAGACATTCAGGAGTCTTGTTGAGTGGCCATGTGTGATGTGTTTCTGCACCTTGGTTCCCACCACCCCCCTGGGATTGTCATGGGTGCATGTGCAATGTCACCAGTGCATGTGAGCTTCACTGCTGCACATTGTTGGAGGTCGAGGTGTGTGGTGTTGAGTGTGTGCAGATGAGAGTTGTTGCCCGGCTAGACCCCTGCCTCCATGTTGGCCTTGGCTTACTGGCCGTGCTGATTGATTTGTGCTTGTGTAGGTGTGATGGTAGTTTGTTGCTCAGGACACAGTGTGAACGACATCTAGCTTTGTCATCACAGTGGGATTGTAATGCAGCCCAGGGTCACCACATTGTGGGGGCCCTGGGGGTAGTGCTGTGGTGTCTCTGTGTCTTGCTGTGTCAGTTGCTGTTCCTACATGCTTGTGTGACATGTGTGATTTGTGCTCCCTCTCACCTGACAATGCCTGATTGCCCACATAGGGGATTTGGATCCATGAGTTACCTTTGTGTGGAACTGTATGCACATCTGTGTAATTGGTATTCAGGCCTCCTCATGTGTTGTGTGGTTGCCTGGGGACACTGGCACCCCCCCCCCCACCTGTTGTGTTTGATGTGCAGTGTGGGTCTGCCTGTTTGTGTTTGTGCATCTGCACCACTGCATTTGCATATCTTTAGTGTGCCATTGGGTGTATGTTGTTTGGTGGGTTTCCCCTGCTGTCCCTGGGACTCCTAGGTCATCAGTCAGCACAATGATCATTGTTTGTGTGTCCCATTGCTGCCATGGTATGGTATCTGTTCACCTCACATCTACAGTCTCCACATCTGCATTTGTGTGCCCATTGGTGCAAATATGTGGGTCTGCATTCTGATGGTCACTTCTGTCATTGTGTCATTGATGAATGTTGACAGTGTCAGCCCCCATGGGTGATGTTTGTCTGCACATGGCCAAAGGTATGTCTTATTTGCACTGCACTGTTTGCCTCCCCCAATCTATGTTGCTATGGGACACAAGCACTACTTTGCCACTGATGTGTTTGTTGTTCTGTGACCAGGAATCATCCATGCAGTTTGGCAGTTGCAGCTTTTTCTTTGTCAACACTTACATTTTGGTCACTGTGATGATGGGGGTTTGGACCCCATTGCCACAATGTTCAAAATGTGCTTCAGCTATGGACCCCACACTTACATTTTGGTCACTGTGATGATGGGGGTTTGGACCCCATTGCCACAATGTTCAAGATGTGCTTCAGCTATGGACCCCACACTTACATTTTGGTCACTGTGATGATGGGGTTTTGGACCCCATTGCCACAATGGTCATGGCCTGCTTGCATTGTGGGGGCCACACACATTTATATGTGGCACATGTGATAGGGGGTCACATTGTATGTTCAAAGTCATGTTCAGTGTTGTAGGCATTTGACACAGTCTACACACGCTTGTCATGGTGTTGGGGGGATGTCTTTATGTTGCATTCTTTATGTTGGTGTGTGCTTGTTGTGTCATGTATTAGCCATCCTGTGAGTGGGGGTGTTGTTGGTGGTAGGCATCCAGCCCCCATGGGTAGGGGTGGTAGTAGTGACAGGCATCCAGCCCCCATGGGTAGAGGTGGTAGTAGTGGTAGGCATCTGGCACCCCCTGGGTAGGGGTGGTAGTAGTGGTAGGCATCTGGCACCCCCTGGGTAGAGGTGGTAGTAGTGGTAGGCATCTGACACCCCCTGGGTAGAGGTGGTAGTAGTGGTAGGCATCTGACACCCCCTGGGTAGGGGTGGTAGTAGTGGTAGGCATCTGGCACCCCCTGGGAAGGGGTGGTAGAGTGACAGGCATCCAGCCCCCCCTGGGTAGAGGTGGTAGTTGTGGTAGGCATCTGGCACCCCCTGGGTAGGGGTGGGAGTAGTGGTAGGCATCTGGCACCCCCTGGGTAGAGGTGGTAGTAGTGGTAGGCATCTGGCACCCCCTGGGTAAGGGTGGTAGTAGTGGTAGGCATCTGGCACACCCTGGGTAGAGGTGGTAGTAGTGACAGGCATCCAGCCCCCCCTGGGTAGAGGTGGTAGTAGTGGTAGGCATCTGGCACCCCCTGGGTAGAGGTGGTAGTAGTGGTAGGCATCTGGCACCCCCTGGGTAAGGGTGGTAGTAGTGACAGGCATCCAGCCCCCCATGGGTAGAGGTGGTAGTAGTGGTAGGCATCTGGCACCCCCTGGGTAGGGGTGGTAGTAGTGGTAGGCATCTGGCACCCCCTGGGTAGAGGTGGTAGTAGTGGTAGGCATCTGACACCCCCTGGGTAGAGGTGGTAGTAGTGGTAGGCATCTGACACCCCCTGGGTAGGGGTGGTAGTAGTGGTAGGCATCTGGCACCCCCTGGGTAGAGGTGGTAGTAGTGGTAGGCATCTGGCACCCCCTGGGTAGGGGTGGTAGTAGTGGTAGGCATCTGGCACCCCCTGGGTAGAGGTGGTAGTAGTGGTAGGCATCTGACATCCCCTGGGTAGAGGTGGTAGTAGTGGTAGGCATCTGGCACCCCTGGGTAAGGGTGGTAGTAGTGGTAGGCATCTGGCACACCCTGGGTAGAGGTGGTAGTAGTGGTAGGCATCTGGCACCCCCTGGGTAGAGGTGGTAGTAGTGGTAGGCATCTGGCACCCCTGGGTAGGGGTGGTAGTAGTGGTAGGCATCTGACACCCCCTGGGTAGAGGTGGTAGTAGTGGTAGGCATCTGGCACCCCTGGGTAAGGGTGGTAGTAGTGACAGGCATCCAGCCCCCCATGGGTAGAGGTGGTAGTAGTGGTAGGCATCTGGCACCCCCTGGGTAGAGGTGGTAGTAGTGGTAGGCATCTGGCACCCCTGGGTAAGGGTGGTAGTAGTGACAGGCATCCAGCCCCACATGGGTAGAGGTGGTAGTAGTGGTAGGCATCTGGCACCCCCTGGGTGGAGGTGGTAGTAGTGACAGGCATCCAGCCCTCCATGGGTAGAGGTGGTAGTAGTGGTAGGCATCTGGCACCCCCTGGGTAGAGGTGGTAGTAGTGGTAGGCATCTGGCACCCCCTGGGTAGGGGTGGTAGTAGTGGTAGGCATCTGGCACCCCCTGGGTAGAGGTGGTAGTAGTGGTAGGCATCTGGCACCCCCTGGGTAAGGGTGGTAGTAGTGGTAGGCATCTGGCACACCCTGGGTAGAGGTGGTAGTAGTGGTAGGCATCTGGCACACCCTGGGTAGAGGTGGTAGTAGTGGTAGGCCTCTGGCACCCCCTGGGTAGGGGTGGTAGTAGTGGTAGGCATCTGGCACCCCCTGGGTAGAGGTGGTAGTAGTGGTAGGCATCTGGCTCCCCCTGGGTGGAGGTGGTAGTAGTGGTAGGCATCTGGCACACCCTGGGTAGAGGTGGTAGTAGTGGTAGGCATCTGGCACCCCCTGGGTAGGGGTGGTAGTGGTGGTGGGCATCCGGGCCCCTATGTGTATATGTGGCATTGGTGATGGCCATCCCGCCCCTATGGTGCTGCTGTTGCTGGTGTAAGTAATTCCTGCATCCCTCTGTGTGTGTGTGATATGTCGGGTACGTGTAGTTTGTTTTTGTGGTTGGTGTCTGACTTACCTTCTGCGCCGTACGCGTCCGTGCCTGTTCCGGTAGTAGATGTAGAATATTGGTAGGATCGGCACGATGGGATTCATGGTTGGTTCGTCTCGTTCGTCTTTCTCGTTGCTTCGCCTCGTCCTCGTCGCTGGCGTGTTCGTCTCGTAGCCGTGGATCGTGTTGTGGCGCAAATCGGAGCTTATGTGCGCCTCTCCCGGATGCTTTGACGTGCCGTGCGTAGCGACGGGTTCGGCGCGTACGGGAAGCGCATCGTACTTGTCCGGCCGGACGGGGCTGCATTTTGGCTTCCGTGCGACTCGATTCTGCGTTTACGGATCCGGCTCGGTCGGGGAACAGGACCTGGATTGGGTGAGTACGACTGGGTCGGAATCTATGCTGTTGTGCGCATCGTACTTGCTCGTTCGGAATAATGTGCGGATCGGTCGGGAAACAGGCATTCGCATGGCTTTTTTCCCGACCGAATGGTGTTAGGTGCGCCTCCGACCGAGATCGGAATCGGTTAGTGTGTCCGAAGAAAACATTTGTTTATTACTTCTTTTCTTTCATTTATAAACATTCATTTTTTTTAAAATACCAGTGATAAATTGATTCAATTGGTTTTCACAGGAAAAACGTGTATAGAACTTCGTTGACAGACCACAAACTGAACTTAAACACAATGGTACACATAAAGTTTTTAAATTGTGTCATTGAACAAGACCTGGACATGGACAAACAATTCTACAAAACAAACAAATAAATTATAAGTTCAATACTTCTATACAATTAGTGAACACATTCAATAACAAAAAAAGAAGGAGATAATAAATAAATAATAAGTGAAACAGAACAGTGCAGCAACGCCCAAACTTGTTGGAATTTTTCGAGGATGTACACAACCTTACACTGGGCAGAGACCAAACAGTGGACTATTCAAGGCCCCCTACCTATTTTAGAACATATTAACAATATTTTACAACGTTTCAAGCAAAAGGGGGTCAGCCTGATAGTATATTTTATCACACTTGTTTGGTCGCATGATGGTCGACGCGTTTCGAACCCAAATGTGCTTTAAGAAGGGTTCTCATCAGGACCTAAAGCATCAAACAAAGCTTGTTTGAGATCAACTGATCTCATCCGGTAAGAAAAAATCAACTGTATTATTCTAGTCCAGATACTACAAACAATTGCGTGTGTTCGTGTCAATCTGTCTGTGGACTGCAATCATGTGTTCAAAAGGATCTTAGCTTCCTCCGGGTTTCGTGGCGGCGCCCGTGTCCATTTTGAACCTCAGTTACAGCATGCACTGCTATCCTAGTACCAATACTTTCACAAAGTTTATTCCGTGCGTCTGCATTCTCTCTTGTGTCATGCATGAAATCCCTGTACCAGGATTTCTGTAGAGCTCTCACAACACATCTGGCTTCTCAGCTATGCTGCTTGAAACTAAGAGAAGAAGAAGGATTGTCAAGCTGGAAAATTGATTTGCACCATCAGGCCCTGCATTCTGACTGACTGTGCCAGCTGCCTTATCTGGAACTACAGCCCTCTAGATGTACCTTGCTTCAAGAGGAATAAGGAGTGGACGCCAAGCTGAAAACCTGATCTGCACCATCTGGCCCTGCATTCTGACTGACTGTGCCTCCTGCATTATCTGGAACTACAGCCCTTGGGATGCACCTTGCTTCAAGAGGAACAAAGAGTGGGCTCCCTGTAAGCTACAGTTTAACAGAGCTCATGCGCGTCAACTCCACCAAAGGTCCACTGCCTGGAGTGCATTCAGTGGACTTTTAAGAGTTTTGGCCAGGTGCATTGTGGGAATTGTTGTCCCAAACTTTCAAGGACCCTCTTGAAGCTTCCAGATCCTTGGATTGTGTTTTTGACACTGTGGACCCTCCAGAGGAACTTCAGGAAGAAGTTCCAGAAGTTTGGAGCAACTTTGGGGAAAAAAACTCCATAAGGTGACTGAGTACTAGAAAGTGTTTGTTCTTTAAAAAATCATATCTCTGCTTTCCTACATTGGATTTTTGTTGCTTTGGTGTCATTTTAAAGATAAAATATTTCCTATGTTTATAAAATGATGTTGGATTTTTATTGTATGTTGAGTCTTAATAATGTATTGAATTGGTGTACATGCTCTACATACCTGTCTCCTAAGTTAGGCCTGCCTGCTCGCAGTCAAGCTACCCAGGGTTGAGCATAGGAATAATTTATTGAGACCTGTACTGAGCCCTAGACTGTGTTAGTGGCCTTATTGCTAGTGGTAGATGCATATTTACCACTACTAATAACCCACTTTCAAAAAGTACCAGTAGGGAAGGTGTTGCACTTAAACTAGAACACCAGTCCAACAATGAGTTCCCTAAAGCAAGTCAAATTAACGACATGCGTGCTAAAGGAACGTGTGGTAACGCACATTCGCTGTAATGTAGTGTAAAGGCGCTGCATGGTTTAGATTGCGTGGTAAAGGATGTTTCCTCTCTCACAACACCCTATCTTGACCTTTAGAATGCTTTTATGTGTGTACTGTGACTTCTACATACATTCCAAAAGTGTCTCTTGTTTCACCTGTTGAGTGCAGTTATGTTCCAGTACGGACAAACTCATAAACAAAAACTCTTCTAGTGCTTTTAGTACACTGATTTCCAGTTGACCTGTCACCCCATCCTATGGAAATGCACATAAACTCCTACAACACATCTCTTTCCTTACTTACATCATTCACTACTGCACCAGTACTGAGACATGTTCAGAGCTTTCACAATGAACCTCTAGCCTGATTTGCATCCCAGTACTGCTGCATCTACTCAGTCCTCACAAGGTGCATCTGTTCTGACTTGTAGTGTGCACTTGTTTCTTAGTTCTTGTGAACCCCCTGTACACTAAATATTTATTTTACTCAACAACTTGCCATATAATGTTAGATCTGGTAAAGATCTGGTTAGGTGAAGATGGCTCAACGGGTCATCACACCCACTGCAGAAATCTGTGTAACCTGTAGGTTACAAACTATAGTTTCACAGGGTATAATTTTGGATAAATACAGTTGAGTTTAATAATAATAACAGTTGTCTCTCATCTCAAGGTAAAGTCAGTGTAAATGTGCTACACAAACGTGTTGTACTTTCTCAACAAACCACAGGGATTGTATTAAACCATTATGTGGAATGGAGTGAACTGAAGCCTTATTTAAGCATGGAGTCCTCAGAATGTTGTACAAGTATCAACTACTCACTGAAGAACGTTTGTGAATCAGGCCTTTGGTGTCTGGGTGTTGTGAATCAGTTTTAGGATGGATGAAAAACTGGAAGCCTGAATTTAATTTCTAGATTATATGCTCCACAGTGTGGTAGGTTGATTAGGCTCTGTGACCTCTATAAAACATGGCATGCCAATCTATTTCCTATTAGACAAACCGACAGTGTTAATTAAAGGATCTCCTGGTTAAATGTATGGCTACCACTAGCATGGCAGAAAAAGCATGTGAGGTTGTTTGTAAACTTTCAATTTTCACCGTTTACAGAAGCACAGATCCACAATGTAGAGAGTAAATACACTCTTTACTTTTTAAGAGTCCTTTCTTTGGTTTTTAATCAGTCCATTTGAGGAATTGAACATACCATTGAAAACTGTATTTTCTGGGTACTTTGTTTTTACTCTGTTGGCACCAGGAGACTTGAGGGCCACTTTTGAGAATCTTGGGGGGTTATGTCTGGGCACTCATTTTCAGTCTGCTCTCAGGCCAGAGATGACCATATCTGGAGGAACAAGAGCGACTCTCTATCCCGTCTAGTGTAGAACTCTCCGCAGGACATTATTCTAAGAGCCGCCGCATCATCTGGTGAGCCGTCAGTAGAGGAAAGAGAAGAGGCGGGTCCGCACAATCGGGGTTCTTAAAAAGGGGGACAAAGGAGGCATTATTCTCCAAGCCCTTTGCTTTTTCAAGGTACCCAACTCAAACTTCAAAATGTAGTTATAGATTTTAAAGAAAGCCTGTCCTGTTTATTAATGATGAGGCAGGTAACACTGCTGAGACCACTAGATGGCGCCAGATGCTGTTGCCCTTTGCTTTTTCAAGGCACCCCACTCATACTCCAAAATATTTTTATAGATTTTGAAGCAAGCCTGTCCTGTAAGAGGTAACACGGCTCAGACCACTAGATGGCGCCACATGCTTCAGCGGCCATGTTTTGTCTTTCTCTGTAGGGCATTTTTTTATAAACGTAGAAGCAAGTATTTGTGCTTTGTTGGGCTCAACTTTAAGTTTTTGAGCCTATGGTTTTATTGTGCCACTGATTAGATAATAACGCCTTTTTTCACTGGAACTCTTTTTTTCCTGCTGACAGTCACCCCAAGAGAGTGGAGGGCTCTTATACAAGGGATGTCTCCTTCTCCTCCAGCTGTGGCACCTGGAGAGAAGTCAATGTTTACTGGTGTGTCGGCAAGCGCTGGCGAAGCCTCACCATTTGCTGCCCGCAACCCATCAGAGGTGCCCCCAGGAGGCCCGACTTCTTGGGAAGGCACAGTTCTCCACCCTTCAGTGCTGGTAATTGGGGAGCACTGATTCATTACTGTGTCATGTACCACCTGCACCAGCCTTTCCTGCACAAACTAAGCAGGCCCTGCTCCTGTGACCTACAGGATAAGTGAACGTGTTTTACTTCTCTGCCACTAAGGATGACAAAGGAAGGGATGCAGGACCCATACTCCAGGCCACAGGGACAGGCCATCCACCTTGGTGAGACTCCCTAAACAAATTCAGAGCCTACACCAGAGACTTCACATATTGTTCCTCTGGCCCTAAGACTTGATAGCTCCAGAGTTAGTTTCCATTCCACTTCATCACAGCCTCAGCTCATGTACATGTTCAATCTCAGAAGGTTCCTTTTGTATGGACCGGTGCTGCTGTCAATGGGCTGCTCTTCAGGGGTTGGGCCATTTCTCATTCCTCACTGGGAATTGCCTCAGCAGTCTTCTGCAGCATCCCTGGCCCACAGGCTCCCCCAGGCTCTGCACTCTCTGCTGCACTGGAGGTCAGGTTTCTCCACTCACCACTCACAGTCGTTGATGGACTCAGTCAGTACTGGTGGCTCCACACTGTACTGCCTACATCTCTAATGGGCACTGTGCCTTTCTATAAAGGCCCGAACACTGAATTACAAACATGTCTGAATAATGGGCAAGGAAAAACACTCTTGGGGAAGGAACTGAGTACTTGGGACCTGCTGTAAAACTCGTACATAATTTACTGCCACTTTTACTAACCATTAGCTCCTCATAGGTAGAGGTAATAAATCGTGTTCGTTTTATCCTGCAGGGTTTGTCATATGTGCCTTGTTTAGTGGGATTGTTGTGCAAGTGGGTACGATGCCTGGTGTTGACTTCTCTCTCCAGTATCTGCAGACTTATGTGCCCACCTAAAGTCCAGCTCTCTGTAAGAATGTCATTGTTGGTAGTGAAGCACGCTCACTTTCCTCGGCCCTTTAACACCAGCGCTGTTCGCTTGTTTTTAACACTTTGCACTAACTCACATAGAGGTAACTCGGAAATGCTCCAAGTTGGTGCAGGAGGTGAACCTCTCGTGTTTCTTGTCTGTGTCTCCTCCTGTTCCTGAGTGGTGCCTCTTCCTGTTGCTGTGCTGTCTGCGAATTTCAGTCTGAGTCAAGTCCATGTGACCTGGACAGTGTCTTAAAAAGAAGCGCAGAGCTGTGCTCTGAGCCAGCGCACACCTTCATATACAGCCCGAGGATGGTGGAGCCATGCACAAACGTCTCTGGAGCCGCTATTCTTTCTGCTCCTTTCTCCACAACTCAGGACCTCAAGCTTCGCACACGACTCCAGGTTTTCTTGGTTCCCTGAAACCTGCAAATCCCTGTTACATTAGACTCTCAGGAGAGCAACACGTCAGCTCTGCACCGCCTGAACCACAAAACGCCCGACGCTCTGAGAAGAAAGTATACCGGGGCAACTACTAACCAGGATTCACAAAAAAGTGACTTAGAATGTTCCAGACAGAGTATACATAGAGGGGATTGGACCAAGCAACCAATAGCTACACAAAGAATGTGTGGGACCTGCACTGGTAGCTAGCTCTCTCTTGCTGTAAATGGAAATGACGAAGAGTCTTTTATATGCCAGGCATGCTTGGCTCAGCGTCATATTCACATATTCATCTGTGATTGATAACAGGAGTACTTTTGAATTAAGTACTAATACAGTTAGATTTGTTGCCTGTGTCTCAGAAATGCCAGGAAGCCTGAAGAAAAAAAGGTCGAATGAAAGTCATGCTCATGTCGATTATGAGTTAGCCCTGTGCTGAGTAATACTAAAATGTGTCAGTCTAATAAGAAGCTAGTACGGTTGGGTCAGAAACACTTAAGACGAGTGTGACACGGTCTTCTATTCGTCAATAGGAGGCTGCTAGTACTGGGTGAGAGTCGGGCATGAACAGTGGGTGTCACTAGAAGTCTCTCCCTCACGGACAAGATGCCCTGTACCCGGATCAAGTTCAATGCCTGCATGACTGTGATTGCCCACTGGATGAAGAACAACTGTCTAAAGCTGAACACCAACAAGACTCAAATTGAGATCTTTGAGAAGAGCACATCACTGTGGGATTAAACCTGGTGGCCAAGGGAGCTAGGACTGATACCCACCCCCACCAACTATGCCAAGAACCTCGGGATCATCATCAACAGCAAACTTGACATAACCGCCCAAGTTAATGCCGTCACTGGTTCATGCTTCCATACCCTGAAGATGCTGAGGAAGATTTTCAAATGGCTCCCAATCAGCACCTGGAAATCCATCATGCATGACCTTTTCACAAGCAAGTGGGACTACAGGAACACCCTGTATGTCGGGATCAACAAAACTTCACTTGAATGCTGCAGACCATTCAGAACTCAGCAGAGAGAATCACTCCTAACCACCCATGTCGCACTCACCTCACACCACACATGAAGGAGCTCCACTGGCTCTCCATTCACAAATGAGCACAATTCAAACTCCTCATCCACACTTACAAGGCACGGTTTGTCATATGTGCCTTGTTTAGTGGGATTGTTGTGCAAGTGGGTACGATGCCTGATGTTGACTTCTCTCTCCAGTATCTGCAGACTTATGTGCCCACCTAAGGTCCAGCTCTCTGTAAGAATGTCATTGTTGGTAGTGAGGCACGCTCACTTTCCTTGGCCCTTTAACACCAGCGCTGTTCGCTTGTTTTTAACACTTTGCACTGTCTAACTCGCATAGCGGTAACTCTGAAATGCTCCGAGTTGGTGCAGGAGGTGAACCTCTCGTGTTTCTTGTCTGTGTCTCCTCCTGTTCCTGACTGGTGCCTCTTCCTGTTTCTGAGCTGTGTTGTCTGTGAATTTCAGTCTGAGTCAAGTCCATGTGACCTGGACAGTGTCTTAAAAAGAAGCGCAGAGCTGTGCTCTGAGCCAGCGCACACCTTCATATTACAGCCCGAGGATGGTGGAGCCATGCACAAACGTCTCTGGAGCCGCTATTCTTTCTGCTCCTTTCTCCACAACTCAGGACCTCAAGCTTCGCACACGACTCCGGGTTTTCTTGGTTCCCTGAAACCTGCAAATCCCTGTTACATAAGACTCTCAGGAAAGCAGCCCGTCAGCTCTGCACCGCCTGAACCACAAAACGCCCGATGCTCTGAAAAGAAAGTTTAGCAGGGTAGCTACTAACCAGGATTCACAAAAGAGTGACTCACAATGATCCAGGCAGAGTATAAATGGAGGGGATTGGACCCTGCAACCTCTAGCTACATAAAGAACATTTTAGGAGCTGCATTCACAGCTCTCTCTTGCTGTAAATGGAAATGACGAAGAGTCTTTCATATGCCAGGCATGCTTAGCTCAGCATCATATTTACATATTCATCTGTGATTGATAACAGGAGTACTTTTGAATTAAGTACTAATAAAGTTAGATTTGTAGCCTGTGTCTCAGAAATGCTAGGAAGCCTGAGGAAAAAACAGTCGAATGACAGTCATGCATAACTCAGACAGTATTTTTATTTCTTTTTGTCGATTATATGAGTTAGTGTTGTATATGCATCTTTCTATTATGTCTTGCATTCTCCTTTTATTGTATTCTGTCCCCTACTGTGTGCATGTGGAGCGTGGCATGGAACACTCCTTGTGTTCGTCACGAGTTCCAATTCAGGTCATCAGTTGCACTGGGTCCTGGAGTGGAAGTCGTGCTGCCTGGCGCTCACCTGTTTTCCTGTCAAGCTGAATAAACCTTTTTCACCCTCAATACGTCTACGGCAAGTCATTACAATTGGCGACGATCGACGGAAAGAACCACATGGAAGTCCATCCTTGGATGTACATTTTTTTTTTAAATGTGGAGAATACAAGGGATTTCATCAACGAGACACATTTACGATTGCCAGTGTCTCTTCAACCTAAAAGGGAATCGTTTTATCATCTTCGTGACAGACTTGTGTTCAAAGTACATTGGGTAAGATTTTTAGCATTTCCCATTCTACTTACGGTGTTAGTGTGGATCGTAGGGGGGGAACTGCCATCGGCCGCATCTTTCGAGATCGAGCGTGGATCGCGCGACTGTGTGCCTGCACGCGCAATAGAGAGCAACACGGAGATACACGTCATCGCGCAAGGTCACGCAGCGTGACCTTTGCTTAGCGGCCATTTTGGGGGAAATTGATCAGGAGTGTTCGAGCATCGGAAGAGTTTGTCGGAGCAGAACAAACTTACTCCTGCAACGGTGGCGAACAGCAGGGGGGAGTAGAAGAGCAGCAACACATGGCAATAGCCGCATCCAAAGAATGTCAGGCACATAATCAAACCTAGAAGCAGCATCACAATAGGGATTGGCCCAAGCAAACTCCACCACCTGGCGGTTGACTGAGTTTTTTGCCAAACTTCAAGTGGAGTGTGGAGTGGGCATAACTCCGCATACTCCGCCGGTTTACCACCCACCCCTAGCTGATTCCTGAGGAAGGTGAGTTGGACTGGACAGAATGGATTACAGTCCTTTGGGTTGCACACATAATGGTAGTATGGAAGCAAACTGAAGATCTAACTTTTCAGTGTTTTTTTGGGCAAACTTCATCTATGTACCAGAGATGCCCAGCAAGGCCTTATGAGTACCTCTTTCTTTCCGTGTCGTGAGCTCGGCCCTGCCAACCGGGGTACACTCTTATATCAGCATGTCTTCTGTTCATACTCACATTCTCAGAAGGTGGAGGTTTAGCTGTTCATGCACCTTTTATAACAAGCTATATACAATGACACTTCTTGACATATCACAATGACAATCAGATATGGAATGATATTAACAAACTCCATCTGAGAAGATATGTCCACCATTTCTTCCTGCATCCTACGCCTGCTCAGGACTATAAACTTTGGACAAAATATTTCAGACTGGGCAACATAGTGCAGTAACCCGCTAAGTTGATTAAGATATAAAAAAAATACATTAAAGGCACCTACAGAGCTGCTCACAGCTGCCAGCTTGCTGAAAATCATAAATTACGCACCTCTCAATCCTCCTTCTGCATCCATCACACTGCTAAGAGCAGCACCCCATAACATGGTAACTGCACCTCAGTGGTCATCATATGTGACATGGGAACACTTGTCACATAGGATCAAAGCAAAGAGAACACACTTTTAGCCACACATATTGCATAATGTAGGGTGGTTTCCATGAAGGCAAGCACTTCAGTACTCCACATATGCGTAATACGTGATATATAAATGTTGCAGTACAGTACAACACACTACGATAGGTGGGCTGGTAAGAAAAGGAAGCATAGGCTCAAAACCGTGTCAATGTCAGAATCCCTTTTGAGCAGCCTTTAGTCACTGGAGCTTGCTGAATTATGCCATCAGTGCCTCCAATCCGTACATCTCACCTACAAATAGACTCAGAACATAGAAGTAGAGCCCTTCAAGAGACATTGATTGCTATATAAAGATAAAAACAACTTTTAAAACTTTGTCAGAGGAAGTACAGAATAAGTGCTTGTGACTTTTACACTACATCCTTATCTCAGATCTGCTGATGTTTCTAGCTCTACACATTTTCCATTGTCTAAGGCATTTCCACCATATGAATACTTATTAATATAAATTTATACATTTATAAACTGAATACAAATCACACAGACATAAGCTGGAGACATCCATATTCCTATGTCCAAACCTTCTCACAACAACCATACAGGGGAGAGGATGTGGCATTACAGCCAGAGCAGCCGACTTTAAAACTGGTAAACCGGGTTTGAGTCTCAGCTGCTCAATATCCTGTGATACTGGGCAAAGCACTTAGGGCCATATGTATCAAAGTCCCCTTTTGCGATTCTCAAATAGCGATTTTTTGCGAATCGCTATTTGAGAAACGCAAAACCGTATGTAAACAAATAATCGCAAAACATTAGCGATTCGTTAAAATTCGCTAAATGAATAGCGATGAGCCAAATAGCGATTAATTAGTATTGAACTTTCTATTTTGCGAATTTCGCACAATTGCGAAAATCGCAAAATTGCGAAGTTCGCGAACTACAATTCTGAGACTCAGGTGCAGCTTGATGACATCACAACCAGGAAGTGTGACTACCCATGCTGCACCTGAGTCTCAGAAGCAGAGTGAGAGAGCAGGAGTTGAGGCTGAGGCATCACTGCAGTGCTACACACATTGGAGAGAGTGGAGACATGGCCAGCAAGGACAAGCAGCAGGGGAGACACCCAGAATTAGAAAACCAAAGTTCACAGAAAGTGAGCAGGAGGCTCTGATACAGGAGATGGTTGTGAGCCATGAGCTCCTGTTTGGCAAGAAGTCCCTGCGTGTGCCAGAGACACGCAAGAGAAGGATATGGGCAGACATCCAGCGCAAAGTCAACGCAATTGGCGTCACACATCGCAGCGTCAAAGACCTACAGAAGCGCTGGTATGATATGCGCGAGCGCTCAAAGGAGAAGGTTGCTGCCAGGTTGGAGGAGGCCAACAGGACCGGTGGGGGACCTCCACTGCCACCGCTTCAACACCACTCGAAGAAATGGTTGAGGGGACCCTGCTTCCGGAGAGTGCAGTGGGCGTGTCAGACCTGGACAGCTCCGACCACACACAACCAAGACAAGGTAAGAAGCATGCCATCACACCCCTGATACCTCCCTACTACCCCCACACACCCAGGAGAGTCCCAGGGGCACAACAAAACTACAATTCCAGTGCAGGTACACAAGCACACACAGCAATGCATTATGGGAGATGTAGTTACATGCACCTAACAGTGGAGCAATGACACCCAGCCAGGCTCAAACAGTATGTGTGCATCATGAAAGTCAAAATACAGATAGATAGGACCCATGTAACTCCAAACAGTGATATTTAATGCATGACAAATGCAAGGCAGGACAGTAAATTAATGTGTGCATTTATGTCCACAGCACCAGCAGAAACACAGGGAACAATCAGTGGAGGGGAGGATGAATCCCCCAGCCCAGAGGCAACAGGGCAAGAGGAGGAGGAGGAAGAGGAAGACGAGGGCAGCCCAGTCATCCCTCCAATACGCCGCAGGCGGATTGCAGCGCCACCATTGCCACCACTGGAGGAGGAATCCCAGGACACCGATGTCAATGTCCAAACAGTCCAGGGACAGTCAGAGCCACAACCCCGTGCTTGAGCACGTGCCGAACCAATACCACCAATCCCATCCAGGCTCAGGGCACCACGTGCATCCACTAGTGCAGCAGTCACAGGAGACGACACAGTCTTCCAAGGGCTGGAGGGCCACATGTTGGAGGTCCAGCGCCTGCAGGCAAAAACATACGGTCAATCCAGAGGCAAATCAGGGTTGGCTTCATGGGCCTGACGGGTGCCCTGGAGGCACTCTGTGCTGAACTAAGGGCGGACCGTGCTGCTAGGCGCAGGGAGAGGCAGCGCCTCCACACCCGCCTAGACCTCTACACCAGGGCGGTAAACCGCCTTTCCTCAGCGACCTCTGTGCTGTCAAGGCGCAGCATCAGTATGCAGCACGAGGTGTCACACTGCAGCCAGGACGTGGCCAGGGGTCTGGTACAGGTGACATGTGCTGTGGATCAGCTGTGGGCAGCTGCCACTGCTGGCCCAGGAGTCCTCACTCCAACAGACGAGGACGCACAATCTAGCAGGAGCAGCATTACACCACCGCCCCCACCGGACAGGCGACGTGCGTCACGGCAGGGCTGCTGAGACAGGCGAAGAGAGCACAGTGCACCCACGGTGAGGGCCTACAGGCCGTCAGCGCCGCAGTTGAGGCGCTCAGACATAGGCATGGATATGGGTGCATCAACCCAGTGCACACAGACACTTGGTCAAGAGTCAATTTTCACTGTGAATCACACATGTGCGGTACTTTTAACAATACATTGTGTGCCACACAGGCTGTGTGCCGATATATATCCTGTACAAAGGGAAATTAAACACAGTCCTGTATTAGATCTTTGGCATTGTGTCATCTTTTCTTACCTAGAAATAGTTATGTGTGATCTCATCTCGCCTCTGGCGCCCAGCAGCTGCACCAATTACTCCGGCCGGCATGCGTCCAGGAGCTGGCCCCTCCTCATCTGATGATTCTGATTCAGTGAGCTCCACTGGTGTGCCCTTCCTGGCGGCGATGTTGTGCAGCATGGCACACACTACCACTATCTTGCAACAGGTCTGGGGGCTGTATTGAAGTGCCCCTCCACTCTTATGTAGGCATCAAAACCGGCTCTTGAGTATTCCGAAGGTCGGCTCGATGGTACATCTGGTTGCTATGTGGGCACTGTTGTACCTCTGCTCCCCAGCGTTGGCAGGATTAAGGTAAGGAGTGAGTATGTAGTCCCGGACCGCATACGCACTGTCACCTGTGGGGCGAGAAAAATATGGTTGAACACTGTCCTGCCACTGCTATGCATTACTAGTGTGTCCTTCTATCACATGCAATTACCTAGTAGGTATCCCTCACCAAACTCCCCACTTGTGAGTCGGCGGTGTATCCCACTGTGGCGGAAGATGAATGAGTCGTGGGTGCTGCCTGGGTATTTAGCGACGATGTCGGTGATGATGTGCCTGGCATTACACACCACCTGTATGTTCAGGGAATGGTAGGACTTGCGATTCCTGAACACATACTCGTTCTGGGAGGGGGGGGATATGGCAACATGGGTCCCATCTATGCATCCAATGACGTGGGGGAATTGTGCAATTTGATAGAACTCCTGCTTGGTCTGGTCTAGTGCCTGTGGTGTGCTGGGGAAGTGTATGTGGTTATGCAGCCTCTGTACCATGGCATCAAGGAACGCGTGGAAGAAGCGCGACAATGCACTCTGGGAGACCCCTCCTGCTTTGGCTATCACCCCCTGGAAGCTCCCTGACGCCAAGAGGTGGAGTGAGCACAGGACCTGTATGTGGGTGGGGATTGTGTGTGTCCTGCGTGTGGGGTGTTCAAGGATAGGTTTGAGCTCTGCTATTAATTCCAGGATGCTCTCTTCATCCAGCCTGTAGTTTGTATGGATCTCCTCCTCAGTCCGCTGGAACAGGGTTATGCGCGCTCTGAAGATCCTTTCCTGGCGTCTCCTTCTCTGTGCAGCAGCTCTGAGTCGCAGCCTCCTGGCTATCACGTACAGCCCTGACATTGTGGCAAACATCAGTTGCATTGTGGGTCTCTTTAAATAGGTTGCACCTGGTTACCACCTGCTCAGACTTGGTGGTAATTGCGATTCTCTATTTTGCGAATTTCGTGAATTCGCAAATTGAGAATTATTCATGCATTCCGTTTAGCGAATTCGCTAATTCTGAACACAACAATTGCGAATTTCGCTAGATTTTGTCACATTTTGCAAATTCGCAAATATTTCGCAAAATGGTATTATTCGCTATTTTGCTAATCGCTAATTATGCGATTCGCACATTGGCAGTCGGGATGTGTCTCATACATAGCGGGGCTCTGTTTTGCGATCGCAAACACCGTTTTTCTGCGATTCGCAGTGTTTGCGATCGCAAAACAGCTTCATACATATGGCCCTTAATCTCCCTGTGCCAAAAAATGAATGTGTCAGAGCGTGGCCACGCGTCGGCAAAAATGGACGCGAACTAGAACAGCTCCGCTGGTCCCCAGTGCCACCCGTTAATTATTCCTCCTAACGACTCCGACTTTGTCAGAGGAAATCGCAGCCCAAGACGACAGGCAGCTGGAGAAGTTAGCGACGACGATTCCGCCATCCCAGAGAGTACAGGAACACTGCGCCTCACTTCGGGGATCAGAACCAACGGCAAGCCACGGGCTTGCGTGATCGGCCAGGCCGCGCAGAAGCGACTCCGTGAACTCGACTGTCGGGATGTGGAAGTGTGCCTTCTGCCAGACACACTGGTGCAGGGTTTACCCTTTGTCCACGGGTTCAAACAAGTAAGGAGAATCGACACTGGAGTGAAGTAAAGATCAGATCATTTATTAACACTCATGAGCGGGGGCCTCGTCCAACAAGCACCAAGAGATACTCAAGGAGGAAGCACACTGAGCAATGATTACATGGGCTTTTATAGGAAAAGATCACAAACAGGGGACACCCAATGGTGTAAATAGAGCTTGAGAAAGACACACACAATGAGGTAATATAAACACCAACAGCCTTGGTGTTTAAGCAACTTTGAGTCTTGGGGCTACATAACAAGATACACTATCTATGTACACTTTATTCATGGATTAACCATTGTCAGGAAACTCCGAGCAGATGCCAGCTGTTCTTTTGTGCTGCCTCTGCGTGTATACATATTTTGCAATACCCCAATCTAGTTTCTTTACACACGATTGTGCAAGGGGAGTGCCAAGGACAGAGCAGGGGCTGGCAAAGAGGACAGAGATAAAATGGATGACGCATAGGTCAACACAGCAACGAGAAGAGGTCAGGTTTTACATTTTAACAGTCCCTCCTTTTTAGCCTATGCTAATCCATTTTCAAGGTACATATATTAGTCCTGGATATCAAACATCATAAGTTCATCAATGTCCTGTTGTACCATCATTTGTTTATTCAATGCATGGACGTTAACTGGGAGAGGCTTGATATTGTTACAGGCGGACATGCAAACTGTACATATCATAGGGGCACACTGAATGCAACAACATCAAGTAACAAAGATGGCTCCTATTATCACTATTACCATCAATATTTTCCAGCCCCAAGTAGAAAACATACCCCAAAACCATTCTGACCAAGTCCATGTTCCTTTTTCCTGGTGTATTTCTGCAGCTATTTGGTGAAGCTTTTGTGTGGCTCAATTAACATTAAGGGCGTTTTATGTAAATATTGAACAAATGTATTGTGCTTATATATTTGGCAGTGTGAATCCTTAAGAGAGGACAAGGTGAAGTGATAATGTTCAGATGCGGTAGGAGTAGGGGCACTAGGCTATGAACAGGGTAATATGTTTCAAGCCTCCAAAATAGACCCAAAAATCCCAATACTAACAATAGAAAACATACAAATATCCCTATTTTTCTCCTTTTAATCCAAAACTGTCAGCTTTTAGCGGGGGCATTCGGGGCAAGTACTTCTATTCCTCCTAATAGGTCAAAAAACACCTTCCCAAAGGGCCTTAATGGCAGATCGACAACTCTACCCATTTCAACCTAATCTATATACAAATACCTATTTCAGAAGAACACCTACACTATTCCATATACTGATCTTTTATATTCAACCTGTATGTTTCTTAACCTTCCTTCCTCTTACTGTAGTATTTGTTGTTTGATTGCCAAGGTAACAAAGAGTAGCGTAACGATCAGCCAGAAACAGAGCAATGTAATCTCAATTCTCCCAAAATTCCCTCACTACTCTATCAGAGAGCATAAGTCCCAAGTGACTTTTGCTTCAAAGCCTCACTGGCAAGCTTATGTACCGGTCCGGACGTTGGCGGTCTTGACCACCGGCATGGGTTGATACCTCTCCAGAGATAGTTTCTTCAATCAAAGTCTATAGTTCTTTTCGGCCCTTGGCCGCATTTTGTATCAGGGCTGAACAATGTCAGGATGTTCAAACAGAATCTGTTCATCTGGGTCAGGCATGATGGCAGCAAGTTATTGTTCCAATGACACCCCTTCACCATGTTTCAAAAAGACCACCATCCCCAAAAGGCACTTGCTGAGAGATCTGATCATATTCAAAATCAGGTATTTCTCTTGTTATCCACTGATCATATGGCAAAGGGAGTGGCGCTTGCTTTCTCCACATCACTGGCATGGATCCAGTGTCTGTGCCCTGTGCACTTAACAGCAGTCTGAGTGGTGAAGAGAACTTGCACTGGACCCTTCTAGCATGGCTCAAGGCTGGACTTCCTCTGAAACTGTTGGGTAAAGACACAGTCTCTAGGCCTCAGCTTGTGACCTGGACCTTTAAGACTGAGAGAGAGTCTGGCCTTCACCTGTGAATGGATCAAATGCAAATCTTTAGTCAATACAGTAATCAACAAGAAAGGTAAATTCAATGTCAGATTGTCCTTGATCTTGGTACACCCTTTTACATTTGCTGGCCTCCCCATAACCACCTCAACTGGTTGCAAGACCTCGAAGGGGAGATCTGGGGGTGCAAAATATCCTGTTGAAACGGGGTACCTTTTCCTGTGTTATAAGTATGGCACATCATGCACCTCTTGACATAGAACTCTGCCACCCTGGGAATCAGATTATTGAACCATACATGATCTGACGTGGCCACTATTCCTTTAGCACTGATGTGGGCTGAACTGTGGGCAATGGTAACAATAGCATTCACATAACAATTTGGAAGCATTCAGCTTTGCTTCCCTGACAGATCTATCCAACATCCTGTTGCATCCTGACACCCATATCTTTTACACTGTTCCTTCTCTTCCTCCGTAGCTTCTTCCTGTACTTCCCTAATGCAATCTAGAGTCTGATTAAACGTAGGCACTTCTGGTGTCCATCTAGCTGTCCCTACAATATACATTAAACTATACTCTAAATAGGCTGTTTGTTTAGCTGTTTCATTGGCAAAAGTATTTCCCTGTATTACCTCATCTATAATTTTCTTGTGGACAAAACATTTAACAATAGCAACTCTTTTTGGTAACATCAAGGTATCCAGTAACTTTACTATTCATTCCCCATACTGTATCTTATCACCATGCAAAGTCAAAAAGCCCCTTTTTAGGTCTCGTGCCTAGCGTTGCAGTGCGCAGCCCTGCTCGCGCAGCGCGAGCCCTCTAGAAAGGGCTTCTGAAAACGACCCACACGCTCGTGCGTGTGATTCTGTTTTCAGAAGCCCTCATTGGCTGTAGCGTGCGTTTTTTTAAAAAAAACGGCACGCTATTGGGCAAAGGCGGGCGCATGTCCCGCCTTCGCTCCTCCCTTTCCCGACAATGGCCAGAACGCGCAGCAGCGCGCGTTCGCCTCGCTGCCGCGCTCCCTGGCCCCCCCGCTCCTCTGTGGTGCGCGCGCACCACTTGTTTTTTCCAGCTGTAAAGCATGTTGATCTATGGTGCTTCAGAAGCTGAAGGGCTGGGTGAGCGTTTCATAAAAGTAACCTGAGTGTGTCTAATCACAGGGCGCTTGAATATCCCAGGCATCATTGTTTCTCTCTGGGCAGTGATTTTCCCCTGCCTCCTCCTTGTTTATCTTTCTAAACGGCACCTGTTAAAGAAAAGACTTCAGGAGTTGGCTGAGGCTGCACATCTATCATAAATATTCCGCTCCACCCTATTTCTCACTATGTATAATGTGTCAAGGAAAAAATAGCCTGGTCTGGGAGCCGGTCGGTTAAAGAGGCCATCTTTTTTTTTTAAATGCAGATTTATATAGCGCGAACTCGACCCGAAGGTATGGAAGCGCTTTACACGAGCACCGGTTACGTTACACAAGGACACATTCATGTTTTGGTAGGCACGGGGAGATTAAGTGATTTGCCCAGAATCACAGGATGTGGGCGCGACCCCGAGTCTCGAGCCTTGGTTTCCCAGCTCCAAAGTCGGCAATCTAGCCGTCAGACCACATCCTCTCCCCTTCATGCTGCTGGTTGCGCCTGGTAGGATTCATCGACCATATCGTGAATCGCTAAGTAGGACTGGAACAAGATGACGCATTGGGTATCCAAGTACTTTTTCATGCTTAAGTATGAAACAGCATATAAAGTTGAACGCTTCACATCTGTAAACAGTATGAAAAAGACGGGGGGTGGGGGAGCTGAAATGTGTCAGCAGCACACAATTTGCACCCTTTTCCAGTTGCGCCCTGCACTTTATTGATTAATAAATTAATTAATTTTTTTCTTAAGTTATGGTGGATTCCTGCCTGGGTGGATTGTCTTTTGGACTATGAGGAGTTCTGCTGTTTATATGCTGTTTAAAGTTATAAAACTGTATTGTACAATTTAGAAAAGAAAGGCGGCAAAACTGAAGCATAAGTTTACAAAAGAGTCTGAAGGCTCTCTGCCCAGCAGTTCCTTCCTTAGAATATAAATAACTCCACTTCATCATTTTTACTGGTGCTGAATTTGATAGCTCCATTAGTGCTGATCAAATGTTTTGCTCACTCAAAAAACTCGGCTTGTTTTGGGAGAGCTAGTGCCGCCGGGCAGCGCAGGCGCAAACTTGGACCTCATTCGGAAGAACACCTGAGGAGAGGTGAGCCTGGGAGTTAGACAGTGGCCCTCCCCCACCCCAAATCCATTCCCACGGAAAACGTCGAGCGGGAGACTGTTGTTGCAAGCGCTGCAGCAGGAAAGCAGCAGCCAAGTTGGTTTCGGAAGTGGCTGCTGGCTGTAGCAGAAAGCAAAGACAAGCCACAGAGGAATTGAGCCAGGCAGGGCTAACTGGGGTTTCCCTTGAAAATGTGTTGAGTCTACAGATGACAAAACTTAACAATTAACAAAACTCTACGCACCGCAGGAACTTAATATATATGGAGTTAAAATAGCTGCTCTGTTCTTGTGCTGTGCGGCTATCCATCCTGCGCTTACCCCATGACTGATGCTAACATTGCTTCTGTTTCTCTTCTGTTGCCCTCGCTAGTCTGTTGTGCGTGAGGGAAGCTTGTCTGTGTTTTGGAATAATCTGGTGCAACGGCTGCCACAGTGCCACTGTCATGTGTGCGTGGGAAGTTTCACTGCTTCTGGGTGCAATACATTTGTTCCGCGTGTGAGGCGAGTTTGTACTGTTGTTGAGTGTGCTGTACATATTCTGTCTGTCCAAGTGAACCTTGGGCAGGGCTTTAAGTGGGGTGAAAAACTGGGGGTCTCTCATAGGGGCCTCTCATAGGGGCGTGGCCAATGTAATTAAGGGCGTGACTTAAAAATAGGTAAACTAAAAAGTCTGTGCTTAGCATAGTGTGCCGCCAGACTTGTATTTTGCTGTTTCTGTCATTGAATCCAGATATATGATACAACAAGTAACATCATACCTACAATAAATCAGGACTATTGGCTTTGTCAATGGTTGTTAGTTGCATAAGATAAATAAGCAGCAACTAAGGCTTGTATATAATATTGAAAAACTTCCACTTAAAGCCCTGGTGACACAACGACAATGTAGCTGCTCCTGACTTTCAAAAAGAGAAGAAAAATCCAAAGAGAAAATGACTTTCTTTAAAGAATTTCCCTTCACCTATAACGCTCACCTGGCATGACGTCATGCCGTAACTTCTCCACTAGTGAGAAGTGAGCAGTGTGAGCACCGCCCATCAATGTGCCTGTTGTCACTGCAGTCTGGAAAAAACGGACCGCTTGTGCCAGGGCACAAAACAGAGCCCAATAGAGACCCGTTTTGAGGCCCCCTTTAAAAACTGCTAGTGCTCAGCACCGGTGAGACCCGGCCCACTTAAAGCCCGACTTGGGCTAATGCTAACTGAAATGATGTGCACCTGTATTAGCAAGTGAAGCTTGCACCACTGCTTCACATGCTCTGTCCCGTCTGTGTGTGAGAGGAAGCCGGGACAGCTGCAGCTTATGCACTGTTAGTTGCATTTGTTTAAGGGCAGATTGCATTTCTCTTGCCCTTGCTGTTCCCGCTTTATGGTGCAAGCTTGCTCTGGAGCTCTGTAGGTTGCACTTGTGTCTGTGTGTGAGTGAAGCTTGTACTCCCGGTGCCTTTGTTGTGTTTCACAGGAAAATGGATGCAGCTGCTTCCCAGGCTATGTCTGTTTTGTATAAGTGTGACTATTGCTGTACCTGATTTGTATGTGTGAATAAAGAGTGCACTGTTGTATCCCCTCTTTGTGTGTGAGGGAAGCTTTCACTATTGGGCTTGTGATGTAAGTGCATATATGTGTGTGTGTGTGTGTGTGGTGGAAGCTTGGACTGATGTCTGTGTTGTTTCTCTTCTTTGCGCAAAGGAACTTGCACTGCTTTTAGCCTTTTTTTTTTTGTCTTTTGTTTGAGAACATCTTGCACTTTTGGTTTCTATGCAGCTGAAATACTCTGTGACAGTAGTGCTTCGATGCCTGCCTTTGTTCTGTGTGTGAGAGACTCTAATGCTGCTTTTGCCAATTCTGCATATGTTAAGTGTGTGCAAGGAAAGTCTGCATTGTTGCTTCATGTGTGTGTGTTTAAGAGAAGCTTTCACTTCTAATCCCCATGCCGTACACATTCTACTTGTCAGATACTACACCACTGTTGCCTATGCTGTATCATTTCTGTGGGCAAAGAATCATTTCTGCTGTTGTATGTTTGTGTTGTACTGCTGCTGTGTATGCTGTACATGTTCTTTGTATACGAGGGGAGTTTGCACAAGATGGATGAAAGTGCTACGTGCTTTCCATAAAATTCTTTATTTGCCACCTTTAATGAGTAATAATGTCGCACCTAAAGTCTTTCTTTCTTAAATGTAAATATTTGTGCATTGCAAAAATGCCAATGCCCAGCACAACAACCTTTCACCCATAAAAACAGCTGTGGAGCCCATGTGACGGCAGGGTGAGGTATGTCACACTGCCAAGGAGAACTTTGGCTTCCAGCACTCTCGTGTGAACATCTCTCATGGGTGGGAGCCACAGTGTATAGACACAACAGCCCGACAGCCAGTTTATACAGGATAACTACTGTGTGTACAGTAATGCAATTGTCAAAGGTAATTAAAATTGTGTATGTGAGTAGATGGTAGAAAAGAGCACAGGTTTCTGTACAGTAACAGCTCTGTGCACAGTAGCAATTCTCTGCACAGTAACGAGGGCTTATAGTGTCAAACATGCACAATAACAGTTGTTTAAAAAAAAAAAAACACAAGCCTGAATGCATATATATGAACAGTGGAACAAGAATGTTAACTGCATTGTCAGTATACTAAAACCTATATGTATGCGTAGAGTAAAAATTACATTTATTTATAAACTTTAAAATAAGCTACGACGAAGTGCAGGCTTGAAGTGATTTCTGTGAAAGCCCAATACATGGAGTATTTCAATAACAACACAACAGACCTATCACAACAGGAAACTCATCCGATCCCACTGTATTCCAAAGTGCAGGTCAATTCTTGCACCTCTCTTTGAGGTAAAACTTCCCAAAACAATAAAAATAACTAAATACAGCTTTCTATCACTAAGATATTATGCCAGTCTCCATGGTTAAACATTATCTTGAACTATTTTATTGTTTGTGGTGCCAACTTATAAATGCCTCTCTAAAAGAAGGTATATTTCTGGATTCACTAAAGACCGGTCAAGTGAGCCCCTGATAAAGTATCTGTTGGCAGCTAACCATCGGCCGCTGTGGAATCTACCAAAGCTGAGCAAAGTATTTGGAATGTGTGGCTAATACACTTGCTACTCTCACGAAATATAACTTGTTATTAGCACCTCCTAATCAGGCATATACAGAAGCTGCAGCACGGAAACTGCATCACTAAACTCCTATATGACCCCCTATGGACCTTTGATTTAAATAGTTGATTTTAAAATATTGTGGGAGTTTTTTTACAGAATTTAGTAATGTATTATTAATTTGTATTGAAACATTTTTATTGCTGAGATTTCTTATCATGAAGTGCAATTTTTGTAATGATTTTAATCGTGCAATAATCAAATTAATCCAAAAAAATCTATATGACATACATTAGCATTTTAGACAATGGTGATGCCAGTCTCTTCATCCTTCTTGATTTGTCAATGGCGTTCGATAACGTTGATCACCATAGGCTCTTCCAGTCCTTCAGACCCTCTCATACATTATGAGGGAAGTCCTGAGCTAGTTCTCCTTCCTGGCAAACCAAATGCATCTTGTCAATTTTGGTAGCGTCCCCTCAAGCCTACCCCCGTCATGAGTGGTGTTCCTAAGGAGTCTGTTCTAGTGTCTATGTTGTTCAATTTCTGTATGGAGGCACTCAGAATGTTGTTATAGGAGGCAGGTGTTACAATACACCGATATGTATGATGCACAGATCAATTTTAATTTCTATTCAATTTGTGTTATCAATGCTCTAAAACATAGACCTGGCATAAATCAATGTCCTCACACCTTTTCAAGCTTTTAAGTTTAACTCAAGAGTTTAATCTTACCTGCAGACCACTGAAATACTTAACAAGAAGGGCTGTCAGATCTATATATTGACAGCGTCTTCCTTTTATTGCCCAATGAAGTAAAATTGCCTGGTATGTTGCTTTAACCACATTTTTCCATGTATTCACAAATTGAACATACTGCAAAAATTAAAAAACACACAAAAAACAACCATTTATCCAACAAACTGACTTCTACGCTGTAGTACAGGCCCTGGTTTTAGCTAGAATTGATTGTGGGGCTGCCATCTTGGCATGCAATCAAATGTGCTCTTTAATCTCAATTACATCAGAATTTACTTGGCGGCCTAGTTCATCTTAGGCACAAGAGGTCTAACCACATATCTCTAGTTGTAAGGGTTCTCAATCCGATGTTAAGTTCGAGCTGTCTTGCATTACTTTAAAGGCACTATAACGTGCAACAACTGGAGTCGTTTTCACATCTCTCAAAATCTCTTGTGCCAGCAAACGGCTGAGAAGCTTATACAACCTACAACAACAACAAAATCTCATGAAGCAGCAGCACTACCTTTTTCTGGGGCAGCCCCTCCGTCTGGAATTTCCTTCCAGTTGCCTTGAGGCGCTTGAGACTTTAGTGCCATGCCACAAAATGTTTGAAGCACATTACTCTAGCTGAATTACCCTCTGCACCCCTTTGCGTCAGCCTCCTTTCCTTTTCCCCTTCTCTGTTCCCTTTCATCAGGCTGCCTCATTTCTATTACTGCCATTGTCCTCCCACACCTCCTCTTTCTCCTTGTCCAGCTTGTATATTGCTGCTCCCAATCTGCTCTTCTCTCTTCCCCACTGACCATCCTTCTGCTGCCCTCTCAAGTGCTGCATTTTGGCAAGCTACCACCCCTCCTTCTTCCTTCTCTGGCAGCCGTACCATCTAGCCTCCTAGCCCCTCTCTTCCCTATTCTTCACTCTCTCTCATTTTCCTGTGCTATGCAATATGTTGAGGAAGACATCGATTTCCCTGCTGTTTAAAAGTTTATGCTTTAATGCTACAGCTGTTGTTTCCTTGTAAGGGATGGCCTGCATAGAAATTTGTTGTTGATGTATACAGCACCCCTTCTTGATAGAAATGCTCTTTATAAAAAGGTAAACATAAATTAAATAAATAGTGACACTATTGCGCTTACGCTTAATGTATTTGTACTGGATCGTCCGTTTTACATTACGCATTTAGATGTGGTAGTTTGATTTGCGGGTAATTACAGTAGAGTGTGCACACAAATGGAGATGTGTGTTTTTTTTGTTCTTCATGGTATACGCATACTGACTGGAGGTCTGTTGGTGGGAATTAGCTGGATGGCCACAAAGCAACAAGCATTTGCAATGCAATAGGTCTCGCACTTACACAAGTTTAAGCTATTGGCATTGTAAATGACAATGCCTTTTATTTATCTTTTTAAAACAAAAATAAAAGGCATTGTTATTTTCAACGCCAATGTGCCCCCTACTTCCTTCCTTCCCCCTCACCATCTTTTGCTATCCCTTCCCAACCTTCTCTATCCTTTTACTCTTACTTTTCCCCCTACTTCCTTCCTCGCCCTCACCATCTTTTGCTATCCCTTCCCACCAAACAGATGTGCACTCCCGGCTGCTCGGGCAAATCTGTGGGCATCTCATCCAGACCACATCTGGAAAAATAGCAAGGGGAAATAGGGGATGGACAGACACTTTTGTTTTTTAGTGGCTAGCATTCATCCCTCATTTTGGATTAATATTCACACAAAAAGGATGTTTGCACTCATCTGTGGGCAAACCAAAGGAATCTCAAGCAGTAATTGTAATGATTCATTATCAATATTTAGTCCGGTCTAAATAATAATGAATTATTACAATTACTACTTGGGATTAGGTTTTGAGCCACAGATCATCCATCACTTGCTGTTGTTGATAGGAATCTTACAGTTCCTAAAACCTTGGTAGAACAGTGAAACAAAGCAGACAGGCTACCTCACCAGGCTCAGGCCCTCACAAGTTAAAGGTGGGAGTTACCTCTCAACCCCCACCAACAGCCCCCATCTTTATTGTGCTTTAAAAAAACGGAACATTCCAAAACCTCAATATAGGAAACTTATTGTAGGTTTGTATATCTGGGAATGCCTGTAAGACTATCTGGCATGGCATAATTGTTGTTTTCCACAAAGAGTGGTTCTACTACGCAATAAGAAAACGAGCATTTGCTATGCAATAGGTGTCGCATTTGCGAGTTTGAGCTATTGGCATTGTAAATACCAATGCCTTTTATTTCTGTATTTTAAAAACCTGCAAGCGGTGCGTAAACAGGCACTTTGTACTTGCAGTCGTTGCTTACGAGAAGCAACGCTGGCAGTAACTATGCCTCTTTTACTGCCAGCCTTCCTTTTCGTAAGCAAGGACTATAAGCACAAAGGGCGTGTTTATGCACCGCATACAGCTTTTCGAAACACATAAATAAAAGGCATTGTCGTTTACAATGGCAATAGCTCAAACTCTTGCAAATGCAACACCAATAGCTCAAACTTTAATAATGCGAGACCTATTGCATTGCAAATGCTTGTTTTCCAGAGTCGTCCGAATGAGTGGGCAACTCAAAAGGCATATATATTGATATTTACAGTCAAATCTTTACTTAATTCACAGGCTCTAGTCAAAGCTGTCAGCTCCACAGATTGCGCTGACATTTGTTGTATTTTACATAACTCAACCACAGATTTCAAGGGAGTAACTGTATAGGCCGCTGTACTAGAGCCATCAGGTAGTTTGTAACATGAACCATCCACGAACAGTTCCCCTAGTGGGTCAGATATAGGGGTAATTGTCAGGTCTACCCGTCCCTTAGTCTCCTTCTCAGTAATAAATATGCAATCATGCTTCTCATCTTGTTGGGACTCAGAAAGGGGCAGTACGGTGGCTGGATTCAAAATGTTACAGCATTTCAGAGTGATGTTTGGAGCAAAAAGTGTCAACTCATACCCTGTTAATATCGCACTGGTCAGGTGCTGGGTCTGAATTTTTTTTTTTTTAGACATCCACTAAATGTGGTACCATAACTGTCAAATTGTGACCTTAAATATACATTTCAGATTGCTTTATCGCAGTGGGGTCCAATGTGGAGGAGAAATATGCGCATGACCTATTCCTTCCTACATGGGACCGTGCCAAGGTGCAACCATCTTTTGCATGCACAAATTTGTAATAATCAGGTTTTACCTAAAGCAGGAGCATTAGATAAAGCATTTTTCAATTGCAAAAAGACAGCTTCACACTGATTAGTCCAAGGCAGCGGCATGCATACGTGCTTTAATGTTAAAGCAAGCAGGGGTTTTGCAATTAGTGAAAAATTTGGTAATAAACGCACAGATATTAGATTGAGTCAGTGGTTTCTGCAAGTTCTGCACCAATTATATCCTATGTTGGTGTAGCGTCTTACCCCCCTTCGACAGGAGGAGACCTAAATAGGTAGGGGCTTATTTATGAGCCCTTGCGTCACTTTTACGCAGCCGGTGCGTCACTTTTTGTGACGCACCAGCAGTGTAAAAAATGCGCCATGGTGCGTCATATTTACAAAGTGACGCATCTAGGTAGATGCGTCACTTTGTAAACCCCTGCGCCACATTATACCTGCGCCAGGTATAATGTATGCAGGGGGGGCGTTCCGAAGCAAGAAAGGGTCGTAGAAGTGACGCAGTAAAATCTATAAGATTTCACTGCGCCATTTCTTTGACCCTAATGCGTCAATATCTTACGCCTGCCTCATGGCAGGCATAAGACTGACGCAGGCCCTTTCACATGGGGCTTGCCCCATGTGAAAGGACACATTGCTGGAGTTGCGTCACTTTTGTGACACACTCCAGCAATGCGTCATTTTTGCGCCTACAGATACGTCAGAAATACTGACGTATCTGTAACTCCTTGCGACATGATGCGTCATACTGTAAATATGACGCATCATTGGTGTCGCAAGGAGGGCGCAATGAAAAGTGACGCATCGCTGTTTTCACGCAGCGATGCGTCACTTTTCATAAATGAGGCCCGTAACCTTCTGTTGACAATACTGTAATTGGAAAAGAAATACTTTGTCCCAAGGAGGCTAAGTGATGCAATAATTTCACTGTAGTCTGTTTGCAACCTTCTGCTGCATTGCTATGTCTCCAATGAGTGGCTCGTGAGCTACCAGTAGATCAACAGGTACCTGTGAGTAGCTCTCCTGTGTGCAGTCCAACCTGTATTTTTAAAAATAAAACTCATGCATTCAAGACAACATTTCTATTGTATTTTCACAACTCATAAACAGATGTCTACAGAAAAATAGTTGACATTTTGAAAATGTACTTACAGCTATTATTTCAGTTGGAGATATTTATTACTCATAATTATATCTTGGTGCAAGGGAGTATTGCAGCTATTGTTTGTATCTAGTACCCATGTAATATTTCAGTTCAAATTGTCAAAGCCTTTTTTTTCATTACTGCTGAAAACCCTGGCTAATGCACCAATGTGATCACTACTGACACTCTTGGATGGGGTGGTCACGTTTTCATCACTAGTGACTTTTGTTACAGAAAATGATGGAGATCCTTGTACTAACATTCAGTTGTTGTGAAATAGGGCTTTGAACGGGGATGCCAGAAAATCCCACAGGTGTATTAACTTTACCTGAGAAACAACAGGATATTGAGGGACTACTATCTTGTTACTTTCTCTCAAATCAATCACAAATCGATAAACTTTTATCCTGTATTCCATCCCCTCTTTTAAGGACAGGAAGAATAGGGCTATTACATACATTAGAGGAAACTTCCTCAAAGCGAGTAAAGGAATCAGGGACGGACTCGCCCTGTCTTTGCTTACAAGCAGTAAGGAGCGTCCAATCTATTTTCCGTGCCAGAATTATCGTCTTTATATAAGTTAGTATGTTGCCAGGGAGGTCCAGTATGAGCTGATTGTTTTTTTTACCAGGCTTCCTATCAGCTTCAGCTGCTATTATTGCAGTCCAATCTCCTCCTAACTCAACAACATGATCCTGTTTCCGGGTGAGTCGCCACATATCCGGCGGTAAGATCATGCCTAAAAACATATCAATGTCAGCTAGCGTCATAACGCAAGAGTCAATGGCTGCCTGTACTTCATCATAAAAACCTCTGGGGTTCTTTCGAATATCAGGTAAAGAGGCTTTAAGAGTGAGAAAATCCGTCCTTTTCCAGGGCATATATATCCAATTATACATGAAATGGGCTCTAGCATCGGGGCTGTTAGGATCATCATTGTTGGCGTTCCCTCTCCCGGGGATAAACTGGGGTGCTGCTTCCCTCATAGGTCTTATCCGGGGAGAGGTAAAAAGTTCATTGCAGTGCTGCATTATTGTAGCTATGGCATTATTAACCCTTCCTACAGGGAAGGCCCCTACCTGGCACTGCCGATTAATGGCTCTAACATCGTCTGGACCATTTTCCCCTGTAATCATCTCCCATCGGGCCAAAAACTGGTAAGAAAGTTTGTTTATGAGACAAAGGAGCTCGCCTTCAGAGAAATTTTGTATCTGGTCTATCATTTCTCCTGCCTCCATTTCCGGATCATTTAGCCAACTCAATACTATCTGTTTTATTAAATCTTGGCGTGGTTGAGGTATGGCAGAGCGAAGAATTCGGGGAGCTGGGATAGGTACGGGACCAGCTGCCTGTCCGGGTGCGTCAATTTGGGGTTGGGGTGATAAGGGAATAACCTGAACAGGTGGAAAAGTAGGGGGTTGTACAATCATTGGTGGAGGAGGTGGGGCAGGGGGTTGCGGCACAGGAAGTACTGGATTTGGTGGTCCAGGGGGAGGGGGTGCCAATGGTGCGTATGGGGGTCGTTCAATAATAATCCGTCAGTTTCTGAGTCAACATCATCATGGTGGGTCTGGGCTGTCACTGTTGGCCTAACGACATATTCTTTGGATGTTGTCAATCCATGTTCTCGATCTAAACATTCTATATTTTCCTGAATTTCTTTATCCTTTAATTCCTTGAACTTTTGATAAACTGTCTTCCTTTCCTGTTTCTTTCTCACCTTCTCTGCCTTGAGCTGCCGCTCCCTCACTTCCTTCCTCCACATACGCAAACTGTCAAACATAGCTGGTCTAACTTTCCTAGCAAACAATTCTTTTTCTAAGTAATCAAGTTTATGAGGGTCCATCGTCCCCTCTAATGGCCACTGAAATTGGGGATCCCCTTTTGTATATTTGTTTCACAATGCACTATACATGATGGGACAAATACCATGTTTAACAAACATTTCAAAGTTTGGCGTACTTTCTGGGGGCGCCGGCTGACTCTCTTCCAAAATGCGCTGCTTATCGCAGCGGCAACTATAAAATCTCCATAATTTACTAAACACAGGTATGTTGTATAAGGTATAACTTTATGAACAGAGAAAATGTTCTCACATTACCTGTATAATCTTAATATTTGCAAATATTATTCAAACAAATACCAAACAAACAAAAACCGGTTCAATACAATCCTACCTATTCGTAGTCTTCAACTGCCACCTGTCGATCCTCCGTGATCACATGATCAATTCCAAATAGCCGTCCGGAAGCCCCAGTCAAGGTCAGCAGCCGCCGGGAAGATCAGAGTCGGGAAGCCGAAAGAATCACCTTGGCCACGAGAACTAGTCTCCTCAGGTGGTGCGCTCCTTAGTGAAGTTCTTCTTACCGACACGATCTCCTCCCCCGGTCCAACTGCAGGCCTTTGATGGGGCCCCACGTTGGGCACCAATTTGTGGAAGTGTGCCTTCTGCCAGACACACTGGTGCAGGGTCACCCTTTGTCCACGGGTTCAAACAAGTAAGGAGAATCGACACTGGAGTGAAGTAAAGATCAGATCATTTATTAACACTCATGAGCGGGGGCCTCGTCCAACAAGCACCAAGAGATACTCAAGGAGGAAGCACACTGAGCAATGATTACATGGGCTTTTATAGGAAAAGATCACAAACTGGGGACGCCCAATGGTGTAAATAGAGTTTGAGAAAGATACACAATGAGGTAATATAAACACCAACAGCCTTGGTGTTTAAGCAACTTTGAGTCTTGGGGCTGCATAACAAGATACGCTATCTATGTACACTTTATTCATGGATTAACCATCGTCAGGAAACTCCGAGCAGACGCCAGCTGTTCTTTTGTGCTGCCTCTGCGTGTATACATATTTTGCAATACCCCAATCTAGTTTCTTTACACACAATTGTGCAAGGGGAGTGCCAAGGACAGAGCAGGGCCTGGCAAAGAGGACAGAGATAAAATGGATGACGCCTAGGTCAACACAGCAACGAGAAGAGGTCAGGTTTTACATTTTAACAAGGGGAAATTGAAATACTTTCCCAGTCTAAGGACGATTCGGTCGTCTGGCCCAACGTCTTGGGACCTGGCGAAGGCAGACACAGCCGGCCACCCGCGTCGACGTGCAGCCCCCGGGACCCTCCATACAGACGACTGCAGGTGGTGAGGGGAGAGACCCCGACTGGGCCGTAGCGCGCGGCAAAGACTTAAAAGGCAGACTACCAGCCATCCCGGGGTGCGAACCGTATCAGACGCGGGTGGCAGAGGCACCGCACACCACTAATTACAGCCCTCGGACAAGGTGAGGAGGTCCGTTAGCAAAGGGCGAAACATCAGGGAGACGTTTGGTGCGGGCCGCGATCAGGGACTATCGCAGAGTGGGCCCTCTGCCTGAACACTCCATACTTAATCCCTGACCCGATACTGTGGAGGCACCCTGCACTCTGATGCTAATAGTAGCATGAAGCAGGCAGAAGCTGTATGGACGAGGCGAGGTGGGACGGGGCAACAGGACAGTAACGGGGGTATAACCCAGAGCTACAAGAGACATTCGAACGCCAACTCCCCGGCTTTAAGAAACTGTCGTAAGCCCTCCTCAGCGTTCATTGCGGAGAGCCGCGCGGTGACCCGTGCAGGCCCGAAGAGATCTATATTGCAGCAAGTGGAGAGGGAAAAATAGGAAACCGACCCTGCTTTGATCTACCTCCCCCAGGCTCGGAACTATAAGCAGAAACGGATACACCGGTGAATACTTACTGAGGGGAGAAACTGATCCCATTTTAGCTGTGGATATAATCCTGGGACAGTGCGGCGGCCCTGGAGGCCCCCCTGCATGCGAACTGATCCTCCGCCCCCAGTGGACTGGCAAGGGATCTACTTGACATACCCTCCTATGCGCAGTAGTTGAAGAAGGAACAGAAACACATCGCAGTCTTGCAACGAAAGTGGGCCCTACCATCCCCTGGGTGATTCCCAAAAGGCCGCATGGGGCACGCAGTGATTGCGCTCCACAGGCGGGCAGCGAGTAGTAGCCTAGGGGTCCGAGGCGCCACGTGGGAAGACAAGGCCCTCCTCTCTCGCCCCTTTTCTCCGGGCTCGCATCCAACAATGTCCGGAAATAGAGGCACCAAAAGTACTCGCCAAACTAAGCTCGATCGCTACGCCATGTCCAAAAACTCGAACTTGGAGGGACCGCCAGGGACAGAGGTGAAGACGGCACCGCAACAAGAGACAGAAGACACCTCATTGAAAGACATCATGGAAGCCATTACAGCAGTGCGCACATCACTTGAGAGCAGAATGGACACAATAACGACCGAAGTCACGCTTATCCGAGCAGATCTCCATAAAATGAATGACCGGGTCAAAACGATGGAAGCCGTTACAACTACCCTCAGCAGAGACTCCAAAACAATGCAACAACAGATCAAACAACTGCAGGAAGTAAGCAAGTCGCTGGAAAGTAAACTCGACGACTATGAAGGCAGGTCACGCCAAAATAACATCAGAATAATTGGAGTACCAGAGCGGACGGACTCACCCCAGACCTTTTTGTTGAGGACCTAATCACCAAATATCTCCAGCCCAAAAATCTTTCCAACTTCTTTTCGGTGGAGAGGGCACATCGAGTCCCAGGAGGAAGGCCAAGACTGGGAGCCCCCCAAGACCGTTGTTGGCGAGACTCTTCAACTTTAGAGATCGAGATGTAGTCCTACAAACTGCCTGTACAGCTCCACCAACCAAATTCGAAAATAGCGTTGTGACCTTTTTCCCCGACTACACCGTGAATGTGCAGAGGTTAAGACGCTCGTTCCAAGGCGCCAAAGCCCGACTCAGAGAAAAAGGCCTGAAATATTCAATGTTGTTTCCCGCCAAACTCAGGGGTGGAAGCAAAAGGCAAAATGTGGTTCTTCGATCCCCCCTAGTCGGCGCAAGACTGAATAGATGGGTGGTGACCCGTCAATAGAAATGGTACTCAATCAAGGCGGGAGAAATCCCCCAGACGACGCACAGGATTAGATGGGCCACAAAGACAACCAGCTGAAGACAAGGATCCGGAAGGAGAGTAACCCCGGGTGAACACCAGCAAATCACCGACTGTGCATACAGGGTTAAAGAACTTGATCAGACGCAATGAATGGCGATGTCTCCAGAACATCCTAACTATGGGCTAGGGTGACTTTCAGTTCTGACCAATAATTATTGCATGAAAATGCTATTTTCTAAGGTACAGTAGCGGCGGGCATGGGCGCATAGCAGGCACCCCTGTCACTCTTAACTTAGTTTTCAATGGGGCAACAGGCGCTCTGCATAGTTGGGGAAAGGGGCAGTTTCAAGCCCAGAATGCAGGGAAGCAGGGAGGGGGGCAGGGGAAGTTCGTTTTGTTCTAAGAGTAGTTTAGATGACAACAATTCAGAGCAGAAATGGGGGCTTCGCAATCACACACCACCGCTCAAGGGCTGGCACATGTCTCCCCCTCTAGAGGGCTTATGCATACAGATGGAGGCATGTGCCGTCTTTATCCGACTGAATAGATCGCCAAGGTCCATAGACGCAGATGGGAATGAGCATGTTTAATGAAAAGGGAATTAAGCTGCTGTCCTGGAACGTAAATGGTTTAGGTGACAAGCTCAAAAGGGGGATAGTACTCCAGCATATAAAACGACACGCTCCGGACGTAGTCCTTCTGCAAGAGACACACTTAGTAGGAAACACATGTAGGGCCTTGACAAGATGGGGATACAAAACTAGTAGCTCACTCAGCGTTCACCCCTGGCTCCAGGGGAGTTGGAATAATTATAAGGAAGAATTTCCTGATGACCCTAGATCAGATCTGGACTGACAAACAAGGCAGATATGTAGCAGTCACAGGGAACTGGGAGGGTAAAACACTCACACTGTCCTCAATATATATTCCGCCGGGCCTTCATGCCTTGGCCTTCAAAGACTAGGGAGATCTCCTTCTCACCTTTGCTGAGAGGAGGCTTGTGATAGGAGGAGAGTTTAATTCAATAGTCTCGGGACAACTCGACCGTTCCCCCCCCCCTCACGAACACAAATTTATGGTTTCCTGGGTGCCATGGGGCTGGCTGATGCCTGGCGCACACTGAACCCTGCTGAAAGACAGTTTACTTTCCACTCCGGAGCCCATAACTCACTCTCGAGAATTGACTACATTATCGCGCCGGCAGGTCAGATGGGACAAGTGAAAGAAGTGCGCCACCTGGCAAGGGATATCTCGGACCATTCCCCAATCTGGGCCCTAATAGGGGTAGGCGAAACACAGGCAGGAAGAACTGCTCCAATAAATCCTTGGTATCTGAAAAACCCCACAATTAAGACTAAAATGACGCTAGAAATTGAACAGTACTTTCAAGAAAATGAAGGCTCTGTGGACTCCGCCTTGACACTCTGGGAGGCATTTAAAACTGTAGCCAGGGGACAGGCGATCTCTCTGATCGCAGGAACCCAGAAAGAGAAAAATGTAAAACTAACCAGGTTGGAAACTGACATCCTAGAGCTGGAAAGAGGGTCTGGAAAGGAAAGCTCGGAGGAAGACAAGCACTTACTAAAATTAAAGATGAACGAATATAAAAATCTATCCACAGATGCGGCACAGGCCCAACACAGAGCTACGCTATGTAAAATCTATGAAGCCGGGGATAAAGCGGGGAAATTATTAGCTTGGTTGGATCGTAGAGAGCAAACTAACAGGCTGGTTGTCGAACTAACAGATGAATCCGATAGACAGATCAGAGACCCCCAGGGAATCGCAGATGAGTTCGCAAGCCACTTTAAGCAAATTTATAAGTCCCATGTGGCCTCCACGGAGGAAGATTCAAAGTCCCTGTTATTAGATATGCCAATACCAACCCTATCACCTGACGATCTTGAGACAGTAGACAGTGAACTTACCACCACGGAAGTTGAGAGGGCCATAAGAGACCTACAAGTCTCAAGATGGGCCCCAGTGGCTTGCCCATTGAACTATACAGATTTGCCCCTAGTAAAATATCGCCCCACCTCACCAAGATGTTTCTGAAAAGTAGTGAACAGGGAAGGCTCCCCACAGACCAGAGACTAGCTACCATTGTGGTCATCCACAAGAGCAGCAAACCGAACAATAAATGTTCCTCTTATAGACCAATATCGCTACTTAACGCCGAGGTCAAGATCTTGGCAAAACTACTGGCCACCCGACTGCTCCAAGTTATTACCAAGCTCGTGCACCCAGATCAATCGGGCTTTATGCCCGCAAGAAATACCTCACTTAATCTCCGACGCTTGCCCGGAGTTCTGAGTGGAACGGATACCCGACGAGATGATGCGGTGGTGGTGTCCTTAGACATGGATACAGTCCTCAAAAGAATGGGATTTGGCCCCGAATTTTTAAGCTGGATCCAACTTCTATATACCGAACCGCTTGCACAAGCGGTGGTAAATAACTGAAAATCACCAACATTTACCCTCGAGAGCGGAACTCGGCAGGGCTGTCCCCTGTCCCCACTCCTCTTCGCTCTGATGATCGAGCCTCTGGCGTGGTGGATACGGAAAGATCCAATTTTGAGGGGCCTACGATGGTCAGAGGGCTGGGAAGATCGCATCTCATTGTATGCCGATGACATACTGCTGTACTTGGCCTCACTGAGAGCCTCACTAAATAGAGCGCTTCACATTTTTAACCATTTTTTGGGGAAATATTCCGGCTATACCATAAATTGGGGAAAATCAGTCATATATGTGCTGAGAGGGAGTTTCCCCCTCCACCCCAAAATTATCTTATATAGGAGGCACAGGAGGGTTTCAAATACCTGGGGATATATGTCACTAAATACCCAGCGCAATATTACGAACGTAACCTTTTGTCCCCGCTGCAGCAACTAAGAAGCGACATAGAAGACGAGGACTGACAGGAGGCCTTAGCATCCCCCCGGGAAGCGGCGATCTCATCCAGACTTAGACTTGTGAAACTCAAAGTTCTGCATAGAGTATTTTTATTGTGTCCAGCGCTCGTAAAAATGGGCTATAGAGAAGACCCTGGCTGTGTAACAAAATGCGGCTGGAAGGGTACATTCATTCATATCATTTGGGAATGTGTGCACATTCAGCGTTATTGTTCCGCGGTGACTCGATGTATGGGAGAAGTCTTGGGAACCCAGATAGAGAATAAGACAGGGCTGTGCCTCCTAAACATTTGGGAACCCACTGACCTAGGTAGTAAAGCAAAGACCTGGGTGACACTGGGAATGACAGTAGCGAAACGTAACATTGCCAGGCTATGGGGTGCACAAGAGGCACCAACACTCACAGCATGGAAGAAAGACCTAGATTGGTGAATGTTGATTGTACGATCAATATATGAATCGAGGGGCTGTCCAAAGAAATGGTCACAAATATGGGGCAAATGGAATGAATACAGGGGAAACATCTGTGAACCACCGCAAGTGACTTACCATCTGACCCCTGTCACAGAATGAGCAGAACACCTTAAAAACCTTACGCATGAAAAGGGATAGATCGATTTGGGTGGGAAATAAGATATACATCCTAATTAATGTAATGCTCTGTAGAAAGAAGTATGACTTTCTTTGTATTATGTCAGTATTGTCATCAATAAAAAGATTTAAAAAAAAAAAAAAGAATGTGTCCTTGTGTAATGTAGCTGGGGCTCATGTAAAACACACCAATTCCTTTGGGTTGAGTCTGTGCTATATAAAAATGCAAATTAAAGACACACACATCACATACCTTTTCCCCCATCCTAATATGGACAACTTGTAATTAGCACAGATACTGATTACAACATGTGAGGGATAGGGCGGGTATTTATCACACCCAGTAAATACCATTTCTCCGGAATGTCGGTATTTACCAGGCACGATCAATGCCTTCTATTCAAGTTTTCAACTTGGAAATGAGACATAACATGCAGAATCAGTATTTAACACACCAAATTATGCATGTTTTGCTTTTTTATTTAACTGACCTTTTTATTGTAAATTTCAACAAGTTTGACCTGTTAGAATCTGTGATCCTCATTATGAGTAGTCAGTTTTTTTCCGATTTTTGCCCATAGTTACAGATACCTTCAGAGTAGCTCACAGCCTCTAATTTATTTTTAATAAGCATAGGGTCATATTTTTCTTTTAAAGGTAAGGGAAGGTTGTGCTTATTTTACGTTATTAGCATCAGGCTGCAGATAGGGGTAACTCCTTGTCGCTTCTGTAGGGCGCCGCTGCTGATAATGAGAGGTGCTCAGTAGGCCTGGGCGGGGCTCTCGAAGTTTAACACTGCGGAATTCCGCAGAGTTGCCGAAAAATACAGCCGAATTCCACGGAGTTCCACAAGCAGGGGGAGAATAAAAAATTAGCTAGCATTCGCGCCAAGAATTTTCAATTCTATTAAGGACACGGAGGCAAGGATTATGCTTCTCTTTCTATTTATTGCCACTCACAGCAGCCAATGAAAAACTTGTAATATGTAAATAAACTACATTTCCAATGATGCACATGTTACACATCACATCCTGTAATGTCCCATAAGAGCCACCATCACCGGAAATCGTCCTCTTTCTTTGCTTCGAACAGTAAAAGTCCAACAATATAACTGAAGTTCAAACAATATCCTCCAACGTGGAAGAACCAGTCCAGCTGGGAAGTACGTCTTCTTAACCAGGATTTCACTTAATCCATCTTCTTCTCAGACCCTGGAAGAATGAGAGATAGAAGAACCCATAACTTCTGCGTAACCAGAATATAAATACAAACGGGTGGGTAACAATTACCATACTGTAATGTAACCGGGTGGGATAATCCTTGCCTCCGTGTCCTTAATAGAATTGAAAATTCTTGGCGCGAATGCTAGCTAATTTTTTATTCTATTACAGGACCGGAGGCTTCGTATTATGCTAGTTTAACGCTGATTAAAAACCACAGAGGATATATCACCCACCGGTTTATAATAAAACTGTTTAAATGTCGACTCAGAGGACCAATCTGCAGAATGCATGATATCCTGAACAGTAGAACCCAACATGAACGTCTTGGAGGCCATGGCGCCTCGGACAGAATGCGCCCCAAACACTTGAGTATTAATACCTGCTTCTTGCATAACAGATTTTAACCATCTGGCTATAGTAGCCGCAGTGACAGGTTTGTAAGGCTTCTGCAAAGCAATTAATAATTGCACCAAACCATCAGGCCGAATACACCTGGTACATTCTTCGTAGGCCTTGAGGCATTGAACTACACAGAGCTTGGTATTACTAGGAAAGGCATGATATTCCACATTGCGTGACATAGTTTTTGTCCTGGAAGTGATATTAAAAGAAACTCCTTCAGGAGTGAATACTCTACCTGTAATATCTAGAGCTTTAACATCTGATGAACGCCTACATGCCGCCAGACATAACAGCATGACCAATTTGGATGAGAGTTGTTTCCACGTCAACATATCGTTGCTGGGCCATTGATTGAACAAGGAAAGAACTAGCGAGACATCCCACAAGGAAGAATACTTGGGCTTGGGCGGATTAGCTACTCTAATACCTTTCAAGAGTTTGCAAATTAATGGATGCATCCCTACTGGTTTGCCCTCAAGCTGAGAGTGACCCGCCGAAATGGCTGAACGGAAATTGTTGATGGAACGATATGCCAAACCCTCCGAAGCCTTTTTGGACAAAAAATTTACAACATAGGGTAAGTCTGCCCCCACGGGATCCACGTGTTGTTCCACGCACCAACGAACCCAACATTTCCAGGCTGAAGAGTACCTTTTCCTGGTGGAAGGGGCCCAAGCTTGGTTGATAAAGTCTGAAGCTTGTTCCGAAAACCCCGGCATTTGCCAACGTTGCCGGAAAGTCTCCAGGCCATCAGGGACAACTGCCCCGATATTACCATCGGGTGCATCTCTCCATGAGGGCCCTGGAGCATCGTCGAGGACCATGGAATCCTCCTGGGGAAGTCGCAACTCGCCTCCAATAGTATTGGGAACCAAGGCTGCGACTTCCACAGGGGAGTCACTAAAATCACCTCCGCCTTCTGGCGCATTACCTGTGTGAAGACTCGGGAAATCAGAATGAAGGGAGGAAAGGCATAATTGAGATTCGGTGTACAATCCTGTGAAAAGGCATCCGTCGCCAGAGCCAACGGATCCGGCCTCCAGCTGAAAAACTTGGTCATTTGACGATTCAGTCTGGAGGCTAACAGGTCGATCTCGCAATGTCCCCAGATCGCCTGCAGCCATTGCACTATCTGGGGTTGGAGCTGCCAATCACTGTAATCTTTGAGATGTCGGGAGTTCCAGTCTGCCACTACATTCGATTGGCCCGGAATGTACTCGGCAATGACCGAAATCTGGTGACTCAGGCAATAATGCCAAAAGTCCTTCGCTATTTCTACTAACAGTGAGGACCTCGGGCCTCCCAGTTTGTAGATGTATTGAACCGCCGAGATGTTGTCCATCCGCAAGAGGATGCAACACGAGACTTGTTTGGGCGAAAGAGTCCTGATCGCGAACGACCCTGCAAGGAGTTCTAGGCAATTGATGTGGAGATCCAGCTCGCGTAGGGACCAACGCCCTCCTGTGGAAATATTTCCGCAGCGAGCTCCCCAGCCCCAACGGCTGGCATCGGACTCTATGACGACCTCTGGCAGAGAGCCGAAAATGGCCCTGCCGTTCCATGCCTCTATGTGGGCAAGCCACCACTGGATCTCTTCCCGTACCTCTTGGGAAAGAGGTACTAGGTCTGTGTAAGAGAGGCCTTTCTGCAGGTGCTGAATCTTTAGCCTCTGAAGGGCCCGATAATGTAGGGGCCCTGGAAAGATCGCTTGAATGGAGGACGCTAGAAGGCCCACTATCCTGGCAATCACTCTGAGTGAGACCATCTGTTTGGATAACAGGGAGCATAGCTCCTTTTTGATATCCCGAAGTTTGGAGCGTGGAAGGCTCAACTGAGCTCTTTGAGAATTTATGACAAAACCCAGGAAATCTATCGTCTGGGTAGGACACAGAACTGACTTGGGCTTGTTGATCACGAACCCCAGGTTTTGTAAGGTAGAAATGGTCATGCGTAAATGCTGAACTGCCAGAATTGGAGATTGCGCCATGATAAGAATGTTGTCTAGATAAACTATCATGCGAACTCCCTGTTCCCTGAGATAAGCTATCACTGGCTTCAGTACCTTGGTGAAGCACCACGGTGCAGAGGAAAGTCCGAAAGGAAGGACCAAATATTCGTACCATCGGTTCCGCCATTGAAATTGCAGGAATCGGCGATGGGGAGGAAAGATGGGAATAGACAGGTAGGCGTCCTTCAGGTCCAGATGGACCAGCCAGTCCCCTTGTTTCAGGAGATCCGCCAAAAGATGGATGCCCTCCATCTTGAAGTGCTTGTAGGTAATGTAATGATTGAAGTCTTTTAAATTGAGTACCAACCTGTAATCTCCGCCCTTCTTCTGCACCAGAAAAATATTGCTGCAGAAACCGCGAGGGCCCTCGTCTCATGTTTCTGCAGCAATTCTTCGAGTTCGGAATCTATAAAATCGCACTCTAGTTGGGAAAAAGAAAGCTGTCTGGGTTGCCTGACCTGAGAAGGGGTCTGAAAGAAATCGAGATGAAAACCCTGAATTGTCTGCAATATCCAAGCATCCTGAGATAGTTGAACCCAATTGTGATAGAAAAACTGAGTACGTCCCCCCAGGGGTAATACGAATTTGTCCGGAGCACTTACCTGAAGATTCAGTGTTTTGGAAGCCTCCACGGTAGGATCCTCTGTTGAAGCGCCTCTTGTTGAAGCGCTGCCTGGTGGGGTAAAAAGTTCCGCCACGGGTGGAGTCCCACTCTCCCCTGCCTCGACCGAAGTCTCCTCTCTGAGGACCTTGGGAGAACTGGCGGCCAAACGAGCGTCCTCGGCCTCGTCCGGCCCTGTTGAAAACACCAGCCTGAAAAACCCTTTTAATGCCTGACTGCGCCTTATCCAGAGTCGTGAAGGTGCCCACATATTTGGCTACGTCTTTGACGAAACGGTCCCCGAACAGGTTCCCGTCCGCCAGGGGACCAGGTTCTGCCGCCGCCAATTCCGTGAGGTTGGAGTCCATGCGCATGAGTATTGATTTGCGCCACTCCGTGGCACCAACGACCCCACAACCGCCAGAACCAACCTACATGAAGGGATGAAGGACGTAGCCGAGTGGATGAGGAACAGCCGCCTGAAACTGAACTCAGATAAAACGGAAGTCCTCATCCTAGGATCATCACCCTCCGCCTGGGACGACTCCTGGTGGCCCCCTGCCCTGGGCAACGCACCGAAACCAACGGACCACGCACGCAACCTGGGCTTCATCCTGGACTCCTCCCTTTCAATGACCCGACAAATCAACGCCGTCTCCTCGTCTTGCTTCAACATCCTACGCATGCTGCGCAAGATCTTCCGGTGGATCCCCACCGAAACCAGGAAGACGGTCACCCAGGCCCTCGTCACCAGCCGACTGGACTACGGCAACTCCCTCTACGCCGGAACCACAGCCAAACTTCAAAAAGACTCCAACGCATCCAGAACGCCTCAGCTCGACTCATCCTGGACATCCCCCGACACAGCCACATCGCCGGACACCTGAGAGACCTGCACTGGCTCCCCGTCAGCAAGAGAATCACGTTCCGACTCCTCACCCACGCACACAAAGCTCTCCACAACCAAGGCCCCAGATACCTCAACGACCATCTGACCTTCTACACTCCCACCCGCCAGCTACGATCGACCAACCACGCCCTCGCCGCCGTCCCCCGCATCCGAAGAGCCACAACGGGAGGAAGATCCTTCTCCTACCTGGCTGCCAAGACGTGGAACTCCCTACCCATCCACCTCCGCCTTACCCAAGACCACCTCTCCTTCAGGAAGCAACTCAAGACCTGGCTGTTCGAACAGTAGCGGACTCCCCTCCCCCAAGCGCCTTGAGACCCTCCGGGTGAGTAGCGCGCTATACAAATGCTTGATTGATTGATTGATTGATTGATTAGCATTACCCAAGAGACATATGGCCCGTTGGGTCCAGCCCGCCAGGACATGGGGGTCTACTGCAGTCCCAGATTCTTGCGCATCTAAAGCCATTTCCAGGATCTTAGCTAGAGGGCCGACCACATCTAGGAGCTTATCCTGGCACCCACGCCAGGCGCGAACGATACCCTTCTTGGGGTCCTTCGCTAACTTCTTTAGGAAGGTCAAGAGGCTGGAGTCTATATCTGGGGTTTCGGCCACCTTATCGGAAATATCCGGTCTAGGGCATTCCGAACGGAGCCTGTTGCACACCTCTTTGTCAAAGCTTTTGCAAAGGTTTTCGTGCAAGTATGCAGCAACCTCAGGGGCAGGTAACCAATCAGACGACCTGGGGTGAACTATATCAGCTGGGTTAAATGTGAATGAAGTGGGAATATCTCTAAAGAAGAGAGAGGGGTCCAACAACCAAGGGGACAGGACACCACTCAGACAATAAGTCTAAAATAAACTCCTGAAGAAGGAGGTTGGACCTGTGTATGCCTCCGAAACGCGTTGCTTTTTTGGTCTACTTGTGAAGAATAGTTTTTATAAATTAATGGGCAAATGTGCAATTTGTGTGGATGATTTATGAAATGATACATTAATGAATTGTAATATAATTATGTTTGCTTTTTTGGTCCACTGGTGAAGAAAGGTTTTTATAAATTAATGGGCAAATGTGCAATTTTTGTGGATGATTTATGAAATGATACATTAATGAATTGTAATATAATTATGTTTGGATATATATATATTGAGCCATCTGTGTGATATATCTGATTTTATCTGTATAGTAGTGATGTGGTCTTTTTAATGTATTTTAATTAAATTTGTATTAATGAAATAAATGAATGCAAACTTTTTGTAACCAACCTAATAAATAATTTTTGCAATTAATTGTGAGTTTTGGCATCTGGTGATAAGTATATGTTGTTTGTGGCATGAAAGGTTGAGAGTAATGCTGAATAACTAACCCAAAGGGAGTTTATTTTAGACTTATTGAATGAAGTGGGAATAGCCTGAGGTGTTTCCGCGTTCTTCGATTTCTTCGTTCTCTTCCTAGGAGGGGACTCGTCCGGGGTGTCAGTTCCCGTAGTATCAGGGTCTGTGTCAGTGTCTGGAGCCTTAGCTTTGTCAGCGTTGGGGCGAGAAAGTGAAGAGTATGAGGCAGAGTGAGGCCAGGGCTTAGGTTGGGGAGCGTCTGTGGGAGTGACTGCCGGAGCAGTGAAACCATGACGTTTAGCGAATTTTTCAAGCTGTTTTGTTATTGGTTTCAAAGCAGTAGCTAGCGCCTGCTGTACAGTTCCCGTAACTGCTTTCTCCAGGGCTTTGTTGACCGACTCCTGGACAGAAGCGTCCAGGGCCTCAACAATGTTGTCCTCTATGGAAGGGTTCGTTACTTCCTCTTCATATATGGTATCATCCTCTTCGTAATGGACCCATTCCTCCATTGTGGGACCAAATTTGTAAATATATTTGCCCCTAAGGCAAAGGGCAGAGAGGAGTAAAAGGGGGGAGCCAACCCACAGCACAGAAGTCAGAGAAAGGTACCTAGCTCCTCAGCATAGGCTGTATCACAGTTCTTGCAGCCCTCAGGGCGTAAATGGAGCCAAAGAGCAATATTCTATACAGGAGGTGTGCTCCCTCCAGGCCCAAACCGTTTTTGCAGCCAGCCAGGCGTAGAGGTGTTGCTCAGTGGAAAATGCAGGGTGGAGTGAGCAAAACGAAAGAAAAACGGGCAGTAGCGGCGTGCGTAGCCCAAATCCTACCAAAATATAGCCCAATTGGGCTACGCACGTCGAAACATGAAAGTAACGAAAAAGGGAAGGCTCCTAGCGCACTCGGCTGATAAGGGGAGCCTCTGCGCATGGGAATAACGAAATAAACTCACCGCCGTAGGCGGAGCGGTACCTTGAGAGCGGGAAGTGGAGAAGTTTAGCAAAAGCGCCTGCAGTGCTAAATACCGTCCCGCTAAGCGGGAAAGTCAAATCTGCTTCCCCCTGCGCCCGGGACACACCGGCATGAGCGCGCACCTCCCGATGACAGCGGGAACGCCATGGCTCGTCAGGAGACCGAGCACGAGGCTCGCGCTGCCAAAGGCAGAACCGCTACAAAAACACTTAAGGCAAATTAAGGCAAAGCATATCAAGCGCGATAGTCGTGCACAATCATTTTCAAAGCGGCGCGAGCCGAATTAGAATATTATTTGCATATCGTAATCATTAATGCAAGAGAACATAGAGTACACTTAACTGCCTGCGTGAGCAGCAAAGAAAGAGGACGATTTCCGGTGATGGTAGCTCTTATGGCGCATTACAGGATGTGATGTGTAACATGTGCATCATGGGAAATGTAGTTTATTTACATATTACAAGTTTTTCATTGGCTGCTGTGAGTGGCAATAAATAGAAAGAGAAGCATAATACGAAGCCTCCGGTCCTGTAATAGAATTGCTCGGCCACCATATAGTTTAATTAATACAAGCCAAAACTTAGTGTCCGATCAGCAGATACTGTTCAACTTTTAGCCTGCAGGTGGCAGTAGCTACCCTCTTTCTTCTTGTTTACTGAAGAAATTGTAGATTCCTATAATAGAACAAAAGCACATTAGCCTGCTGGGTTCTTTTTTTTCTTAGTAAATAAAAAAATGCATTTACCAGCAGGAGTTTGTTTTCATCTGCACTGCCTAAATAAATTCAAAAATACACCCCACATTGCTTTACAGTATTAACCCCACACTCAGCTCCCCTATCCAGAGCAAATACATGCCACCATCTCACGTTCCATCGGCTGGAGCGGAAGATGACTGTGCTGGGGGGCACTGTCTAAGATGCCCAGTGTCTGTGGTGTTGCACAGGAAGCACCTATGCTCATAGGAGGCAGGCACGGGCAGTTGGCCAAGGATGGTGGGGAAATTAAGAAGGCAGAAAGCTTTCTTACCGCCGTCACCTCTACCAAGGCATGCTCATGGTTGGACGTGGGGAAGCACAGGGAATGCCTGGATACTGCATGTGTGCACATTTAAGAAAGCACACATACCTATTCAATGTACCGGTCCCCGTCGCTTCTGACACTCCTCCGGTTTCCTCCACCACCTTCTGCTCGCCAGTCTCCATGAATACACCGCTCCTTCCACTCCTCAGTCTTGTGCCTTCTTCTGGCAGCCATGTTCTTCACTGTTAGTAGGATTAGAAAGTCTGGAAAGAGAGCCTCTTGCAACAGCTGGAAGTGACGACAAGAGTCACAAGACCTCCCTTACTGCTCGTGCGCAAAAGAGGCATAGAAAAATGTCCTCCTGCAACACACAGCAGTGAGACTGTGCACTAGGCACCGGTAAACTCCGCTCCGCCGGCGGTTAACGGAGTTTTCCTAAACTTCGCCTTCCATGCGAAACGAGGAGTACTAAAAACTCTGCAAACTCTGCCGGCATAGCGGAGTTTGCAGCCCACTCCTAGTGCTCAGTCTGATGTATGACCAGGCTGGGTAGAGGTGTGATATGAGGCACTGAGGTATCTTACTTTTAAATAAAAGTCCTTGTCAACTCAATATTGGAGCTGAGAACAAATTGATGTTTTTGAATGCTTTTAAATGGGGAAACAATTGAATGAAAAGTTGCCTTCATGATTAAGTTAACTCTTCTTTTTAATTTTCTTCCATTTAAAAGTTTCAAACAGCAGGTCTCTTGCTCCCAGTACCCATTGTCCCATATTTATAACTGAAAAATACATTCATTTTTTAAATGAGAGAAGTTAAAAGTGAAGGAAAATATTTCTATTAAACATTTGGTCGTAATATCTTTCCCCACTTTCAGTTAAGCCAGTTGCGTCTTAATGTTTAACGAAGCAAGTTTCTTCACTTTAAATTCCTCCCATTTGAACAAATTGCTGTGTCTTTCCTGTTATGGATATGGCACCGTCTACAGACCACTGGTAGCAAGATGCCTGGTATTTGTAAATGTGACACATGGAAATGGGAGAAAATGTAAATGATGAGTTTTATAGAATCTATATAAACATAAAGTTAACTCTTCAGTTTACTTTTCTCCCATTTAAAAGTGTTGCCTTTACACACAGCAGTCATCTTGCTTCCAGTGGCTGGTAGACACAGTGCCATATTTATAACTGAAAAATACAGCCATTATTTTAAGTGGAAGAAATTTAAAGTGCTGAAAACAATGCTCCATATAATGAACATTTTTGTGCACTTTAAATTTCTCCCATTTAAAAAACAAAAATGGTTGTATGCTTGGGTTATACATGTAACGGGGCAACATATGGTGAAAGGTAGGTCCTGTGCCACAAGTACATACAACACAGGCTTCAAGTCACCCATACACATATATCTCATTCACACGCACACATGATCATACACATGTTTATACCACTCTCACTACACACATGTCAGCCCTGTTATAGTGCCCTTCATCAAAGTATTTTGTTTAAACCATAGTATCTGGCTCTATGGACACTAGGCTTAAAGTAGTCAATAAAGCTGGGTGTGGGGGTGTGCCAGTAATACACAAGTTTCTTAGCCTTCAGGAGCTCACAATGATTTTCACAGATCAAAAGTAGCTCTCACTACAGAAAAGCTGTGAGACCCCAGGTCTAGCTGGTATTGCGAGACCAGGCTTTTTCTGAGGGGGAACACAAACAACCGTCTACAGGTTATAGCCTAACTGTCCTCAATACAGGGTGTAACTTAAAGCCTATGTCACAGTGAGCACGACACCCACAGCTGAGCATACCCATACACATCGCACTAATGGCATCGCACTGAGAAACACAAAAATATGATGGGTGAATTGCTTGAATTTATCTGAGCCACAAAAGGCTGATTTGCATACGACTGGTTCCTGTCTAAGCTGGCACATTGGGCAAAAACCGATGGACTTGATTGCAGTTCAGAGTACTTACTAGTGGCTGACATTATTTCAAGCAATACATCCGCCATTTTTTTGTTTTCATCAGAAACACATGTTCATACAAAAACCCCTGTTTCGAAGCAGGGTGGGATATTAATGCCCAGGCGGTTGTTGTAACTGGACACTACTTCAACATTGTTTTTCCAGGTTTTATTTTTATTATTGACAATGCATGCTAGACTGATTTAATTGAATGTAGGCACATTGTGAACTAAAAAGCAAACCTCATTCAGGAAAATTAGTTACCAGAACTAAGGAAGTCCAGCATGAAATTCAATTGAATGCAAAAGCTTGTACAGCCTTTCTGAGCCCTAGGAGGGTGGGCTCATAGTTAATATCCTTTGGTAATGAATTAAACATCTGTGGGTCCATAACAGAAAATCTCTGATCTACCTTCAATGCTAATTTTCCCCTGGACTTTGAGAACATCTGACTGTCTGAACCTAGTGACCACCCTTGAAAATATCTGACTAACGAGCCCTGAATGTGGAATTGTTCTATCCCTTATGCACTGCTGGAAAAAGAGTTGAACCATTGCCTTCTAGAATCCATGGATTGGGGGCAGTTCCTACAACATGGGTGACCACCTTCTGTCGCTTGAAGAGGACAATCCATTTAAGGATTGTGGAATATGTTGTTGACCACGGAACAGTTGTCCTTTCTTGGGTGAGTTTATTGAATTCTAATAAGGTATATGGACTATGCTCAGTGTAAGACAAGCTACTCATGCATCTTAAAATGTTCTTAATATGAATGTAATGCAATAGAGATTTTAATGCCTCTCACTTATCCCTATCAGCTTCTTTGCGCTGTGCTCACTGTTCCATGACACTGGAACATTTGGAAGGCTGGAGTTTAAAACTCCGATATTTTGGAAGTCTCACTCCTTGAGAAACTTCAGCAGCTTTGATTCCCTGATGCACTGTAGCTACAGGAAGCTTGAAACCACTTTCAGGTTGAATGGACGCTCAATAATCATCGAAGCACAACCTAATACATACCCCAAACAAAGGAATTATGCACCGCATTGTCTACCATTGAGAAAGTTCAGGTAATCAGTGGCACCATCAATATCTACAACATGGCCAATGGGCAACACCTCCCGCTGAAAACTATGCACCAAATTTACAAAAGCCCAATTGTGTGAGCCTTGCATGAACCTTGCTATATGAGAGTTCATAGACTGCCACCCTTCACTGCATTGTATTGCAGAGTGCTGCCAGTCTTATTGAAAGAGTGAAGGGTGATGTCAGTAGTAACAGAAGACTGTGAGAGTGTTGTTAATAGTATTAGGCTGAGGAGTGCTGTCAATAGTATCAGAAGAGTGGTGTGCTTTCAGAAGTGTTAGAAGAAAGTGAGAGTGCTGTCAATATTATTAGAAGAGTGTGAGAGTACTGTCAGTAGTGTCAGAAGAGTGGAGTGCTGTCAGTAGTATTAGAAGAGTGTGAGAGTGCTGTTACTAGTATTTGAAGAGTGTGGAAGTGCTGTCTAATATCAGAAGAGTGGTATGCTGTCAGTAGTATTTGAAGAGTGTGAGAGTGCTGTCAGTAATCTAGAAGAGTGTGAGAGTGCTGTCAGTAATCTAGAAGAGTGTGAGATTGTTGTCAGTAATCTAGAAGAGTGTGAGATTGCTTTCAGCAGTGTGTGATTGACAGTCTGTAAAGGGTGCATGAGTGAGAATTCATAGATGTGGAGGAGAAGAGGTGATGTTTTTGAATAAAAAGAGACGGTTCCTAGTGGAGATAGGGAGGTGTGAATAAACCAGATCAGCCAATAACAAAGGGCCTATGAGTAAAAGGAGGGCTGGAAGGGTGGGGGATATGATTCATGAGGGAGGGGAGGAGCTGCAATTTGCACCTCTTCTGCAGAGTACTATTCAAATATGGTGCCGGAATTAACCCAATCTACTAAAATAAACACTCCATAGGCCATACTGTTGTTACGGAAAGCTGTGAAAAGAGATGTTAAAATCAAGTTGGAGTTGAAACTCGATGGGTTATATCAGAAAACCAAACACTCTGAAGCTTCTCACAGTGAGTCCAGAGAGGGCGTTCAGAAGAGTTTATGAACGAAATGTGCAGAAGAGTAAAAATAAAGGAAGGGGTGGTGTCGAGCTATGAGAAAGAGTCCTGAACGACAAGAAACAAGCGCTTTGCAATCCTTTTTTAGTGGTAGTAAAAGACATTTGTGTTTTCAGGTACAGTTATACAGCATTTCTTACAGACACACTATTGCTTTCCTTAGCATCTGACAAATAGCAAATATGATGCATTATTGCTGACCATTGCTTTTCTGAAGCTAGGTCACCTGCAGCTATTCCAGACATTTTGCTTTATAGTAGGTTACATTCTGGGATTTTTGTTTTCACTTTTAAGGCTGAATGTATAACACATGACATGGGACACTTGGCACTATGCAAGCTCCTAATGTTTCACACGCAGAAACAGAATCAGATGCTCAAGTAAGTTTGAAGCAGCTGAAAAACAAAACCTGCTGTTGCGCTGTGAGAAGATGATAAAGAAGGCTGTGTATGGTCAGAGGAAAGGGTGGAAGGATATGCTACTGTGAAGTAGGTGAGGCACTCCACGCCGAAGAAGCGCCTGTCAACCCAAAGTCCTATTGTGCCAATGCAACTATAAGGGGAAGACAACAATTATTCCACTCAAAGATGGAATAAATCTGGTATGTTATATGGGTTTGTTTGTAAATTGACCATATAAAGATGCCCTTAGCATAACATGACTAGCATTGCTCCCAATTCTTGTCTTTGTGAATTTCACAGACATCACAATTGCTGCTCAACCATTTCTAAGCTGTAACATCCATCGCTCTCTCCTGCTTTCTGCCTCGTTCTACTGCTTCCTCCTGCCTTTTCCCCTGTTTTTCTGAGTGCTTTCTTCTTCTTTTGCCCCGCTTTTAGGTTTCGCCCGCACAGCATTTGCACTGTGCTTGTGAAATCTATTGTATTTAATACCATTGCTTTACTTTTTTTTTTTTACTTGTATATTGTCTCTAAATGTATTTTACTATTCTCCTTGTATGTTGTCTGTAAAGTCTGCTATGCACATTCTGGTCAAGTTTGCTCTATATAAAAAAATAAATATATAATTGCGTGACACCTCCAACCATTTCCAGCGTTTTGATTAGCTGAGACTTGCATTCTGTGACTTGTTGATAGCTATACTGGCTTCACCTAAGAGCAAGCCTCATCGGGCTGGTACAGGTGGGTGCCATGTCGTTTATGTGTTTTGACCTATGCTAGCCTTGTTAACAGACACCACTACAACTGTGTGTCCCTGCCTCATGGGCTCCTGCACAAGGTTGCTATTCACCGGCTCCATAGGCCTCAATAGAGCTGCAACACAGCCCTGCCTGCTTTCCTCTCACTGTCCATAGAACGGTATGGGCATGGAGCGAATGCAATACGACCACTGAATGCAAATTACAATCGCTGAGCCTGCGAATGACGGGTGTCCCTAGTTCTCAATGACTCCCGTAGAATGGTAATAAAAGACGGACAAAAGTATGGTCAACACCAACATGGAAACCAGGGAGAGGGGGGCAAGTGCTCGGTTCAAGAAAAGGGCACGAGTGGATGGGAGGAGAAACAAGCATTGGCATAGCCAATAGGTCTCGCCTTTGGGACCTTATAAGTGTTTAGCCATGCAACAGTTGATGTTGTTGCACCAAGGATATTGTGCTGCATAACTAAATACTTATAAGGTCCCAAAAGCGAGACCTATTGGCTATGCCAATGCTTGTTTATATAGTGCAAACTCTATCCATGGACGTTGGAATGCTTTACATGAGCACCAGTTACATTACAAAACACCAGATTCATTTTGTTTTTAGGCGCAGGGAGAGTTAAGTGATTTGCCCAAAATCACAGGGTATTGAACCGATAGCAGACTCGAGCGTGGTTCCCCAGTTGCAAAATCGGCAGTTCTGGCCATAACGCCACACCCTCTACCAACTATGCCTTCAAACCTATGCCCTATGTTTTGTGTTGGTCGCTGTGTGGCCAACATGTTTGCAATTTTAAAATGTTTGTATTGTAAGGCATAACTGACACATAAAAAAAGAAAAGAGAAAAACTAGAAAGATAGAAATGCAGGTAGCTGCTTGGATACTGGATAAGTGTCCTTGTTCATATTTTCCAAGCTCTCCTGTATGGATCACACAGACAGAGCTGCTCCTGTGCACGATTTGTCTCCTTGGATGTAAACGATGCATCCAAAAGCCTGTGCACCACGTTTCACTATACCTACAAAGGTACTCTTAAAATAAAACGGGCACAGCATCTCGGACATTGCTAAAAAAAAAACATATGCAAGCAGGTGAGTTGTCTAGTTCTACCAAAGGTCAAAGAAGAATTGGAATAGGAATTGTCCAAAAGTTGGCCTACATCCTAAAGTGGCAATTACCTCGATGCTCCTTGGGACTAGTAGTATTTAAAACTGTGAAAGTTGGCTTCATCTAGCTTTCGGAAGTTTTCTGTTTTAACTTCATCAAAATCATGAGGTTGGCTACGTTTAAAAAAAATGTCACAAAAGTAGGCTTTGTAGGGAAAAACTTGAAAAACCGTTTTTCAGCAGAATTCTTCCACAATAAAAATCCGGGAGAAACACTCAAGCAATAACTTTTTTTCATAAAATTCCACTTGGATGTGAAATTCTGCTTAGTTGCCAAACTTTAAAAAAAATGTGAATAATGATTTCTGTTCACAAAATGTCAAAATATCGTTGTTGGATTTTGCATTTTTCACAAACACAGGGGAATTCAAAAGTTTGTGGACCTTACGAGCATCTCAATGACTCAACAAAAGTGAGCGATATCATAGATCTGTTGTAACGTACACGGACTGCGCATCAGAGGCCAACTTGGATCTAGTGAAGATGTGTGTAGTGTGTTTTATCACACATTAATGATCCCAGCCGTGGTACCATTTGCCCATTGAAATTACCTCTTTGCAAAGTAATAACAAGGAGTGAGGGGAGGGTTTGGGCGCAGTAGCACGAGTGACCTTTTGGAATCGGTCAGCTCTTTTCAAGCACTCGTGCTTGTGGCGGCATCCACCTTGTGGGAGCGTGCAGACGCGCGCGCGGCCACGCTAATTGGAAACAGATGGCCCCTGCGCGCCGCTGCTCGCTCCCGCAAGGTGGATGCCGCCACAAGCATAAGTGCTTGAAAAGAGCTGACCGATTCCAAAAAGGTCATCTCCTAGTGCAGCGCATGCGCGCTGCCTAGGCGAGACCTAAAACCAGACACAATGCCGGGTGGATAGGAAGAAGGTCGGACAAATTCAGCCAGGTTTAAATGTTGGAGAAGCTTCATAATGCATTTCACCATGTAGAACATATGGAAACCAAATTAATGCTACATATATAGTGTGACAGTGTTTTTAATATATGATGAAGGATTTTGTGTGCAGGGATACACTTCTAACATGTGATGATACTGTGCACCAGAGCCCAGTTGGGCTGTGCTTAGGTGACTTTTATCTTCTGGTCATTTCAGGTAATAAACCTGGAATTAAGGACTAAAGTGACAGCAAAAGAAGCGGATGGTGAAAATACCTCTTGATGAGTTCGGCACTCAGATTCATCCAGTGGAGGAACTGTGAATGCGGGACTGATATTCCATACTGTGTCTCTATGGGGGACCATTTGTTTTGTTATGACATTACTTGCAAATATATGTTTGTTTAAGGATTCTTTTTTGTTTTAAGCTTAACACTTCAGAAGTTCTAGATAACGAAGTGTGCTATAGAGATGCAATTGCTGCAATAATCACTGGAATCTGTTTGTAGTAAGAGTGTGCTTTACTAGCCCACTTTAAAACCAGAGTTTTCACAACCATAGCCAGGCGCATCCAAACTTTCCTACTAGTTTGAAAACTGTTTAAATTACCGCGTTTTTTTGTAATTTTAACCAGGCGCGGCCCATGCAGGTAAGAGTGGTGGGGCAGGGAGGCAGGGTGTGGGTGGAGTCGACATACGATTACGAGGGAAACAAATAAAAAATAAAAAAAACACTTCCCTTGCGCTCATTGATGCAGCGAGCGCAAGGCAAGTGGTGTTCTTTTTAGGTCGAGCCTGCAGCGCATGCGCTGTCTGCAAGACCTTTTGTAATTACTTACACCACATTTATGCCCGCCTGCTGCTTGCCATAGGTCCCCTCCAGTGCCCCTCTTAATTGCAGCATTCTGACTTGTTCTGGCAGCCGATAGCTCACTTCTGGTCAAGCCAGAGGAGCACCGGCTGATTACAGTCTCCTTCCCGTTTCATTCCATATGTGTTTTGTTGAAGAACTCTTTCTTTAGGTCGAGCGTGAGCCAGCGCGAGCCCCTCCCCCCGCCCACCCTCCCGTTGTCCGTGCCTTCTCCGACCCCCTTTCTTCCCGTTGTCCTTATCTTCTCCTCTCACCCCCGCCCGCCCTCCCTCCCTATGTCCGTGCCTTCTCCCCCCCACCCTCCCTCCCGTTGTCCATGATGCCAAGTTGCCAACCATAACCATTTGCAATGCAATAGGTCTTGCGTAAATTGCAGACCTATTGCATTGCAAATACTTGTTTTTTGTCTTGACTCATTTTCGGTTTGGGGTAGGTTGGTGTTGTTTCCGGTTTCTCTTCGCAGCCGGTTGGGTTTCTCTTTCGCACTGGGGGGCTTATTTACAAGCCCCTTGCGCCAATTTTGCGTCATTTTTAATATGGGAAAAGTGACGTACAGGTGGAGCAAGGGGCTTGTAAATCTGCCCCTGGGTTCGGGCAGAGCCGCAGAGCAGCTGGCAGTGGGCCTGGAAGGGGAAATAATGAGAGCTCCGGAGGGCGCTAATAAAACAGTAGCTCCGTGGTCACGCCGCGCAGAATAACATACCAGGTACTACTACCCGTGATATTTATTTTTTTGTCCAAATGTCGGGTCTGTTTACTTGCAATTATAAGATTTGCTCCTCTAGCTCTCTAACCGCTGTGATGTCGACATCGCCTCCTTCCGCTTTCTTCCCCTTGTATTTAATTTTCGTGAATTTCGAATGGAAACATGTAGAAATGGCAAAATTCACTCTTTGAGAAGCAACGATCCAGTGTCTTTTTTGGTGTTATTTTGGGGTAGTTACTTTTAGGTGTTTAAACATGCAGCAAAACATTATAAAGTGGTTCCCTGAAATGAACAAGTCTCTTGGTGTAAGTTGGAAGATTCTTTAGTCATCCATTGTATGTACATTCAGTTGGAAAGCATATTTTGTGTTTTAGTTATACTTTCAAAAATATTTGACTTGTTTCTCAGCTGTATTCATTTACGTTACCGTCTGAAACATTACACTTCGCCATATTAGTTCTTTATAACTCGCATTCTGGAGCGTAAAACGTGCATATAACCCTCTACAAAGATGTATGGCTTAATGCATGTGAGTAGTTGTTTTTTTGGCTATGGGTATGCTGTATTTAGATTGTGGCGTAGTTTCAGGTGTCTGCAATCCAACAGCCTGAATCACGGTTTAATGATTCTATTTCCCATATGAGGATTTACTAGTGTTTGCAGGGCTAATATCCCTCTGGAGACGATTAAAGCACAAAGTGCTGCACAAGCGGTTCTTGCTCCACAGGTCACTAAACATCTGAGCAGGTTATACCCCGAGGGGATGGACATGGTCGTCTACTTCATGCTCATTTTTCACAAATCTTTGCACTGTTTTTTTTTTTTTCTAACATCTTAGGGGCCGATTCCGATTCGGGCCGTAAATCTCTCCGACCGAGCCGGACCCGGAGAGATTTCCGACCGAATCGGACCCGTGCAGTCCGACCGAGCGAGTACGATGCGCACGTATGCCATCGGACTCGAGTCGGTCGGACTCCCAGTGAAGTCAATGGGAGCCGGTCGTACAAAGCGTACGCGGGCTCCCATTGACTCAATGGGTGCGATGCGGACAAGTGCGCCCCCTACAGCGTGTTCGCGGCGAAGCGGTCGCGCCGCACACGCACAGGTAGGGGGACCCATGGGTCCCCCTGTGTGCGACTCGCGCGGCTACGCGTACAGGGGGTCCGACACGGACCCCCAAAGTACGGCTCCGACAGCTCTTTCGTGCCGGAGTGCACGGCTCGGTCGGACTGCTCGCGGCGCGCATCGTACTTACCCGGCCGGGGAACGTCTCCATTGCACGGTGCGAGTCGAGTCCGAGCGAGTCGGTCGGTGCGGTTCGACCCGGGAACGAGTCGGTCGGAGCGGTCGGGACGCCCGGACGAGTCGGTCGGCGATTTCGCATCGTACTCGCTCGTCCGGACGCGCGTACGGATCGGTCGGGAAATAGGGCTCCGAATCGGATCCGGTTAAGCCGAATCCGATTCGGAGCCCTACCGGCCGAGATCGGAATCGGCCCCTTAGCATGTGTTGCATCAAAGGCTTAAGTGAATGGAAAATGTGTTACATACCCCATCGACTAATTCTTCACTGATGGATAATATATTGTTACTTTAGTATTAGTTTGTGGAGACTTTGGGGCATATTATCAAGGGCTCTATCGCCGCTTTAGCAGGACTTTTTCCCGCTAAAGTGGCGATAATTCTAATGCCCTATTAGCAAGCTGTCGCTAACTGCTGTTAGCGACAGCTTCTAGGCGATAGCGACCGGGTTGGGTGCCGCTTTGCATGCCAGCGATATTTATCGCTAATGGCATGCAAAGTAGGCGTTCCCAACCTAAAAGCGACTGGAATCAGTCGCTAAGCTCGCTATCGCCTATTAGCGAGGCAGGGGAGGTGATTAACGAACCAGCGCTAAACACATTTAGCGCTGGTTTGTTAACGCCTGGTCCAGACCTGACTTAGCCATGTAATCCAATGGGAGGTGGATTACATGGCTAAATCCCCCTCGCCCTATCACCTAGCTAACACTGGTCACAGTGTGAATATCGCTTGTTTTCAAGCGATATTCACACTGTTCTCCAGGGTTTCTACCGCTTAGGAGATAAGCGTTGCTGATAGCACGCTATCTCCGCGATAGAAACCTGCGATAGCCGGCGATAATTATCCAAGCGCTAACTGCGCTTAGCGATAATTATCGCCGGTTATTGCTAATAGGCCCCTTTATTTTTAACCATGCTTTTGCTCAGCTGTGCTTATCCCCCACCATATCCCATCCCCGTTTCGCTCACACTTCGTTAAATTGTAGAATATGTTTCCTCTACAGTGCTCTGCCCTCAGATTTGTTATGCTAAGTTGGAAAGGAAAATGTATTATGCCTCATGTTTTGGTTATCGAGACACTCCTTTACTCGTAAATGTTTGACTTCAAAATATTGGCTGGCAAAATGTTTCCTGGTAATTTTGGAATGTAATTTAGCTGAGTTAACCACAAGATTTTGGCGAGAAATAACAACATGCTGTTGTAAACATTCAGATTTGTATTACAAGGATGATGCAGCAAATGTTGCCTCAAAACAGTTCTTAGTTTGTACCACTGCACCTTAAAGAATGTACTTTAAGTAATCCTGTCCTAATTTGAGCTATAGTAAGTCAAAACTGTACTTTGTATATCATTGTGTAGTGTGTAGTACAGGCACAGCATTCAGCTCTATAATTGTGGCTTACGTTATTTCATTTTCAAATTTGTGGGGCATATTCTCAAGGACTCATCGCCGATTTAGCTGCACTTTTCCGCCACGAAAGTGGCGATAGATTTATCGCCCTATTCACAAGCCTGCGCTAACAGCCGACATCGTCGATTTACCTGCGATAGCTGCCGCTAAAAACATCACCAAGGCTGATAGCGACAACTAACGCTAATCATATGCAGAGTAGGCGTTCCCGTGCAAAAACTCACGATAACACCACTTCGCGATATTCTCAACGACCAGCCAGATCGGCGATGCGGTCCAAAAACAGGCGATAAGGCACGTCAGCAGCAGGGACATAAGACCTGCTTTTTTCTGGTCTAAAGTAGGACGAAAACCTGCAGTATAAAGGGAGCCCAGCCCAGAGCTACATCTGAAGACCAAAAGATGCCATGGAGCTACTAATCATGCAGCTTGGAGACCCAAGAGGGCCACAACACCCATCGCCACCACCCCCAGGACCACCCCCACCCCCAAGACCCCTCCCGCCCGGACTACCACCGAGGCAGCTCAGAGCAAGACAGCGGACCTTCCGAAAACGCACCAGCCTCAGAGACCTAACGCCAGAGGATGTCATTGCCCACTACAGGCTCAAAAGGACAACCATCCTCCGCATCCTGACCCACATTGCCCACAGGCTGACGGTACCAACACAGCAGACAACCAACATCCCTCCGCAGACAAAGCTGCTGGCTGTGCTGCACTTGTTGGCCTCTGGTACCTTCCAACGAACAACTGCCAGAGTCGGAGGAGTCTCACAGCCAGCCCTATCAAAGTTCCTCACACCTGTCTTGGATGCCATCATCAGCTTAATACCCCAGCACCTTCACTTCCCCCACACTGCGCAGGAACAGCTGGAGACCAAGCAAGGCTTCTACGCCATAGCTGGCTTCCCGCACGTGTTGGGTGCAATTGTCTGCACACATGTCCTACTTGTGCCCCCTGCCGACACTGCACACAATTACCGCAACAGAAAGCACACGCATTCCATCAATGTGCAGGCAATAGTGGACCACCGGGGACTGTTCACCAATGTCGTCGCCAACTTCCCAGGCAGTGTGCATGGTTCCTACATCTTCCGACAGTCCATCATCAACCAGCGCTTTCAGGATGGCACCTATGGAAATGGACTGCTCGTTGGTAAGTACCAACGGAACACACCACACACCTCAACATGTGCATGGGTTTGTTGTGAGATTATTGATGTGTGGGGAGGGCCCCCTCTGGGCACATTGTCGACGGGGGCCTACTTGCTGTTTCTATGTGTGCTGCAGTATGCCAAGGAGATCAGGGACATGATCCAGTCATTGTGGGTGTGCACTGTGCTATACTTAATTGTGCATGTGTGCCATTGTGCCCATCTCCCCCGTCCCCCAGTCCCTGGTCTTTACTCACCCTGTTGCTGTTGGGTCAGGTCATGTTGAGCAGTGTCCGGTCCCCCAACTCCTGCCACCGTCTCCCCACTGATGACTGTGGACACCATTTCCTCCATCTCATCCAGCTCCTGCTGTGGCGCTGGACTCCCACCTCCAGTCTGCATTGCTGCTTTCCGGTTGTTAGCGAGTTTCAGCTTGGTTTTGCGCTTCACATCATTCCAGCGCTTCTTGCAGTCGTCCACTTCCCTTCTCTTCACTCCGACTGCATTCACCTTGGCCAAGATGGACTGCCATATTGCATTTTTAGTTGCCAATGACACAGTGGAGGTGATGAACAGTTGTTGGTGGTGTTCTATCACCTCCGTAATCAGGAACTTGTTTTCCTGCAGACTGAATCGCGGGTTCCTCTTCTTCTTCTCCTTGCCCTTCTCCTTCCCCGAGGTCCCTGGCTGGTCCTCCGGGGGGTTTGTGGGGTTCTGGCTGGCCTCTGTAGTTGCTCCAGCTTCCTCCATGGTGCTTCTCAGTTGTTTGGGTTTTGTTTTTATTATTTATTAATGTTTTGCAGCTTTTATGGTGATTTTTCCCGCCTGACGTGGGAATAGCAAGCCTGGCGCTGCTTATCGCTGATATTTTTATCGCTGTTGGGCCCATCGCCACTTTTTTCACGTTCAAGTTTCCTTTTTTATCGGCGTCCCGGTAATTTTAATGCGGACATTTGATGCGTTATCGGGAAACTATCGCCTGTTGCTGGCGTGTTGAGAATACGCCGTTAACACAGCGTTAGTTTCCCCCGATAGACGGCGTTATGTAATATTGCGTTATCATAGGTTGGCGATAATTATCGCCCGTTCTTGAGAATATCCCCCTGTGTATTTACATTCTTGAGAGATGCCTTATGTACAACAGAGCAATCACAATAAGACACCACAGTACAATCACATTAAGATGCTTCACTACCATTTCCAGCAACCCGATCATAATGTTGTCTCCTTGAATTAACACCTCTTAATATGGCAGCTGAACTGTGCTGAAACACCATGCCCTCACTGCCAGAATTAGGAAGGGGCATGAAGGGGAACAGTGAAGAAGAACAAAGAGTAAGGAAAACATCTCAAATATCAACGTGCAGTATTTTGGAGTCTTCTCTGTCTCATACCAGGGCTTCAAACTCGATCTCTGATCCCTAGACCTCCATTCACTCTCTTACATTTACTAGATTGTATTGCCTCTAAAAGTTCATCTTTGTGCTGATATCTTGGTACGAAAGAATCAATCAAGTGGTCAATTGTTCCTGTCCATTTACAGCCAGTTCCTATGTTCTCCGATTCTCAGCATTTGCAGGAAACTCAGAGCTCCAAAGTGGTGGCGGGCTCTACTGTTATGTTTTTGGTCTAGCAAAGGGGACATCTAGCGGGAAGCTACCATCCAACTCTCCTTTTGTGAGATTGCTCTCCAAGATAGCCACCAAACATCAACACCATTCATATATGGTCCTTGACAGGTGGTTCCTCTTCAGACACCAGTCACTTGCTGTAAGGTGGGCCCTGTTCTAACAGTATATAAAGAGCCTCTGATCAGAGTGCCAGTGCATCGCCAATCCTTTGACTTGTTTCTTCTGTTGGATTCTTCGCTCCTGCTCTGTGCTGCTCAAGCTCCTGTTCTGCTAATTCTTGTTCTGCTACAAGTTGTCTCCTGCTCTGCTCCAGCTTCTTCTCCCTTCCCCTCCAGTCCTGTCTACTCCAGCTCAGCTCCAGTCATGCTCTTTCCTATATCAACAAGCATTTGCAATGCATTTGCAAAACAGTGACCTATTGGTATTGTAAATGACCATGCCTTTCATTATTGTAGGTTTTTTAAATACATAAATAAAAGGCATTGTCATTTACAATGCCAATAGCTCAAAATCTCGCAAATGCGAGACCTATTGCATTGCAAATGCTAGTTTTCATTTATGTTTCCCTCAACGTCGTAAGTCGACTCCCCCCACACCCTGCCTCCCCGCCGTACCGCTCTTACCTGAATGGGCCACGCCTGATTTTGACATGACAAATAAAAGACAGACTCAATACTGAGCAGACTTGATAAGTGAAAACAAAAGGACACACTCCTGCTAGACCTGACATGAACATGCTAAACTGTATGGGCAAATTGTAGCAGCCATTTCAGCGAGGCAGTAAACTTTGTGGAGCACAATAGCCTTAAGTTTTGAGAAAGAACTTTTCTCCAACATCTCAAATGACTTGAAAAAATATTTAATATCTGACCCCTCCACCTTCGCTATCTTGTTTGTGGCTTATTTTGAAAACATTAGTCACATAGGACAGGCATCCACACGCACCTTTGAAATAATAAAGCAAAAAATTCAACTGTGTCTGCTCCATGGTTGTTGTTGAGATGTGAGCATACACCCCCCTCCCCGCCCCCCACATTTGCTGTGGTGTCTCAAGCAAAGCCCAAGCACATTCATGCATTCTACCTCACAGGTGGTTATATTCCCACCTTTTCAAGAAAAAAGTCAAACTAACTAAAGCTCAGAGGAGAGGCAGACTTCTGCATCCACCACCTCTCCCAAACAAAGAACTAGATTTTTGCACAGCATATTGAAGAGTGGGGGACTCCCACCTTTGAAACAAAGCACAATGTTTGCAGAGATTCCCAAAGTGTGAGGATAGGTGGCTAAATTCAAACCCGTCTCACTTTCTGCAGTGCTTAATTTGTAAAATATTAAGTGTCAGGGCTCTGACCAGGAGGCCACTGCAGCTTGCACCACCCAGCGCTCTTGTCATCGCTGCCAAAACAACTACTAACCATCTCTCTGGCATGTAAATGGGACAGTTCAGATTATTCCAGGTCCCCAAAGCAAAAGGAATGGCTGGGGAGGCAGGTATTAGCAATTTGTAATGTATATTGTATTCCTAAACTACCTTTGTTCTGCTCATCTCTAAATTAGATGAGCAGTGCCACCATGTGGTGGACTGTTCCAAGTATGGTGTTGACAATTAGGTGCCGGTGCCGACCACCGGAAACCAATTAAGGGCCGGTGCTTAGCACCGGAAAGCCCCGGCTCAAATTAAGCACTGACTTTCTGCCTCTTTACCCTGTCCCCGAGCCAAAATACAGACGAAACGGAGAACCCTTTCCGAACCAAAATACAGATGAAACGGAGCAACACTTTCTTCTTTCCCTCTCTAGTAAGATCTCCCCGAATCTGCACACTGTCCGATGATGCAGAACCTGCTCTCTTCCCCAATTGGTTACCCTGCAGCCTGCACCTCAGCGACTATCCAAAGCAGACACACTACTGTGTGATACCGGAATTAGAACGAGGAACTGCATGTCCCGGCAGGCAGTGTGCACAGCTCATAACGGGGTGGCAGGGGCAGGTCCGTTGCTTGAAAGCGTCGGCACCTGGGGGTGGAAACATGTGACCTTGGAAAACAGCCTCTAACATTTGACCTCTGTCTTCGAGTGCACAGAAAAGGAAATCAGAACATGATTTACAGCCCTGTTTACAGAATCGGATGGAGCGAATTAAAACATCTAGCATTGATGTCAAATGCTATTAGAGAAAGAGAAAAGTAGTCCCTAAATAGATGTTACAATGGGACAACTGAAAGGGTTCAAGTACTGGGGCACTGCTCTGCAGGAGTGAACAACTAACGAAAAGGAGGGACAAATAGTAAAGATTAACCATATGGAAGCAAGGATTTCTAAAGGACACTGAAACAAACAAATGAGAAGGAGTGGGCATGCTTTAAGTCCACAAAGAGGAGTATATACTAAAGTATATAAAGAATATATTAAACTATATACAAGAGGTCTTGAAAGCTCGACTGAAAAAATGCCAGCCAGCCATATTTCTGAGGTCAGATAATAGAGCCACGTTTAAGCATGTTAAATGGGTATAGCATGCTTTCCCAGTTTGGGTATTTGGACAAAATATCGAGTTGTAAATATTGGTACACAGAAATATCATGAAAGAAAATTGTGATACAAAAATAACCTTTTTTCAAGTAAGTAATATCATTGTAAAGAATATCGTTTTTGTTAATCTCGTTTTCAATAATATAGGTGTTAAAAATATTGTTTTTTAATTATCTTAATGTGTTTTCATTCACATATTAATTTTATGTTTTATTATTTTTTGTATAATTGTTAATATTTTTAAACATAGTTTGTAATTTTAAATGATTTTTCATTATTAATTCAATTGCTAAAAGTAATCTATAGTGTTAGCAGGTTGCTAGGTTTGCAGGCATTTACAGTGGGAAGTTAATTAAGTAATAATAATTAACAATTCATTTTTAATCTATTGATATTTACATGATTATTCATTATGTAAATTATGTAATCATTATATTTTATTTTTTAGTTATATTTTAGGTGTGGGCTGCTGGGTTTGTAGGGGTATAGGGTAAGAAAGTAATTAAGTAATAATTAGTTAACAATTAATTATCAATTGAATATTAATTTTGAATTATGTAAATTGTGTAATAATTATATTTCTAGATATATTTTAGGTGTGGGCTGCTGGGTTTTTAGGGGTATAGGGTAGGAAGTTAACTAAGTTATAATTAATAATTATTAATTTATTGTCAATTATTTACCTGAATATTTATTATGTAATTTGTGTAATAACTTTATATGTAAGTTATATTTTAGGTGTTGGAGATCCGTTGGAAAGTTAAGTCATAAAGAATTAACAATTCATTTTTTATTTATTCTTAATTATTTAATTGATAATTATGTACATTATGTAATACTGATTAAGTTATATTTTAGTTGAGGGGTTTGCGAGGTTTGTAGGGGTATAGGATGGGACTATAATTAAGTAATAATTAATTAACCAATAATCATCAATTGTTAATTAACTAGTTAATTGAGTATCAATTATGTAAATTGGGTTTTATTTATTTATTTTAGATATATTGTAAGTGTGGACTGCTAGGTATGTAGGGGTATATTGTGGGAAATTTATTTAAATTGATAATTAATTATTAAATTGTTTAATAGTCATGTAAATTGTTTAATTGTTTTTTATCTTACGAAGATATGTATATATGTATCACAGAGACAAAGGAAGAATAACACACAATCAGGACACCTTCGGATATGCAGAAAGTTTACTGTGCAACTACATGACGTGATCAAGATCGCGCTGATGGTCGAAACCTGTCATGAGGTTGCACAATAAACTTTCTGCATATTCAAAGGTGTCCTGAGTGTGCGTTATTCTTCCCTTGACTCTGTCAAATTCATGCCGGTGTGCTCCATCGGCTAGTAGCAACACCAACCCAGGTTCCAGGAGGGGAAGACTGCATATAAATGCATATATTCACTCAAAAATATATATATTCACTCAGAAAATGTGTATATTCACTGAAAAAAACAAAGGTTACAGGAACGTTATAGTTAGGTTCAGATTTTACACACACAAAACCATAGAAACTAGGCAGTTATAGGTATAGTTATTCTTATCTCAAGAAACTATAACTCGTGCCCTAAAGCAACTATAACCAGCGCCCCCGCCATGCACAGTCTTCTCATCAAAAATTTTACAGCAAATGTTGCAATGATATTATGAATGATGTCATGGAAGATGTTATGACTGATGTAATATGTGGGGTAATTAGCAGTGCATGGCGAGGGCACGAGTTATAGTTACCTTTAGTCCACTTCCAGCGGGCGAGAGGATTTTTCATACTCCTGCCCACTGGTAGCGGACTTAGGGCTTGATTACGATCTTGATGGATGGGATACTCTTTCACAAATGTGACGGCTATCCTGTCTGCCCTATTACAAGTTCCATAGAATATAATGGAATCGTAATTTTGAAGATGGGATATCTGTCACATTTGTGATGGAGTAACCCTGTCTGCCAAGATCGTAATCAGGCCTTAGCGTTTGCTCTCGCTTGGCGTGAGCTTTGAAATTTTGAATTTGGATTTGAAACAGCCCAAACAACTACCACCTTATTGAAGGCCTTCCATGGATCTAAAAAAATGCTTGAAAAAAATGGTCATCAACTAGCTTCTTCGATCACAAGCATTCTCAAAACACACTAATCCAGATTTAGGCTCTGATTGTCGCGATGGGGTATACATATTGCCAAAATAATGATCCGCTCGCTCAATTTATATGTGGACGGACCATAGGTTTGGCTACAGCAGTGACTACTCTGACTCCGCAATAGCCAAACCTCTCTGACGGCCTGACGGAGTAAAGGCCGTTGGAGAAATGGCTATATGTCTGCCCACCCAATCAGTATGGGTGGACATATAGCCATTTATTTACTGTCCGTCACCACCAGGCAAACCCTGGCAGTGAGGGACAGTAAAATACTATTATTGATTCCCCGCTATGGGAAATGACTTCCGTGGCATGAGAAGCATTACTTTATTATTTTCAAAACAGAAAGTCCTGTTTTGGGAGTTTCTTAGTGAAAATTAAAAAAAGAAAACTGTTTGGTGTAGGGCTGCGTCATGCGGACACAGCCTTGTGCCAAACAACAATATGCATTGACAGGAACCACCGTGAAAGCAGTTCCTGCTAATGCATCATAAATGTATGCCTGCTTGGAGATCATTTATAAAGTTGGTGAGCGGCACCTCTGCTTGGGGACAAAGTAATTTACTTCGTCCCCAGGGAGAGACGAAAGGTCATCTGTAAAAATATAAATCAGGCTCTTACACCCAAACAAGAGACAGAAACTACACAATTAAATGTGCTGGACTAGCTACAGGAATTTGTGGACCACTGGTCACTCAGCAGGATTATACTACTGACTCGCTTGACCTCCTGTGGCACTGTGGAGAATGTATGATGTTACTACGCATACAATCACCATGCATGGCTTTACAAGCGGTCGTTACAACGACCACGTTGTTACCACGCGTGCCATTACATCGCAAGTCGTAACAACGACTTGCTGTAGGGGGCGCGCTGGACTTAGGAATAGTATTAATTACTATTCCTACTCCAGTTTGTACAACAGCAGGGAAGGTGTTGGATTTAGAATCCAACACATTCCCTGGTGTTGCACGCCACCTACAGCAAGTCGTTGTTACGACTTGCGATGTAATGGTATGCGTGGTAACAACGCAGTCTTTGTAATGACCGCATTGTAAGGCCATGCGTTGTAAACGCTGTGTCCCCACCGTGGTCCATGACATCTTATGCCACAGGCACCAAACAGTGGTGAAGACGCAGCATTGAAAGTTTCACATGGAGCTCCTTTATTCCCTCTGATGTTATCATCCAAGCTATGGATCCTCAAATAGAAACAGTGTAGCACTGGAGACCAGTCTCATTCAGTGTGTTTTTTTTAAAACTACCTTTATTGAGTTTTCTGATTTTATGACATAAGCGACTGTACGTAGCCAAACCATGCTTACACCAGTGTTTACAGAAACACATCAATAATGTAGCAGAAAAGTGTAACATTGCTTAAACTCGTAAAAAACAGGAATACACTAACAGTGAGCCTGCCTTGCAAAACTCATATATTGTGTTTATCAGGGCAGAGTGTTCGGGTGGTGTACTAGAGAGCGGGACATATGTCCTCCGGTTAGTTTTGTGCACTTGAAGGGCCAGGGATGTGTGGTGAGGATTGCTAATGCAGATGTGTGTTGGCGGACAGTGAAATGTTAGGTAAGTGCCAACCTATGACGATCAGGTGTCGTTGCTGGTATCGCTTTGGAATGTAAGAAGCAGATCATTCCAGGCAGCTGCAATGGCGCACTTTGGGAGACCTCGTATCTCCTCTCGGCATAATGTCACAGACTCTGTCACAGCCCAGTGGATACCTGTGTTTCTGCACTGCAAGGCTCCCGGCAGTGACGAGACTTTCCATTTCATTATAATTGTGCACCTGGCTAACAGTAGGGCCGATTCTATAAAGTGGTTGGCCGCTTCCCCAGCTTTCAAGCGCCTATTGATCCCTAGGGGCATATTTATAAGAACTGATACAACGCTGTGTTGTGGCAGCATTGCGTCAGACAAACATGTGCTGCGTTTCATCACTTCCTTGCAACATGGATGCGCCATATTTATGGTACAGCGCACCATATCACAAGTACTGAGAATGCATTAAAAATTTCGACGCATCCGTGAGAAGAATGACCCAAAGTGTTGAGATGCAAAAAAAAACAACACATTGGAATCTACAGTACTTCTGAACACCAAAATAACAGAGAAAAATGTAGGACCACAACACCAACCCCAGCCAAGATGACCAGACAGCAGCCAAGGGGAAGAGGCAGAGCAATTTCAGTGAGGAGGAGAACCAAATATTGATAGTTGAGGTGGCAAAGAATGAACATCTCTTTGTCACCTCCAAATTTCCATTTGGGAAGAAGGAAGCCCTTTGGCAATCCATAGAGGATAAAATCAACAGTGTAGGCCAAAGTGTAGGCTGGAGTGCAAGAGGTAGAGGCACAAGTACAAGTGCAGGACCAAAAAGAAACTGGCCAGGAACCTTAGGGCAGCCATGGGGACAAGAGGAGGGCCTGATTTCCAGGAGGAGTTGGACCCATTGGAGAAGCAGGTAACATCACTCATCCCAATAGAGTTGGTTGCAGGAGTTCCCAGACAGGACAATGCTGCTGTTGAGGACCGGGAAGAACTACAGGGTAAGATAAAACAAGGGACCATATAATTCGAATTGTTGTGCAGCCCAATCAAGACACTTTACTACACTGCGCTGTTTGCAAATGGCAGGAATGTCTCACATATTAACTTCTCCATCTCATAACTGTGATTTTATAACCCAGTCACAATTATTTCTATCCAGCCCTGCCAAGTTTCTCTAGTCAATGTGTGATGTGTTGCCCCATTCCAGGACGTCCTCTGAATCATGGGACATGTAGTGTAATCTACAACATGATGGACCAGGACTACAAGTCCCACAATACATAGGACAAAATCTGGACTGGAGCAGGACATCATGCATAGACCTTGAAAACTTTGCAGATATGTCAGTGCCAATGTAGTCCCCCTTGCACCATGAAGCAAGAGTGCTTGTGACTTGGGGCTGGTTAGGCAAAAGTGGAATGTAATGTAAAATAAAGTAATGTGGTTTGCCAGAGGATTAACTTCTCACCCGAAAGGGTATTCAGGTGCTGAGTATGAGCAGGCTCTCCAAGTAGGATCACGTGAGGAGCCAGGTGTACAGTCAGTAGCACTAAACCATATTGCTGATGTGCTGGGTGACTTTTTTTTACAGGTGTTGCCTGCCAGGTAAGAGGCCACCCTACCTCCTGTTTAGCTCAAATGGATGGGGGGTTGTGGTGAATGCAAGTGAGGCACAGCATAAATCCATGATTGTTTGTTGGAAGCATATATGGTGTGTGAGCTAAGTGGGCCCTGGTAGTGTAGTGCCTTGTAGGTGTGGCTGAGATGACCTTAAGGAGGTGAGGTGTGATGTGTGTGCCTCAAGGTAGGTTGAGTAATAGTCTGTCACTGCTGTGGTTGATAGTTTGCCACTTGTGTAGCAGCTGTGCAGAGAAGCTGTGGTAGAGGGCATTGGTATACAACAGTCTACATGTGTTGAGGGCCTGGGTGATGGTCTCACAATTGTCAGGAGGGAGCCAGAAGAAGAAAAGTCTAAGTATGCAAAATGTGAGGGGGGCGTGGCTTGGCCGGCTGCAAGATGGCCGCACTCTGAGTGGGCTCTGCCGGCAAAGCCTAATATCCGTGCAAAATTCTGCGGACACAGCGCCCATCGCCGCTCCTCACCGCGCCACTGCCACTCACCTGCTCCTGGGACTCAGTTTGGTTGTACTCCTGTCTTCCTGCGACGCTGTTGAGCTGAGATCCACCGCCGCGTGTGTCCCGAGCCTTAGGCCCACTGCTGGCGCGGCTGTCCCGTCCATCCCGGAGCTGACTGCGGGCTTCCTCCAGGCTACCGGATCTGGCACCTGCATCCAGCCGTCGTCACTCCTAAACGTTAGCCGGTAAGTGCCGTTGCTGTGGGGGCGCACTGCGGCGGGACTGGGGGCTCGCGGGTCGTACCGCCCGGCCTGGTCTGATTGCTTGCGGGCACCGCACTCTTCACTCCGGCACCCGCTGCTCAGGCCTCTCTCCATCGGGCTGGGCGACGCGGACGGCGCGCCCCCTTGGCTCCCCGCTGCGTGCTTTCCCCTCCCGCTACGGCCTGCCGGCTCCCTGGGACATCCTGCTGCGACAGCTGCATCGGCCACACTGCCCTTCCGTCCCGGTCTGCTGCGGCGGCCCACTGCACCTCAGGGGCACCCCTTCTCCTGCTATCCAGTGCTTTGGACATCCGCCCTGTGGTGACACGTCATCCGCCACTCGCCACCGCTTCTGAGCACCACTGGCCTCACTCACCGCCTGACGGCCCCCCCCGCCGGGACCGGGCTGGCCGAAAACGGCACTTGTGAGCTCCTGGCCGCTTCACCCCTGCTTTGCTCCTGTGTTTTGACTTGCGGTTGGCGTTGGCCCTCTGCCCACTGCTGGGCCCTGCTCTCGAGGACGTCCGGTGCCCGTGGTGCCTGTGGCCCATCCCTCCTCCGGCCTGAGACCTGCCTCCTCCCGGGGGGTCCCCCCACCCGGGCGCTGCGTTGCGGAGGCCTTCCTCCTACACCTATTGTGCCTTTGCTCACTCTGGCCCTGTATTCTCCTGACAGCACCAGTGGCTGGAACGACGTCGCTACACCTTCTGTCTCTCAGGCGGCCTGCAAATCACTCAGCCACTCTGTGGTCCGGCCCCCCGTTAATGGCCAGTCTTCACTGCTTCCCCCCAGTGCTGGTGGGCCCGCTCCTCACCTGTTTCGACCCCCTGGAGTTGGGTTTGTCACCAGGGGCCTACGCAATGCGCCACAACCGGCCTCGTTGCACACTGCCTTTGCTGATTGTTTCCATCGCCTGCTGGTCCTGCTCCTCCGCTCTTTTCGGAGCTGCTCCACCTCTATCGAGCGCAACATTCACCTCCTATCTCAGCTGCCTCCGTATTGTTGCTAGACTGTTCCTCCAGACATGGGGAGGACCGACCCCAAGCAGCCTAAAATCGCTTTTGATCAATGCCGCCAGACGCATCAGGAGGGCACGGGCGCCGACGGAGGGGACCCCTCGGCTCCTACCGACATGGCTTCAACTCGTGAGGACGACTTAAAGGCCATTATGCTGGACGTCAAGTCCACTGTCACCAACATTGCGGCTCAGCTGGATCAGCTGTCGGCTCGCCTGGACCCAGTGAAGGCCCGAGTCGATTCACACGATGCCCGCCTCCTTCATGTAGAGACCAGGGTATCGGATGCGGAGCATGCCGCCACCCAGGACCGACAGAAACTGCTGCAGATGGACAAAATAGTTGATCTCATCCGGAACAAGAACGAAGATTTGGAGGCCCGCTCCCGCAGGAGCAACCTCCGCATCATGGGTGTGCCTGAATCCACCAATATCTCCCGCATGGAGGACTATGTAGAACAGCTGGTCCGTGAGCTCTTTGGCGACATCCTCTCCCCAGTCTTCATTGTCGAGCGGGCCCACCGCTCTCTCGGCCCTCGCCCGGGCCCTGGCCTGCCGGCCCGCCCCATCATAGCAAAAATTTTGAACTTCAGGGACCGTGACGCCATCCTGCGGGCAGCCAGAGAGAAGGGGGAAATCCGCCACCAGGGTAACTCTCTGTCATTCTATCCTGACTACACGACTGTGGTTCAGGCGGCCCGCCGCGAGTTCCTTCCGGCGAAACGACTCCTTCAAAAGCACGAGATCTCCTACTCACTGGCATATCCCGCCAAACTGCGCGTCAAGCAGGGTCCCAAGACCCTCATCTTTTCGGACCACAGGGAGGCGCTGGCGTTTGCCAAAAAACTGGACAGGTCACACCGTTCTTCGCCCCCCAACTCACAGGCTGCTGCTGTGGACAACCTTAGTGATAATGACTGACCAGATGGATAGCCATGTTCGTATGGGTTTTTTTTTTTTTTACCTTTTGTTCCTCAGCCTCTCAGTTTGAATGGTGACTACTGACCCAATGCTGTTTCTCAGGCTATTCTGATTTATCTCTTTTGCTGTTGGCATAGTGTCTTATACCTCCTGCTATTCACTCCTTGGTGTCTGCCACTTCCTATGGCTTGGCCACCCTGTCTTTCTGGCAGGGGTGTACGCTGAGCGCTGCCGCGCCCCCACGGGATAATTCCCTTCTTGGACACAGACTTTTCCCTTCCTAGTTGTGGGTCCCTGGGGTGGGTAGGGGTGGTACCTCAGCCTGATTGGGGGGTTGGTGTGGGAGCGGGGTTGGGGGGGTCTTTGGGGTTTTTTGTTTTGGGGGTGAGTTCGGGTGTTTGGGTGATGAAGGCCTGTGCTTTGCGACCTCCCAACGAGGCAACGCTGTTCTTATCAGCACCGGCTCGCGTATCGAGCCTTTTCATGCCATGTTCTTTCCCCCCTGTGGTTCAATTTCCTGCTGGGGGGATTGTATTGTTTGTTTTGTTGCCTCCTTCTGAGGCATTTGTTGTATTTTCGATTGCACTATTTCAATGTGATTCCATTGCTACTGCACTACTATTTTTCCTTGTTGTCCATTGCACTGTGCACGGCATTTACATACGGACTCTGCTCCTTCCCACACCTTTTTCGCTTCTCCACCCCATGACGAAGCGCCATGACTGATACTACACTTTGGACATGGAATGTCCGTGGGCTGAACGACCACCGTAAGGCACGACAAGTCCACGCCCACCTCATTCGGCACAAGGTGGACATCTGTTTTTTACAAGAGACCCACTTGTTACCGGCCACCTCCTCCAGACTCCTTTCCAGATATTGGGGTGAAATTCACTCTTCCTTCTATTCCAACTATTCCTGGGGGGTCTCCATTTTGTTACGCAAAGGGCTCCCATGGCAGACCTCTCAAGTGCACACTGATCCTGGGGGGCGTTTCGTTATCCTTCATGGCACCCTACGGGCCCAACCTTTGACGCTTGCTGCCTTATATGGCCCAAATTGCGATGACCCTGACTTTTTTGCGCAAGTCTGGCACCACATCTCATCATTCGGCTCTGCAGCACTCCTCTGGGGGGGGGATTTTAACGTAACACTATCTGCTGCTCTGGACCGGTCCGGCACTCATGCTTCTCACCCGCGCGCAGCTTCACTCCTCAGCTCCTTGCTCTCGGACAACTCCCTGTACGACGTGTGGCGTCATACTCACCCTGCTTTACAGGAGGGCACCTGTGTCTCTGGTTCTCGTGGCTGCTGGTCCCGTCTCGACTTGTGGATCACTACTCCGGATGCCTTGGTATGGCTCACCTCCGTTGATCATATGGCGCGCACTCTCTCAGATCATGCCCCTGTTTGCCTCTGCCTCCGTCTCCCACATTCTCCTCACCGTGCCTTTTCCTGGCGGCTTCCCCCTAACGCGTTACGCGACTCGGTCTTCAGTGACGAAATACAAACCGCAATCGTAAACTATTTTGAGCTCAATGTGGGTTCCGTGGACTCCCCGTCTTTGCTTTGGGAGGGGTTTAAAACTGTTATCCGTGGGGAATGTATCTCCAAGCAATCAGGCGTTCTTCGCTCCATCCGCGGCACTATTGATAGACTGGAGGGGGAAATTAAGGCGCTTGACGCCTCCCACGCCCTGGACCCTCGCCCTGACATGCTTGCCCAGTTGCGGGGGAAACTTACTGACTTCGCCGATGAAGCTGGCAGAGAACTGGCGTTTCTTGGCAGGGAGGTGAGGGCACGCCGCTTCGGCGAGGGTGATCGTCCTGGCAAAACCCTTGCCAACATCCTTCGACAGCCACGGCCGGCATTCTACATCACCACCCTTCGGGACGGCGGCCCCGTTCGTACCACCTCCCCTGAGGAAATTGAGGCGCGCTTCACCACTTTCTACGCACAACTCTACACGGCCGGATCGGAGCCTCCGCGTGAAGTACTTGACCAATATTTTGACACCCTTCAGCTCCTTTGGCTCAGTAATTCCCATCGGGAATATCTTGACGAGCCCTTCTCTAAAGAAGAGATCCTCGCGGCAATCAACAGCATGCCTGGTGACAAGGCCCCCGGCTCGGACGGCCTGCCGGCTTCCTTCTATAAAGCTTATGCCCCGCTCTTGGTTCCCCATTTAGCCTCCATGTATAATGAATCTTTCGAAACAGGTTTGTTCCCCCCATCGCTGCGCGAGGCAGTGTTGACTCTGCTCCTTAAACCGGATAAACCACCCGAACAGCGAGACTCATACCGCCCCCTATCCCTCATCAATACAGATAATAAAATTTTCGCCAAATTGCTCGCTTCCCGTCTCCTACCCCTCATGCCGCTCGTCGCACGCCCAGATCAGTCCGGCTTCATTCCCGGTCGCACGACCTCTCACAACCTCCCGACCATTTTTTCCGTTATCCATCAAATTAATCCTGCGCTCCCGGCAGTGGCCGCCATTCTTGACGCCACCAAGGCCTTTGACACCTTGGAGTGGCCCTTCCTGTTTTATCTCTTCCCCCGGTTGGGCTTCAGCCAAGTTTTCTTACGCAAAGTACAGCTTCTTTATACTCTACCTACTGCCTGTCTCCGCATTAATGAACAGGTCTCTGAGCCCATTCCCATTGGGCGCAGTACTCGGCAGGGTTGTCCGCTGTCCCCCATGCTCTTTGCTATCGCCATGGAACCCCTCGCGGCTCGTCTCCGGCAACACCATACCCAGAGAGGCATTGGTTTTGCGGCTCGCGCTTTGCTAGTCTCCATGTATGCGGATGACGTCACTCTTTATGTCCGCCATCCCCAGGAGAATCTCAGCCCACTGGTCCGTGAGGTGATTCGCTTCGGCGGCTATTCCGGAATCCAGGTCAACTGGAGCAAGTCGGTACTATTTCCTCTTACGGATGCTACAACACCCTTTGTTCCTGACTATCTCTTTGTGAGGGCATCGGAGTCCACTAGATATTTGGGCATTTGGTTGAGCAGAGACGTTGATGAACTTTGGAAAGTTAACTTTGGTCGTGCTGTGGACTGGCTCGAGTCTAAGATTCCTCTCTGGAACCGGCTGCCACTTTCCCTGGCTGGGCGCATCGCTATCGCCAAAATGGTGGTGCTTCCGAAGTTTTTATACTTATTTGTCAATATCCCCATCCCTTTAACCGCTCACTTTTTTCGCAAGATTCGCTCTCTGCTCATCACCTTAATTTGGGCCGGTCGGCAACCTCGCATTGCCTACAGCATCCTCACTCTTCCCATGTCGCGTGGCGGGCTTGGCGCCCCAGATTTCAAGCTGTATGCTCTCAGTGCTCAAGCCAGTTTTCTTCACTTTTGGCTTCACCCCACTCCATTTCAACCTCACGTCGCGGTAGAGGCTGACCTCGCCTCCCCGTGGCCGCTCACGACTACTCTATTCGCTCCGGCGAAACTCCTTCGCACTGAAATAGATACGGTTGAGACCCTGCGCTGGGCTTGGGACGGGCTTCGCAAATTTTCTGGCTCTGACATGCTTTCCGCAAACAATATGCCATTCGCACATCACCCCGCCTTTCCTCCTCTTCATTCTTCCGGGATAATCAAGCACGCTACTCGTCTGGGCCTCTCCACAGTCTCGGATCTCTACCCTGGGGACACTTTCTTTTACCCTCGCCGCTGACTCTGGCCCCATGGATACTCTGTTATATTATCAACTCAGAGCTATCTGTAGGAAGCTTCACCCCACATTTCCCCAGCCTCCCCCTTCGATGCCCTCTCTCGATCTTCTTTACACATCTTCCTCTCCTAAAAACTGGTCACAAAAATCTACTCTTACACGCTAGCAGCATCTCCCATCTCCACTGACCGGGCGCGCGTTGCATGGGGCGATGACCTGGGAGCCGAAATCTCCGAGGCCGATTGGTTATACTGTTGTAATCAAATCAAACGCCTTTCCCCAAACTATTGTCTGTGCCTTATCCATTTCAAGTACCTCCATTGGCTATATCGGACTCCCGCCCAACTTCATAAGCTTGGACTGATTGCCAGTGATAGATGCCTGCGCTGCTCTGCGCCCGCGGCTGACTTTTCTCATCTCGCCTGGCTGTGCCCCAGGGTCTCGGCATATTGGCGCGAGGTATGCGCTGCGATCTCCACAATCACCTCATCTCCGATTCAACCTGACCCTCTGCTCTGCCTCTTAGGCTTTGTTAAATTTTGCCCGGACGCCACTCGTCGCTTGACTACCATGCTGCTGGTCCTCGCGAGGCGCAGGGTCTCCATGTGCTGGGGCTGCAGGCGGGCGCCCAAGGTTGCCCTCTGGCTTGAGGACGCTTCTCGCTGCCAAACTCTACTGGCTGAGTTTTGGGACCTCCGGCCAGCCAGGTCCCGTCCAATTGATATTTGGGGTCCGCTTATAACCTACCTCTCAAGTCAAGACTCACAGCGCCCTGCGACCTCTCCCGCGCTCCCCGCCGGCGCCCCGCCCGCTGCGGCCGCCGGTGTAGGTCCATGAGCTGTCTCCCCGCTGCTCCCGTCCCCCCTCCTCTACACCCCCTGCCTTTCTGCCCTACTGATGGCGCTCTTTTCTAATGTATATTTCACTCCCTCTGTGCTTACAGGTTATTGTCTCCTAACATTGTCCCCAATGTGCCTTAAGTTTATGATTGTCTTTACTGTATTGCATTGTCATGCTGTGCTTCATTCATTGCAATGGTGGAATCTTGTAATTGTGCTGTGCAATATTTCTAAAAATAAAGGTTTTTTTGAAAAAAAAAAAAAGTATGCAAAATGTTTGAAACCAGGTGGAGGTGAAACAGGCAACTGTTAAGTCTCAGGGTGGGGCAAGTTTCTGGGATGGGTGGAGGGTGAGGTGTTTGGGCTTAGTCGTGTGGGCAACCAGGAACCCCTCTCCAAGTATGTTGACGCTTTCCTGTGTCCTCTCACCAGGAATTATGCTTCTTACATCCGAGACACTGGGGACATTATTGGACATATTGAGGGAATGCCGGTTGACCGCCTCTATGACATCTTGGTAACGCTTGACATTGAGGCTTTGTACACCAACATTCCTCAGTGTCAGGCGTTACGAGCAGTGGCCACACTCCTGAGTAGAACTCCAGGCGACAGACCGGATGCCTTCATACTCGAATGTTTAGAAATAGTCTTATTGAATAACTATTTTGGCTTTAATGGCGTGGTATATCAGCAGATTAAGGGCACTAGTATGGGCGCTTCATGTGCGCCCAGTATCGCGAATATCTACATGGGTGAGTGGGAACTTATCAACATCTTCAATGAAGCAGCTCCTTTTTTTGAAAATGTGCGTTTCTGGAAGCGCTTCATTGATGATATTTTCTTTATTTGGAAAGGAGATTACGACACTCTACAGGAATATATCGCTTGGCTGAATGCCAGCGATTGTAATTTGAAGTTCACAGCCAACCATAGTTCCAGACAAGTGGAATTCCTGGATATAGTCATTAAAAGCTCAGATGAAGGGCTCCAAGTAGATTTCTTTAGAAAACCCACGGCAAAGAATACCATCTTACAGCACCAAAGTTTCCATCCGCCGTGTCAAAAAGACTCTATCCTCTTTGGGGAATTCTTGCCTGTACGCCGTAACTGCACTAATATTGGTGACTTTATGTCTCACGGTAAGGCTCTTAAACAACGCCTCCTTGCTCGAGGCTACCCCCGTCGTCTGGTTTCGACGGCCTTTAAAAGGGCTAAATATTATAACCGAGAAGCCCTACTGCAGGGTAATGCTCGTACCCCTAAAGACCAAATAGTATGCGTTGTCAATCATTCGCAGCTAAACTACAAAATAAGAAACATCATAACCAAGAATTGGAAAATTCTTAATGCACATGGAGATGAAGACTTGAGATTACCCTTAGTAGCCTATAGGAGAAACAAAAATCTTCGTGACATGCTTGTACATACAAGACAAGAAGTCCGCCACACACATCAGCAGACCACGCTCACGGGCCTTCCTCCCATTTTAGGAAACCACAAATGTGGTTGTTGCCATGCATGTGACACTGCTTTAGTTACTGACACTCTCACATATAAAGGGAAAAACATCAAACTTAGAGAGCTCAGCAACTGCAGAAGTTATAATGTTATATATATCATCTTGTGACCGTGCGAATTGGCCTACATAGGGGAAACGGGTCGCGAATTTCGCACCAGATACAGTGAGCACAAATCGGCCATCAGAACAAATAAACTTTCGGCTCCGATTGTTGCACACTGCTCAGAAAAGGGCCATGGAGAAAAGGACTTACGGTGGTGCATCTTGGAAAAGGTCAAACCTAAACCAGGTCTATCTACCGAAATAATCCGGAAAAGGAGGGAAACCTTCTGGATTTTTACCCTTAACAGTGTAAAGGAGGGATTAAATGAAGAAATAATTTGGAACATTACTGACCGGTATACATAGTCAGTACACTCGTGTGGGGTTCACATAGGCCCTAGTTTCCTGCTGTTGCTTTTTTATCATGAGTAGATACTCTGTCTATATGAGGCGCTAATAGCTCTCATTTCTTATTGCTTGTTGGACTACTGCTTACTATTTCTATCCGTGATCTTTGTTATTATTCTTGGCATTTCATTTGCCAATAATTCATTCCATTTTTATTTCATTTCTAGGTTAGTTACTTATACAAATAGGCTCTGCAAGTTAATCAGCGAAAATGGATAATGCATGCATTGCGTATATTGTTTGCTTTGGCTGTATTTTCATTTCCATAGAGGCGGCAACAATTTCTATTTCTGTATTGCCTGCTGGATCATTGCCAATTATGAATTTTATTAGTGAATTTTGTTATTCTTTTTAGTATCATTTGCCAATAATCCATCATATTTCCATGCTAGCTACTTTTATTTGGCTTTGCATGGTCATTAATAAAAATAAAAACTTTGATATTATGCATCACGCACTTTGGTTGATTTAGCTGTACCCTAAATTGCATCCGCATCATGACCATCTTTCTATGCCTTCGAGGCTAGTATTCTTTCCCCTCGACAAGTGTTTCAATGTTTTCAGTCAACCTTAGTGACTAATTTTTTAATTTTTAATTTTCGGTTTGGTGATAGCCGTAGATTAATCTAAACGGCGGCCCTGTCATAATTATGTAGGTTTGGCTTCACATGTGGGAGTGTATACCACATATAATTATTTTAGTATGTGATCCATGTATGGATTGACAGCGCGTGACATTCTAGAGTTTGTAGCTTACATATTGCATGTCTTCATTTGACATGTCCTATGGGATCTTAAGTCGTACATGCTTTCCGTCTTTTTTTGTGTAAGTAGTTGCACAGATGTTCTTGACAAACTGATAGTGTGCTTCAAGCATTGTCTTCCGTTTTGGAATCTTCCTTTACCTGTCAGTTATACACCACATCAAGATGGCGGATACTCTAACGCTGTTTCCGCGTTGTATTTGCCGCATGTGATTTCTACGTACATGCGTAATTATTTACGGAACGTTCTGCGCATGCGCAGTTCACTATTTAAAGACCGATCTCACTATCACTAAGATCTACAATTGTGGAGGGACGCGGAGCATTTTGAAGGACCCCATCGTCAATTCTGGTGAGTCTTCGGCATGCGACTTAGTAAGGACTGCTTGCCCTCTTAACTAGCATGGTTTGTCATTTAGCGGGTACCGGGTTACCTTTATCATCGTGTGATGTTACAAATAGTAGACCTCATGTTATAATTTTGCTTCTCTAACAATTGTGGGCAGTTAGGTTGTGCTCCTGTAAGCCAGAAATAGGCAGGCTAAGAGTCGTTTGGTATGGGGTGTTCATTTATAGCCTGCACATATGATGACATTATTAATAGATCATTACAATCATCATCATAACGTATGTTTATCTTGTCCTTAGGAATTGTTATTACTGGCTTCATCCATTGAATATTCTGACCACCTGGTGGGGTTGTTACCTCCTATGGTGGCTGACTGCGTCTTTCAGTTAGTAACTACACAATATATAGAAGATAACAGATCTAGTAATATATATCATTATGTAAGTATAAGTACACAATGACCTTATAAAAATATAGGTTATCCTAGAATTAGGAACTGTTCTCACAATTACACAATATCTCCCTTTTTAGAATATTCGTGATTTTTATCCTTCCCATGGTCCTGCTATTATCTATACAAGATACGTTGAATGTCACATTTATATTCTAACACTCAGTAAGGATTCACTATCACATTAGTATGCAGTACTTAGGGTCCTCAGAGATTTCTTAAGAGTAATTTGACATCTTCTATCCATTGTAGAAAATAAGGCATAGTGGCCACTACTCTCGATAACAGACTCTGTCGTTCCAGCCCTGGATATTGGAATTTCAATATAGGAAACCTGTAAGTTGAGCCTTAGTTTACTCCAAAACTACAGACAACAAAAGGTGAAATTGCTCTATGGGTACTTTGGAGGTCTTGCATGGGGGGCTCTATCATTATCTATGCTGAAGGTTTGCCTCTTACTTTCACTGCACTAATACATCTCATTCTTATTTCTTGGAGCACCTCACAGTGAGTATGAGAGGCTCCTTGAATACGTGCACCTATGATAAAGAAGTTTATATATCATAATCAGCATTACCACGGTGAAGGGATCACAGACGGTTTGTTTTTGCAGTATTAATGCTGGTGTGCAACGTAGTGGTCTGATCGAACATAGTCTCAATTGTGGTCTAAGTGTATGGGTTAATAAATTCCACTATTTATTGTTCCTTAGGTTCCCCTTGTGTATTTGCCTGTGTGATACTGTGCCCGATTTGGACAAGGTCCTGAAGAAGGTGGTTCACGTTTGTGTTAACCCACCGAAACGTGCGTCGACCTCGTGTGTCCAGACCTTATTGGTTTTTTCATCTTGGTGGAAATGATTTACATCCTATGTTTCCCTTTTTAATCCAGATGTGCATAAGTGTCTTGTATGAATGTGAACGATTGTGAGGAATGTATGAGTTGTAAGTAGATTTGTCATTTTGGGGATCAACAAAATTGCATTTTATTTTGCACGATTGCTTATATGTATATACATTTTTTATAAAAAACACCCAAAAAAGTTTTTTGTACCTATTGAGATAAATGACATTTAATGCATTGGAAAAAAAGGAAAAAAGAAGTCAATGATAATAATAAATATGACCTCAAAAAATAATGATGTTGTTGTAATGTTATAAATAGTTGATGTTTGGCATATTTTAATACCCATACTAGATTTAATCTTTTGTAAAAAGAAATATAGGTCTAAGGGGAGTGTTTTCTGGTTCTATTGGTCTGTTACGTTCCCCTCTTACTCCCAGACCTCATTCGTCCTTTAGAGGGGGTCCCTTGCTCTCTGATTGGCAACCAGGGAAGGTACATGTCGCTGAATATTCTCAATACTATCTTGTGAGGTTCAGTATGAGCCATTACTCTCAAATACAGGTAGACATGTTGGTCAGTGACATCATGTAACAAATTCTGGTGGTGTTGGTGTCTCCTGAGAGTCAATGTATGATATGGATGTCATCAGCGTGTGAAATGAAGTAGAGTCCCTGGGTTTGCATGATGATTGCCAGAGGAGTCATGTACAAGCACAAGTGAGTGGGGCTGAGTGAATACATTTGCGGGACTCTGCAGATTACCATCTTGGCTCCTGAGGAAATGGAGTGAGCTTGAGCTGTTGCATATTTCCAAGTGTGATGGTGCCTATCCCCTTCAGAGAAGCTTCTCAGTGTCTTCTGTTGTGGACTCTAGAGATGACTGTGTGTGTGCTTGGAAACTACTGTATTCCACACAAATAAGCAAAGTATGGTGGATAAATGCCCTTACCCATTCCTACAGTGTAGCAAGGTTGCTTTCTATGTAGACTTGTGTGGATGTGTGTCAAATATGACCCCTAGGCCACAATATTCCAGAATTGCAAGCAAGACACAACAGTAAGCAAAATTGGTGTGTTGTACTGTTTGAAAGGGACTGTGATGGATTATATGTAATACATAACATAATAGCATTACTTGGTCAGTGCTGAGGCGCTAACTGATGGTAAAAGGGAATGCAGCCACCCTGGGGACATGGTGCAATGGTCTCAGCAGGGGTGTCAAGAAGCTAATGACACATCAGTGTAGGCACAAGTCAGAAAAGCAATGTATTATGGCAAATGGCAACAACGTCTTCAGTCACCTCACATGCATACATGTTTTTAATGCTGTTTATTTAATATGTGACAGTGAAGTAGTTTTAAAAAAGATGACACGGAGAGCTTCTTCCCTTTGGGTCTGTTCCTATTGATTGTGTACTATTCAAATACGGCACGTGTTTTCGGCATATTTGCCGTGAGCGCTTGGTCGACGCATCCGACGTCGGTCATGTGACTATGTCAGCTACCGGGCCCAACCCTTAATTATGGTAGGAGTTTGGAATTACAGGCTACTTCGCAACACTCTACACGGGAGACTAGATGCACAAAAGGGAGCGCAGGTGCCCCTAGGTAAGTTAGACTTTGGGGGGGTGGTAATTTTAAAATATTATTAAAACTATTCAAGGGTAAACTTTTTGGATAACAACGATTTTAACCTTTTGTAAAGAGGAATTTGTGTAAAACCATGAAATCAGTAAAGTGATGTGGTTAGTTTAATAAAAAGAAAAACAACCCTAAAATAATCTTTTATGAAATTCGTCACCCCAGAACCCCCTCCCTTTCTATCTTTATAATGAGATAAAAGGGGTATCTTTATTTAACAAAAATGATTTTAACTTTTTTTTAAAAGAGGTATTTGTGTAAAATTTCAAATCAAAGTGATGTGGCTTTTTAAACAAAAACACAAATAACCCTAAAGAAAAAACATTTTATGAAAATGTCCCTTTTCTTATAAAGAGATAAAGGGGTACCTTGAGATTTACCAAACTCAGTGAATGCTTGAATAGCTGTGACTGACGTGTTTTTTTTGTTTGTTTGGACACTGGGACAGACATATTGAATTTGCTGTCTGCTCAACACGTATTCCATTGGAAGGCTTTTAAGCTTCTTCATTTATCCCGCTACTATCGGAGGGAGACTGTTCTGACGCATATTGGAGGTTGGTTCTCCCCAATATAACATGTCAAATTAGTAACTATAAAAGTTTATTTATATATATTTTGTCCTTTCTCTCTAGCGAGAGCGGGAAGATTAATCATTGAAGTCCCATTGCATGGACATGGAGCACAAAAAGTGATTCTTTAAAACACTGAATACCGCTGGATTTTCTTTACAACAATTTCAGTAGCTAAATAATATACGAATAGAGGTATGTCCCTCTGTGGCATTCTTTCTAGATTAGAACACCGTCATAATATGGGATGGACTTATAACAACTGTGGTTCCACCCTTATTTGCTTATACTTAGGTACTCAAGGTGGCTTAACAACGGTTAAAGTGAGGTGCTTCCGGTTCACTCGAATGCTAGCACGGGTGAGTTTATTACATTAAGAAAATTGAACTAAGTAGATTGATGGGTGTAAAAATGTGTGTGGTTTTGGGTTTGTGGATCATGTATGATTCCTCCAGTCTTGAAGGGACCATTATAACTTTAAACAAATGCGACATCTCGGCTTGTGGTATCTTACTATAGTAACCATGTATATGTATTATACCAAAAATAAGTTTGATTTTCTCACAATCTAATGATAATACTGATGACAATCTTTTTGTTTATACATGTTTATGTTTTTATGCAGGTTTGTTTTGTAGAATATCGTTAGGGGGGGATTATTCTTATTGTCCTGAAGAAGGTGGTTTTATCCTCCACTACTACTGAAACACGTTGACGCCTAGTGATTGTTACATTTGGGGAACATAGTATCACATGTTTGAAAAGTAATTTGTTTCTACAATGTGTTACTTGTATGGATTCCTACAAATTAACACAATTTTATGACAAATGTGAATGTCTTATGTGTTATCTTTCCTTCTTAACTTATGTATTTGTTTTCAGATTGATTTTGATATATTGAAATTTATCGACTAATTGATGTGAGATTATATTTATTATTAAATTTGGTGATTTAAAATTGTTTTTTTAATATTTGGCTCTTTCAAGACTGATTGTATGCATGTGAGGTGACTGAAGAAGTTGTTGGCAGTTGAGCTGCGTGATTAGTGATCTCCAAGAGAAATCATTTGTGACTGACAGTCTAAGATGGAACCCTGTCCCATGGAGTAGTGGGGCCTCTATCTTTGCATTTACATTATGGCAAATGGGGCCATTACCTGCACTTACACCTTCAGAAAGGGCAGGCCAGTAAGCTGCCTAGCTGCGTTGCGTTGTGTGTCATTCCACAAATAGGCCCTCTTGTTTATACAGAGGTTGTGTAAACAATGTAAAGATATTTCCAAGTAAAAGGCAACAATAATGTAACATGGCCTCATTTACTTGTAGTGCCATAGGTTCCACATATCCCTGTGCACTTGAAGGTGAATACAAAATCAGTCTGAATGTCACCTAAATCATCTATGTATACATCTATCATGGATCATTATTGACATATATTTCTATCTTTTCCAGAAGGACAAACAACACTTCCTATACAGCAGCCTGTCCTTGATGACCAACCTGTTGGTGATGCCATCCTGCCCCATGGATGATGACACCTTCCAGCAACTCTTGGACTCTTTTGAATCTTCTCCTCCGGTCATGTCAAGGGAAGACGACATTGCAGGGCAGAGGAACTGTCACCCACAGGACATGCTCCATCTAGCTGTGCAATCCCAGCTGAGGACTCTGAGGGCCCCCAAGTTGAATTTCAACGGCGAGTGGTAGGTGTCCAGCAGTGAATGCCTGCTGAGGTGAGGGCGGGGATGGAGACCATAGCGTGCACCCTAAGAGGAGTCCGTAGGTGTCTGAGCCCTAATAAGGGTATAATAAATGCTATTACAGACACCTACTTTTCACTCCATGGGATTGATGACTCCCTAGCTGACATCACTGGTATCATGACCCACAGGGCCCAACAACAGCCCTCTACATCTTACACCAGTGCAAATCCAGACCAACACCAAATATTGAGCTAGAGATATGGACAATACACCATCAGTCCAAAGACCTCCTAATACAACATGTGAAACTGACTCAAATGAGGACAGTGTGGGTGTACAATATGTGAAGTTTGCCACAATATGGTAACAAGCATTTCACTTATAACAGTGAATCTCAATTCTGACGTTGTGTCAATAGATAATTTAAGACATGGTCCAGATATGTACCCTTTTGGTGCTGGTCTAGCATCATGCAAGGGGGGCAAAGTTGGTCACAAACATACGTGAGTGGTGACAAGGTAAGCGAGTACAGCTTGTGTGCTACTGCATTGTATTACTCATCTGGATTTACACAAAGCAGAACATATTGCTGGCTTGACTTGCTCTGCATCTGGTAGCCACCCCATACATGGAGGGTGAGTGGCTCTCTCCTGCATGACTTTGATGTAGAACACTTCATCAATTTGCCTCAGGCAAATACATTGTAATCTGACATTAAACATCAGGTATACAGTTGTACCAATACCATGATCAGCTTAATATATTCACTTTTATGTACGCACATTCTTCCTGAGCTGCATTCATCAGTACACATATAACATATGTAAATGGTTTTCAGGAATGTGTGAATCCATACAGGAGTACACATCTGTACAAGAATGTTGTTGGGTATAAAATAGTGTCCCCTGCACCATGATCCAAGGGTGCCTCGATTGTTGCTAGCCAGTCTAACTTACTCACCAGTAGGTAAGCAATATAATGCCCTATATGCTGCTCCCACTGTGCATTCCTGCATGTGAACTTTTAGACAGTGGTGCAACATGACCCTATACCTTGCATTGTATGAATGGCACATAGGGGAGATGAGGGCATTTCAGTGCCAATCCATGTGCTGACTAGTGCGTTTGTTCAGTTGGCCACACCATGCCAATAGCACTGTATCCATGTATTGCGGCCTACTGGGACTCGGCAGGTGTAACACCAATGACATTTGCACATTGTGCTCCAGAAATACACATTACACTGAGATATAAAGTCTGACATCCAGTTGACACTTGCAGAGCCATATGACCAGAACCCTGCCATGTGGACATCTACACTCACAATGTGCAACATTCAGGCAGTCTTGTAATGATTTGTACAACAGCATGGATCAATAGAGTAGCAGGCCTACATCCCTGAAGCATCCAGGGCATCGGTGTAAATGTAACTCTGTCACTCCATTTTACATAATTATGACATAGACTTCTCTGAGGGAGGCTCAGGCACTGCTGATGCTGGATTACAATAGTCATACAGCAGGTCAATGTAGCTCTTATCATATTTATCCATACTAATGAAAATGTACAAGCACCCTTACTGTTACACTTGTTGAGATGTCTTTTTTCACTTTCATGGCTCAAACTCATAATGTGGATAGACTTTGGGATGTCAGTACCACATTCCCAGCATCTATCTTTGGCAAATGGTTAGAATGTGTTGACAACCCTGCTGGCACTGTCCTCCATGTTTAAACAAGTTGGCTTTTTGTAAGACCTGTCATCCTTGGCGTGGTTTCCCCTGACTTTTTGCCTTCTGACCTCCTGTTTTGCTGACTTCATTTTTGCTGGCTTTAGTACTTTACCAGTGCTACAGTGCATATGGTCTGTACTCAAAACATGGTAACATTAGCTTATCCACAACTGGCATATTTAATTTACCTATACGTTCCTAGTAAAGTGCATTATATGTCCCCAGGGCCTGTAAATTAAATGCTACTAGTGGGCCTGCAGCACTGATTGTGCCACTCACTTCAGTAGCCCTTTAATCAGGTGTCAGGCCTGCCACTGCAGAGCCTGTGTGAGCAGTTTAAACTGCCATTTTGATCTGGTTAGTTAACTTTCTTGCCAGGCCCAAACCTTCCCTTTTATTGCATATGTTACCTCTAAGGTAGGCCCTAAGCAGCCCTATGGGCAATGTGCAATGTATTTAAAAGGTAGGACATTTACTTTTGAGTTTTACATGTCCTGGAAGTAAAAAACTGCTACATTTGTTTTCCACTACAGCAAGCCTTATCTCTCCCGTAGGTTAACATTGGGAATGCCTTAAAACATCTTTTAAGTGTTTTTTCCAATTGGGAAAAGATGGAGATTTGGAGTTTGGTGTCTCTGGACAATTTGAAATCACAACTTATGGTAAAGTCGGATTTTGAATTGTAAGTTTCAAAATGTCACTTTTAGAAAGTTGGAATTTTCTTACTTTAACCATTCTGTGCTGCTGCCTTTCTCTGATTACACGTCAGAGGATGACCGTTTGCATCCTGATGGCCCATCCCCAGGCTGATGGGCCTTCCTAAGGTAGATTGGGAGGGAGGAGCTGACACTTACACCTGAATAGGGCTGTGCCTGTCCCCACACAAAGAACTGCATACCCCCCTGTATTGAGTCTGGAGCCAGGGCAGGAAAGGCAGGGACCTTGTGATCTTCAAAGGCCTCTTTGAACTCTACGCCACTTCAAAGGCACAGTTAGGTCTAAGTATTGGGCCCCTGACACCACCAAATCAGAACTTTGCTGAAACCAAAGACACTCTGCCTAGAATAAGAGCTGCTGTGCTGTAGGAGGGACTGCCTCTCTGCTAACTTCCTTGCTGTGTTGGCCTGCTGCCTGCTGATTGTTGCCTGGGTGTGAGAAGGACTGGACCTGCTCTATGCATCTGTGAACCCAAGTTTCTCCCTGGGCTTGCTGGCTTGCCCTTTGTTCTTGAAGTTTCAGGGTCATCAAAGACTTCCTTCAACTCTGCTTCAGTTGCTGGACTCTGCCAACAATGAGTCCTGCCCTGCCAAGAGTGCCAATCCAGTCCTGGGCCTTGAAAGCTGTTTTCCCATCACAATCGCCGCAGTGACCACTTTGCGCAGATCAGAACTGATGCAGTGCCCTTCTACGCTGATGCGGTGTTGATCTGAGGACATCCCTGCACAGTTTGACAATGACACGGGACCCGACTGTGAGGTTCGAAGATGACGCAGCGCCGATCCAAGGTCCCGACTGCGAGGCTCGATGATGACGCAGGGCTGATCCGAGGTCCCAGCTGCGAGGCTCAACAACGATGCAGCGCCTGCATCATAAGGGGTTCAATGACAACGTGGGACCCGACTGCGATGCTCGATTTTGACACATCAACCTTACTGTGTGAATCAGAACCAATGCTTGGAGCCTTCGATGCTTGCTACATCCAAGGTACTTTTTCAGCGGGTCCTGCAGGGGCTCGGTGGGCCAGCCTACCCTCCATCATGGTTGGCCTGAAACTTTGGATTTACCCCAGTCTAGCACTACCTCAAGTAACCCTTGAGTGCTATTGACTTTTAAGTACTTTAAAAATTCCTATCTCAAGTTCTACTTATTCGATTTTTGTTGCTTTGGTCTTATTTTACAGATAAATATTCTCTAATTTCTAAACTTGTTTTGAATCTTTTTGTGGTGTTTTCACTGTGTTACTGTAATTTACGTGTGCATAAATACTTTACACATTGACTCTTAAGTTAAGCCTGACTGCTCTCTGCCAACCTAGCAGAGGGTGAACACAGGTTAATTTAGGTTGTGTATCTGACTTATCCTGACTAGGATTGCGGTACCTACTTGGGCAGGGTACAAGCCTCTGCCAACTAGAGAACCAATTTCTAACAATTTTGAGTTGATACACAGGGACAGGCATGTGTCACCAAACATTTCAAGCGTTGATCAGTAGGAATCTTTATCCACACCTATAGTCAGTCACACTGGAATTATGTAGCAGGAGAGGTTAAAAGTCTGCAGCATGTATGAACATAGTATGCTGCAGGATAAAGCAATATATGTGGCATATTGAAACACATTTTGTATTAATCTGATTTCATAATACCTTCATGTTAACACTTGATAACATTGTCTGGGCATTCTTTTTGCACCTCATCAACACCTTTTTCATACACAAATATGGACATAAGCAACATAAACATGCCCAGACAACCTTAGCTATGGTCATTCCACTTGACTGCTATATTTTTTGAAGCATGGCTTGTTATGTTGTTATGTTGTTATGGCTTGTTATGATTGTGTTGAACATCTGCAGATTATGCATCAGATGATGGTTCATGTGCCAAATGCATCAAGACTATAGATATGCTAACATCACCACAGATGTAAAAATGCATGCATCCTATGGGCCTGCTTACATTGCCGCTACATTCACAATAACATGCCTCCTTGTTAATTCTATATGAATCTGTGGCCAAGTTATGTTGTGTTGGTAATGGTATACTGAATGTAATTTGGTTGCAGGTGACTGATACTTCCCCATATACATCACAATGTTACAACATATATGGCTCACACACAGACGACACAGAGCTACATCATTTACTCATTACACTTACTGGTTGCATTGGGGTCTCAGAAGGTGTTGACCTCAGCCCTGTTGAATGGGACATGTCCACCTACAAGACACAGATTTCAACATTGCATTGTAAATAGCGCAGCTGCACATGGTCCAAATTCCATTTAAATACAATGTCATCCCAGTGTTTATAAAATATTCAACACTCTTGACACACATATGTATACATTGTTTGAATATGGGATGCAGCTAGTCACCTTGCAGTGCTGAGCTGCCTGGATGTTGAAGGTCAGAAGTATCTATCATCACATGCCTGAAGCATGCCTCAGGCATGTGATGTTTTCAGTACTGCTGGTCTGCATCATTTCAGGCCCCCTTGCACCATGACACAAGGGTGAAACCATTGGCCCTAGGCACAACAAAATAGTGCTGCAAAGGGGAAGGACAGGAATAAACTGTATGTGACATTAGAATGACCATATCAGACTTTTCATGGCGCTGGTGCACAGAATGCTGACTAATGGCAATGCATGCTACCTTGCAACAAGGTGCAAGGGTGCATACCCTGGAAGCAGGTTTATATTGTTTTGTCCTGTAAGGACCATCTTCCTGCACAATAATATTTGCCTGAGGCATATTAATATGTCTATGTGTGCTGCACAATGCAGCACACATAGAACGTTTTACGTAAATGGAGATTGAACATATATTGCCTCCTTACCCATCACCTTTGGAGGTCTTGTGTGTTTGAAGCATTCCCTATTCAATAAAGTATGCTAAATCAGGATATGCTTCTCATTCCATGCGTGTTCAATGTGAACAACCACCCACAGCCTGTGGAACAGCCCCCTCAGGCAGGGTATAGCAACACAGCTTTGGCCCTGCATTGCTTCACACTGGCTTTATGTAGTCACTCTGAGGCACACAAATCGGCCTAGTGTTGCTGGAATAATTTCACTCTAATTATTGCAATGCACATGAAGCAAGTTGCATGGTGCAATTTCAAACTACCACATTTAAAAATATGCCTCTTTCTTGTCTATGACTGCTATAGCAACATTACTACATGCAGATTGTACATACATACATACATACATACATATGGGGCCTCCGATCTCCAGTCCCAGCAGGTCAACCAGATCAGCCTGACATGCCACTACTTCAGTCCACCGATGTTTTAACTGGGAGACGGTGCACCCCCCTCTGAAGATTCTGGACATGTGCCAACACACACACTCCCACCTCTCCATCCTGTCCTTGGGAGGATAACCTTGGCTGATACTACCTCCAGAGGCCATCATGTGGGGCAGGTAGTGCATAATGAGCCATAGGAGGCCACTGACCTCTCCCTCATCAAAATTCCTACCCCTACCCTTTGCCGACACGTCCCCATCCCTCCTTGACCCACTATAATACAAGCAAACACCCCTTAACCTAATGCCTACCTCTAATATATGAAACCCCTAAATAGATGAACACCTGACAATACAATTGCAAATACAATATACTATAAAAAGACACAAAAGGTACACAGTTGATACAAGACAGGGACAGACCAGACACCGACAAGATCAAAACTCTCAAAACCAGCAGACACTCTCAAGTTAAGTCAAGTCAAAACGAGCTTTATTCGATTTTAGGCATATAAAATCATAAAAACAATCAATACAAACATCTCATCTCAATTCTAAAAATACAATGATTATATAAATAAGTACACTTTCATAAAAACAGTTCAGTTTGCTACAGCTTTTCCTGTTATTTAAATAATTGTAGCATTTGACCTCTATGCCAAAATAATACATCACAATATTAAAACTACTCATATGTGTCCCCTCCAGCTTCTATGCATTTATAGTTTTCCTTGCTCTCAATGTGCTTTTCAGGAAACCCACCATAGTTGCAATGCAATAGTAACTATCCAACATCTGTAAATACAATAGAGCTGGGCGACATTGTCTCCAGCCCCCCTGTTTTAATAAGGGTTTAAGCCATCAACGTCTTTCATTTGCATAGAATTTACAGAATAGAATTACATGGATGGTTGTTTGTGAAGAGATGTTATCACAAGGACACAGGCCTAGATCCCTTGACCAATTATTCATATCTGGGTGACTGATCAAACGATGGAGAGCCCTAAATCTGAAACGTGTTAACACGTATCTATCGTATCCCCCCATACAGCACAATAAATATGGTTGGATGTTATACGTAATAGTAATTATTTGGTGCTGCACCACCATGGGTTTGTTCATTTCCAAGGCTAACCTGTTATCTTCCAAGACAGTCATGCAAACTTTTTTGAACTCCTTCCGATGTATTGAGTTCATCGTTTCCGGTAGGGAAAAATACTCTGGGTGCCCTATATCCTACATAACATTTTTTACGTATCTTACCCAGATAATCTTATTTGCATGATCTAATCTCATTGCGTCGGTTAGGATTTCCTTATTTAGCCCTGTACTCGTGGAGGTCCAAATTCTATGCCAAAGCAGCGCAGGTTGTACCTTAATTAAATCTGAAATGTATGGTACACGTAGCTCGCTGTGGCAATTAAAAACTGAGGCACTTGCAGGAACTGCCAATATGAATCTTAAAAAGGCATTTTCAACTTGTTGAATTGGTGTACAATCGTGGAGTCCCCATATACCTGCCCCAAAGATTGCTATGCTCACGCATTTAGCCTGGTAAATTTTCAAGAGAATTTCAGGTGGCCTTTTACCCAGTTTTTTAGAGAAATTTATTAATGCCGCAGTGGACTTTATGAACAGAAGGCTCCTGGTCTTGATCGCTTGTGTCCAAGACCCAGTGCGGTTGAATAAAACACCCAGGTATGTAAAAGTATTAATAGACTACCCTGCTACCCCCCGCTTGAAAACTTCTACACTTTTGTTTCCCTCTCCCGCAGGTCATTATAAAACTTTTCTTTGTGTTCATTTTCAAACCCAGGGGGTCCATAAAACTAGTAAAAAAAGTAAGAGCCCTCTGTAAACCAATCTGGGTGCGTGCCATAAGTACCGCATCATCAGCATATAGGAGACACTCTCAATACACCATCAACCCCCAGCACAGACTAACGGACTATATGAGAAAGTAAACAAACATTCACACTTCTTATTATGCAGCCTGCCACACCCACTGCGTCATTTCCTGGGTGTGTCCAGCACTTTTACGACATTTGTGTGATTTTTTTTATGCATTGCTACGTAAATGGACATTGCATGATGGATGCACTGCGCAGTAGCACTTCTGCAGAACAGTCAGTTGCACTTAATGGTGGTGATGCGCAGGAGCTGACCCAAACAACTGGTGTGCTGCACCAGTTCAGACCCGCACAACTGGGGCGATGCACGGGTTCTGACCCACACAACAGGGACGATGTGAGGGTTCTGACCCACGCAATACGTGCAATGCACTGGATCTGCAGTAGCAGCATGGCTTCTGCTGGATCTAGCACCTTAGGGCCACTTCCATTAGTCCAAGAATGTGGTGGCATCGTGGCATCACTTGGCAGGTCAGAGTGGCAGATGGCAGTGTCCAGGTGCTGAAGCGGGGTGGTTGGTAGTTGTTCATGTCTACCCTGAGACTTAATGACAGGAGGCCAGGCAGGTTGGCCTTGGGGTCAGTCTTGGTTCAAGAGATGCATGTGCAGTCCTTAGCACCCAGCCGGGGGACCATCAGGCAGCATGGCAGTACGAGAAGGTAGGAATCAAGAGCAGATTGCTCACACGTCAATTGTCACATGCATTACCTGGGTACACATCTGGATGTCCCCCACAGTCATATGTGTATGTGAAGTTTGATCCTGGGGCCTATGCCCCACTATTTCTGATTCCCTAATCAGCCCAATCTCTCTCTTACTGCATTTTGTCGAGACCACTTCCTAGTGATTTGTCACGGATATAACACACACTTGGAGCAGCACAGAGGCAGGGTGGTTCCACCACACACCAGTGTATTTCCCACCCACCTTGCAGCATTGCTGGACTGTCAAACTACATCTGGTGTAATTCGAATAATCCTCATGTTTTGACCAGGCAGCCATGTCTTAGGCACAAAGCTAGCCAAGGTCCTCTATGTAATGTAGTGGCACAGCCACTTCTGCACTCAGGGGTATATATATGACCCCAGTTGCATGCTGCTTGCACCATGCAACATGGTATGTCCACAATGCAACTCTACTATGATTATTGTGAAGCCTCCCAAGGCCACCTTGTGTAGCCCTCAGTTGAGTCATTAATTTCGAGTGAAGCAATGCATCAAGAATACCTGGATTGCCTTACTCTGCCCCAGTGAGAGGTTCCATGGCCGTTGAATAGGTGTACCCATGCAACTCACATGGTTTTAGACACATTTCTAGACTTACAAGACCTGACAAACCTGGGAATGCACCCCAAAGCTACACCTTCCCAGGAGACGCATAACAAGGATTAATATTTGTATTTATCCTCATTACTTTCTCTTTCAATGTGTGCTGCAGAATGCAGCACACTTAGATGGAGGAATATGCCTCTCTGGGGGTTTTTTTGCAGGCAGGTGCCCCTTCAAGCACAAATACATTCCTGCATGCAACACAAGAATCCTTGCACCATGGTGTACGGGTGCCTGAGTTGGGGCTAGGCAGCCAAAACGGCATCAGCACAGGGAAAAAGGCTGGAATGCATTGGATTCTATTAGATACAGCACATTTCTGCCCTTTTGCTTTCATGCATTGCAGTGCAGTAAGGTTACTTACTGCGCTACACTATGTGATCATGTTCAAATTATGCCCCTCAGAGTACAGTCATAGGACATTCAATGACAATGCTGTGATCCACATGTATCAGGCTACCACCAGCATACTGACACAGCACACACACTCAGTCACTGCACACTGTTTGATTCTACACTCCCTTTGAACTGTACTTGCGTGTGTCACGTTGAACACACATTACCAGTACACACACATTAACCATGTGCACACTGTTCCACATTTCAACCTATGTGCTGCGTATGTCTTACACAGGTACATGCCTTCTGCACATGGTTTCATCATGCACATATTTCTTGACCAACCTGATGTTGGGCAGGGGTGAGTGGAACACACAACAACAGACTCTTTGAAGAGGAGTGTGAGCCAGTAGGCCTCACTGCAGTGAACCACGATTGAATGGTCATCTTCACTACTACTGTTCACTACACAGCATGCTGCCACCCCCACTTTAGCTCTGTCTTACTCCTGGCAAAGGCAGTAGCATATATCTACTATGAGAGCAGGTCTTAGTGTGGGCCTCCTGGTTCAAGAGACTGCAGTCCATGACAGAGTCCTTTGTCAAGGCACACACACATATTCCATGTTCCTCTTTCAGATTTCAACAAGAATTAGTGAGCCACACAACTATGCAGTTGGGCACTCAGGGCAGGAGTAGACTAATCTTACCATGCATGGGAACATTTCTAACGAACACCTTTATTATAGCATATTCAATGAAATGTTTATGTACTCATACATTTGTGAATTATTTTTGACATGGACGCTTCACACATTAAGCATCTCTGTCTTCCTGATGTGATGTGATGATTGGGAAACATCTTGCTTGTCTTACATCTCAGGTTTATGCAACACATTGCTTATGTTTTGTTACAGAACTTTAATCCTCCTTGCATTGCTGTGCAAAGCATGGTAGATGTGTATTTTGTCAAGTGGGGCAGATGTGGGTTTCACATCAATCTGCGCAGGAAAGGGGTGACGTGTGCTGGTTTGTGGATCCCCACACATGCATAAATCCATTCTTAACAACTGTCATTTTGACATCTACACCTGAGACTAGGCTTTTGTCCATGACAATGTTGATATTGATAAAATCGATGCCAATGCTTATAATGATACACTCGCATATACAAACGGAATCGCATCACTGTTATCAAATTCACCCGTCATGAACTCTCCCCCAACCGCAACTCTGAAATACGTAGTCAGGGATGCTCTACAGCCTGTGCCTGAGGAAACTGATTGACAGGTCACAAGTGAGGTGGTACATAGCCGGCAGACAAATGCACAAACAGCAAACTCAGGTCCATCCCCCAGATAAGCGCAACAACACCATAATGGTCAAGGGAAATTGGTCCCAATAAAGCACACATGGTCAGAGAGGTGCGCACATTCCCAAAACACCAGAAAGTCAAATGCCACATAAAGTTAGGTACACACAGCCAATCAGAACACAGCATACACAGAATATGTAGTGATCATGTTCCCCTCATGCCGGACATCTAGACACATTACCCACTGGCCCACATTGTGTCCACGCAAGGTTGAGGCCCACCTGCATTTGTTATCAGGGACCTTTATTTATGACTCTACAGACATGGTCCGCACTCTTTTACCAAAGAAGGACCACAAGAACTAGCTTTATGATACCAAAAAACTGTATAAAGTATTGCTCAGATTGATTGTACTTTGAGACAGTCCTCAGACCCGCTTCTGTAACTGTGCTCCCGGCTGAAGTGTTTAATCAAACCAAATGTTCCTGTTTTGCCAAACGTTTCTTGTCTTTTTTTTTCCAAAGTAAATTCATATTCGAGCAACATTTTGGTGACCCAGATAGGAGAAATTGGTACCTTGGACCTGACTGCAGCCAAAGGAAGGGGATCTCGCCCAGACAGATTCACATTTGTGCAGCAAGGAAGGTGAGCATATGCCGCAATTGATTGGAAGTTCTGCTGAATCCGAAGAGCAAAGGTCCATCCTAGAGCCGCCGTCAGAGGGTAAGAGACCACATCTGATCCTTAGTCCCCAGCATTTGGCATATGGTAAACTAGGAGGAAGTGCAAAAATGTAACCTGAGCGCCCTGCCACTGACAGAAATTTGCCATGTTACCTTTTTTATATGTCCGAACTGAGTAGTCGCAAGGCGGCCTAGGAGGCGTTCCCATGGAGGTCACCTTTTTTAATAGTCAGTAGGCTAATAATGGTAAATATTGATTGTCGCTTGGACCACTGGGCGTGATAAAGATGGTACACTTTTCTCTGGGTGTGATGCAGGACCAATCAGACCGCTGCCCGTGATACAGATGGTGCGCTTTTCCCTGGGTATGCTACAGGGTTGAGACATCGCTTGGACCACCGGCCATGATACAGATGGTACGCTTGTCTCGGGATGTTATACAGGGACCGTTGGGCATGATATATATGGTACACTTGACTCTGAGTGTGATATAGGGACCGCTTAGACCCCTGGGTGTGATATAGATTGTGCCCTAGTCCTTGGGAGTGATACAGTGTTGAGACCTCACAGCTTGTACTGCTGAGCGCGATACATATGGTACTATCACATAGACCCTGGGTGTGATAAAGGGTCAGCACCTCAATCTTATTTTTTAGTCTAAAAGGGTTTTCTCAGTACTACCGGTCTCTTAAACACTTGTGGGTATCTAAAAGAAGGGAGAGGTGTTGTTCGCTTGGACCACTGGCCATGATACAGATGCACCTGGATGTGAAACAGCCCTTGTAATGTGAAACAGGGTCAATGCGGATGTTAGGAAAAGATTTGGATCTGGGAGATTAGGTGCAGCTTGTGTTTGGCCAAGAGGGGCCTGTGGTTCTTCGAGCTATTCCTTTACTCTGCAAAAAGTGTTGCTTTCTTTTTCCCTGAGCCAATATTGACAGACTATCCGGCTCACTTAATCTTGTGTACCGTGCAGGGCTTCCCCTGGCCACAGTACAGCATGCACTAGGAGTGGCTAAGGTATTTTTGTCCAAGTCATAATTTTTTCTCTGTCAATTTTTTGTATTATAGTTGAAATTGATGTATTTTTGATATTGTGGTGCTAATAATTAACCATTAATGCAACTGTGCGTTGTCCTAAGTGTTGCATTTCCTCAATGATTCAATGTGGTATATGTAGGTGCTGCTATTTCTCAAATTGTCATATATTATGCCAAATGGAAAGTTAATTTTCTATTGAATGCCAAATGTCCATGTTATTTTAACAATTTCACTTTCTCCTAGGTTGGAACCCTTCATATGCATTGTTATTTGTGTTTGTTAAATGTTCATGATGATGCATCTGTAAACAGCGTTGAGCTCATAGTAAGTAATTAGGGCCAGCAATCCCTGTGTATAATGAAAAAGTCCCCAAAAACAGAAAAACTAGGGTGCATTTGTCTCTTAAAAGGTACCCAACTTATCATGGAGTTGCCACTAAAATACATGCAAACCAGATTCCCCACAGAGGCAAAAACACGTAAGAAATATTGCCATGAATGGCACCCACAAACTAAGGCACACGCGTTTCCTTGGCCAAAAGAGGGAACCTTCAACTCTAACATAATCGAACACATGAGGACACACATACGCAGGACAAAAGAAGGACAGGAGAGAGGCACTATTAGAGCTGTGGACCATCTTCGAGGAGGCCCAGACTGATAATCCTATCCCACAGACAATAAGCAAAGCTTCTGCACCTCCCCCACCATATGCAGGAATGGTGGTGCTCTACCCGATGCCAGCTATCCCTGAATTAGGATATACCAACCCACCAGTTGAGGGAGCAGGAGGGTCCCCAACTGAACAATTAACTGTGAGGTCTAGGCATGAGAGTCTAACAGGTCAGCAGCCCTGGGCAATCCCATCACCACCCCAGTCCAGTACTAGTTCAGTCCCAAAGTTCAACCCCACCCCCATCTGTCACGTTCAGCTCATCAAGCCCCATCACAGCATCCGGGGTCTGACAATGAGGTAGGAGTGATGGGGTTTGTGCAAATAGCCAAAGAAATGTCAGGAAGCGAGTTTCAATCAATCAATCAGGGATTTGTGAAGCGCGCTACTCACCCGTGAGGGTCTCAAGGCGATGGGGAGGAGGGGGGGTGCAGCTCTGGTTCAGCCAAAGAGCCAGGTCTTGAGGCTCTTCATGAAAGTGTGCAGTGTGGGGGAATGTCTGATGTTGAGCGGGAGCTCGTTCCAGGTCTTTGCCGCGATGTGTGAGTAGGCTCTTCTGCCCGCTCTGGCTCTGCGGATGTGCGGGGTTTCAACGAGGGTGAGGTCGGCAGAGCGGAGGTTTCTCTTGGGTATGTGGAAGGAGACTCTTTCGTTGAGGTATTGGGGTCCGGTGTTGTGGAGGGATTTATAGGCATGCGTGAGTAGCTTGAAGGTTACTCTCCTCTCGACGGGGAGCCAGTGGAGGTCTCGTAAGTGGTGTGTGATGTGTTCATGTCGTGGGATGCCGAGGACGAGTCTGGCAGCGGTGCTCTGGATGGTATGCAGTTTTCGGAGCAGGGATTTGTTGATTCCGGCATAGAGGACGTTTCCATAGTCCAATCTGCTTGTTATGAGTGCGTGGGTGACGGTCTTTCTGGATTCGGGGGGATCCACTTGAAGGTCTTGCGAAGGATGCAGAGGGTGTTGAAGCATGTGGAGGAGACGGCGTTGATCTGTCGGGTCATGGTGAGGGAGGAGTCGAGTATGATGCCGAGGTTCTGGGCATGGTGCGTGGGAGTAGGGGGTTGCCGAGGGCATTGGGCCACCAGGTGTTGTACCATGCTGAGGGGGTGGGTCAGAGGATGAGGACTTCTGTCTTCTCCGAGTTGTGCTTCAGACAGCTGATGCTTATCCAGGAAGCAACGTCTTTCATTCTTTCCTGAAAGCTGAGTCTGGTGGTGTCGGGTTGCTTCATGAGGGAGAGGATGAGCTGGGTGTCATCAGTGTAGGATACTATGCTGAGTCCATGCTGTCTGACGATGGCGGCGAGGGGGCCATGTAGATGTTGAAGAGCGTGGGACTGAGCGATGATCCTTGGGGTACTCCTCGGGTGATCTCTGTTGGTTCGGAGAGGAAAGGCGGGAGTCTAATTCTTTGGGTTTGGCCGGTGAGGAAAGAGCGGATCCAGTCGAGGGCAGTTCCCTGTATGCCGGCGTCGTGGAGTCTGGTGGTGAGAGTGCGTGGGAGACGGTGTCGAAGGATGAATGGAGGTCTAGAAGGATGAGAGCCGCCGTGTGGCCCTGGTCGAGGAGGGTGCGGATGTCGTCTGTGGTGGCAAGGAGGGCGGTCTCGGTGCTGTGGTTGCTGCGGAATCCGGATTGGGAAGAGTCGAGGATGGAGTTGGCTTTGATGAAGTTCGTGAGCTGAGTGTTGACGATCTTCTCGGTGACTTTGGCCGTGAAGGGGACAAGGGAGATGGGTCTGTAGTAGTTTTTGAGGTACGTAGGATCTGCGGAGGGCTTCTTGTGAAGGGGCTTGACTTCTGCGAGTTTTTAGTTGTCAGGGAAAGTGCTGGATTTGAAGGTGGCGTTGCTGGTACGTTGTAGCTCGGGTGCTATGGTGGCTGTGACTCTCTGGAAGGTGTGCGCGGGGCAGGGTCCATGTGGGCTCCTGAGTGAATGCTCTTCATGGTCATGGCGCTGTCTTCAGTGGTCGACCGGGGTCCAGGCAGAGATGGTAGGCTGGCTGGCGTTGCTGGTGGTAGGTGTGGTTTCGGTGTCTGGTGTCTGTTCATTGAAGTTGTCGTAGAGGGACTTGATCTTGAGATGGAAGCCGAGTTTGTTGCAGAGGTCCTGGGAAGGTGTGATGTCTGCGGCTTCGCTTGGGGCTTTGGTAAAATCCTAAATGATGCTGAAGAGTTCCTTTGAGTTGCTGGAGTTGGCAAGGATTTTGTTCTGGATGAAGGTCCGTTTGGTGGATCTGATGCATTGGTGGTATTCTATCATAGCGTTCTTGTAGGTGGTCTGAGCTTCTGGGGTTTTGGTGTTTCTCCATACTTTCTCGAGACGTCTGCAGGTGCATCTGATTCTCGGAGGTCGTGGTCATGGGGTGCTGTCTGTCGGAGTTACGGAGGGAGGCGAGCTTGTCTGCGCAGTTGGTGATCCATTGGTGTAGTTCGTTGGCTGCAGAGTTGACATTGGTCATGGGGTAGGAGATCGTGGTTGAGGGTGGAGCTGAGGTGCTCCTTGGTGACCTTGCTCCAATTCCTTTGTGGAGGGCATGGTGTAGGGGTGAGAGCGGTGGTTTTTTTCGAAGGAGAAGTGTACGCAATGGTGGCCTGTCCAGGGGGTTGTGTGGTGTGGCTGAAGTGGATGTCATTTCCTCCTGCGAGATGGGGTCGAGGGTGAGTCCTGCCTTGTGGGAAGGGGTGGTAGGAGTTTGAGCACAAAATCCGATCAAAAAGAACAGCGCATAGCTCAGAACGAAGGAGGCAAACTAGATGGGAGTTAGAGGAAAGGAGTGAACTAAGGAGACAGAGATAGAGAGAGAGAGAGAGAGAGAGAGAGAGAGAAAGAGAAAGATCCATGGAAGCACCGCAAAAACGCAGAGCAGTGCACCCACCACCCGAGCAGGGCGGGGTAGGTACAGAGCACCGCTGGGGAAGAGTCTGGGGCAGAACTAGAGGGGAGGCTTCACCAGACCTTCAATGTAGGAGAGGGGCTGACCTCGAAATAAGAGACTAAGGTAGCCTGGTGCAAACTCAACTAAGACACAGGAGAAGTAAGATTGCACCTTTGCACGTGAATGAGGGGAGCAGCCATAAAGACGTCTGCTGCTCTTCCTGATCAGGAAAGATAGACCAACTCCAAGGGAGATAGTAACCTGAGAGGAAGGCAAGACCTTTGCATAACCATTTTGTCACCTGCTAGCCCGCTGGACCAAGGGGAAGGATCAGTATGATAGACCCTGGCTGGAGGAGTGATTCTTCGAACCAGAGGACATGGCCACTGTGGAAGACTGCATCTGTCAGGGAGAGGGAGATCCCAAGTGCAGCTTCCTCTACATGAAGGATTACCTATGAAGATGGGAATGCTATTTTAGTGTAAAACCAGCGGAGCTCCCCACGCCAAAATGTACCCACTACTACAGAAGGGCACGGCAGGGACTATCTATGTGCCCTGGGTGCAGATGGATAAAGAAAGGCTAAGGACCACATTTCTGGCCTTGCTGGATAGAGCAGGGAAATGGATCTCATGTTTTGAGAAGAACACAGCAGCAGGAAATTTAGCGATAGGTGATGTTAAAAGTCTGCTAAGTAGCCGCATCGGAGAGCAAACTAACACAGTGTTCACGCAAGCTCGCATCCCATCAGTTACGCTGACAAAAACCGAGCATGATGGGGCCACATTCAATTTGTACAGGCACCAAACCTGGACACCCTGAGGGAAATGTTTCCTGACTGCCCAGATGTAAGAAGATTGATGGTGAAAACCATGAAACCTGGGGAGACCATGACTGATTTCCTGGATAGAATGAGGGAACAATAGGGAAAAGAGACAGGACAGCCATGGACTGATATGGACCAGTAAGTCGCATTCTTTTATAATATACTCAAAAAGGGGCTGCCAAACCTTGGTGGGAGATACAGGCACACATAGTGCACTATTACAAAAAGAAGCAAGAGAGGAATAGGGAGAAACAGGAGCAGGTACAAGTCCAGCACAAGTTAAAAAGACTGCCCTCCAGGGGGGCAAGCTGGCCGCGAGCATACAAATGGCACCAGTCTTGAAGGCGGCTCCACCACAAAACCCCAGAGGGATTCAACCTAACTATAACGGCAGAAGTCAGCAAGGTTGGCAGCAACCAGTCCTCAGAGAATGTTACTATTGCTACAAAATGGGCCACATTGCCGATTGTTGCGGAGGGGTACAGTTCCTCCCCCTTCCATTGCACTTCCGCTTCCGGCCAGCAATAAATTTCAGATGCTGAGCCGGACGCGCAGCGGACGCTAGCAGCGGGCGAGCCGCTGGCGTGGCAAAGGTGCGCCTAAGGCAAGCCCGTCTGCGCCCGTCCGCACCTAGACCGGTCCAGGGCCAGGACCCCTGGCTCTTCGGATTTAGTACTCCTACAAAAGTTGACTTATTCAGCTAAGGAGCTTTGGGATCTCTGGCCAGCTGTATTGAATAACTGCTCTTGTTTGGATCCTAGTCTGCTCTCACGGCATTCGCCGGTTACCTGTTCAGCGTGCAACGGTCAATATATAAATCCAACCATGAGGACAGGAGGGGACCTAATGCTTTCCATAGGTCCCTCTAAAAAAGCTGACACTATGCACAAATCTAAAACACTTAACTAGGCTTTAGTCAACGCCCGGTCGCTTCCTAAACATACAATAGAGATCGCAGAGCTGATTGAAACAGCAGGGTTGGATTGTCTATTCCTCACTGAGACTTTGGGAGATATTGCTTGCAGCCCTGATTTTGTGAGCACCATTCCTAAGGGCTTTGCCCTTTTCAGGCAAGATAGACATGCTAAAAGGGGCGGTGGGCTGGCACTTATCTATCGCAATGTACTCTCGGCGATCTGCACGGATGTGACTATAGAAGCCCACGAGGCAGTCCAGTTCAAAATTGCTAGGGACTGCCAAGTCCTTTTCTCTAGAATCCTTCTTTGTAGACACCCTGGAGGCAATAAAAATACGTTCTGCCATACTTTTCAAGTTTTAGCTGAGAGCAGTCTTCTTTCAAAATTCTTCACCATCCTAGGAGACTTTAACTTCTACCTGGAGGCTTCAGATGATAAACATACAGCCAATCTCCTTGATATTGCAGATTCTTTAGGACTAGAACAGTTAGTTAAGGAGCCTACATACTTAGCTGGTCATACATTATACGGCCTCTTCTCTAATGATCCATCTTTAAAAATCATAAGTATCCTTCCGGTGATCTGGTCTGATCATTCGGTTATCAGGTTTTCTACTGAAAGCCTTAGTGATCGGCAGCATAGGCAGAACAGACCAGCCATCAGCTACGAAGACTGGAGCAAAATAAACTCTGCTACTTTGGAACAGTCCTTAGCTTAGCACTACCCTCCCCCACCTGCTGAGGCCGAGTCAGTGGCCACATGCTATACGAACTGGTTGTCTGACACCTTCAAGGAGCTAGTGCCCACCAAAAATCAGCGCTCTTTTAGGAAGGAACCTACGCCTCCTTGGTTCTCAGAAGCCTTGAGGCTTGCAAAACAAGCCTCCAGAAGGCAAGAAAGGATCTGGAGAAAAAACTTAATAACCAGATGAGACTAGTATACCAGAAAGCCTTAACCTCATACAAAGATCTTATAAAAAAGGAAAAGAGTAACTATTTTGCCCAGGCAATCGACCTGGCCTCTAACTCATCGAAAGAACTTTTTCAAGTTGTTCAGAGACTTACGACCATCTCAAATAAAACCAATCCCTCTGATAATCAATCCTTTTGTGATGCCCTTGCTACCGCCTTCAAAGAGAAAGTAAATGTTATCTTCCAGGACTTCGACAAGGGGGACCCTCATCCTCCTGGAGCCCTTACTGGGAACACGTTAGGTGACTGTTCTTTCACACACTTTTCTGCCACTTCACCACAACAAGTAAGTTCCCTACTTTTGCAATACAAATCAGGCTCCCCTTATGACCCTTGCCCAGTAAAGATCTTGAAGCTGGTCCCTGATATTATCGCTAGGAACCTATCTCAGAGCTTTAATATCATGTTCGCTACAGGGACATTCCCCTCAGCCTGGAAACAGGCCTCTATCCTTCCACTCTTAAAAAAGTCCAATTTAAAGGTTAACAACACTGCCAACTATCGTCCTATTGCTCGACTACCTCTGCCTGCTAAAATCTGTGAGAAGATAATGATTCTGGAACTGTCTAAATACATTTTTGACAATCAGCTCCTTGACTCCTCCCAGTATGGTTTCCAACCAGGGCACAGCACAGAAACCGCCCTGGTCAAGGCAACGGAGGAAGTGAGGAAGGCAGTCGATGGCGGAGGTTCAGCAGTTATGATTTTTCTGGACTTATCTGCTGCCTTCGATACTGTTGATCATACCACTCTTATTGGCTGTCTGAAGGAAATAGGAGTTAAGGGGGTCGCCCTCGAACTTCTATCCTCCTTTCTCAGAGACAGATCTCAAACAGTAGTGTTAGGGAATTTCAACTCCCCACCCTACTCACTGCCTTGTGGAGTTCCGCAAGGGTCATCTTTTAGCCCCACGCTTTTTAACGTTTATGTATCTGAACTGGCCCCGCTCATAAGAAGTTTCAATCTGGAGGTAACTTCGTATGCAGATGACACTCAGCTAATAATTGCAGCAGCTCATAATGACGCGTCAGGCCCCCTAAGATACTGTAACTGCATCAAGGCAATCAGTGGCTGGATGAGTGGGCATTGCCTTAAGCTTAACGCAGGGAAAACCGAGATTATGGTGTTTGGCAATCCCTCCCCGGCTTGGTCCGCCAATTGGTGGCCTGATAATTTGCCACAACCACCTCGCCCTGTCACTAAAGCGAAGAATTTGGGAATCATCATTGATGACAACCTTAATATGAGTGCGCAAATATCATCTGTCACATCCGCAGCTTACTATATCATTAAAACGATAAGAAAAATTCTTCCTTTTATTCTAGTCAACCACAGAAAAACTTTAATAACCCTGCTTGTACTTCCCAGGCTGAACTATTGTAATCGTTTTTATCTAACCGTTTTAGAAAAACATATGAGTCGACTACAATTAGTCCAAAATGCTGCAGCAAGACTAATTTTTAATCTTCCCAAATCCCATTCCGTTAAGCAGGGACTTCGCGAGCTGCACTGGCTTCCCATGGGCAGCCGGGCCAAGTTTAAAGTCCTCTGCTTGGCCCACAAAGGACCGCATAACTCAGGCCCAGAATTCCTCAGGACGGCTTTCAAGAGATGCAAGCCCAACAGACAACTCAGATCGGCCAATGCCAATCTATTAGTTGTTCCGACATTTAAAAAGATGCAATGGGGCGGCAGAGGTATAGTCCTCAACACTATCAATCTCTGGAACAGCCTCCCACCCCACCTCAGAGCTATTCCTTCATTAACATTGTTTAGGAAGGAGATAAAAACCTGACTATTTAACATCTAAGTCTCCACTCACCTGCCTCTTCTGACAGCGCCAAGACACCTGTGGTATTCGCGCGCTTTAAAAATTTCCTAACACAACATAATACATGGCCGACCGGCGCCAGCTACAAGCATATCATAAACAGAGGTTTATAAACCTGAGCCAGTTCCTGCAGAATCTTAACTAACAAAACCAAGCACAAGGGAACCCGAATACACCTAACACAAAGCCTCAGGGAAGTCAGATAGATACCGCACCACTGCAACATGGATCAAGTCGTTGGGCAAAAGTGTGGCAACAGTAACAACAGACAGGGAACCCAGCCCAACAGGGACAGGGGCCACAACCACGACATGGAGGGGTAACTGCCTGGGGAGGCAATGCCTTCGCACAAACACAGAACTCAAATATGCAGTAAGTCAAAATCTCCAACACAAACCATCCATTTTATGTGCACCTCACAATTCACTGTATCAAAACTCAAAAGAAGGACCAATGAGAAAACATTAGGAATTCAAGCCTTTACTTGCGTTTGGGAATTCAAGGCTGCTGGACGTACTTTATCAATCGGGTATTCTCACTAGAATCTGCCATTCCGGGTGCCTCTGCTGCTGATCCCCCAGGGCGGGGCTGGCTGGCCACATCCCAGGGGCAGGGCAGTCTGAAGAGTGTGGTTGGGGGTGCTCCCTGACAAATCCTTAAAAACAGGCACCCAGGTCTCCCCACCCAAGTCCAATTGGGACTTGGTCCGATTACAAGGTTAAAAAGTCCCCATTCTCCGGCCCCCAGCCCGGGACCAAAATTCCTTCATGACATGAGGTTCCAACAGCCCCCCCAAAAAAGCTAGTGGCCTCCAGTCAATGGAGGCCCCCTCTAAGTTCCAAAATGAAGCTGTCCTCCAGTGTTGGGAGGCAGGGTTCCCGTACGCCTGGGAGAGTGAAGACCCCATCCCCTCCACCTCACAAGATCCGACTAGTTGTGAGGCACCGAACAGCACTGAGTCAGTCAGGAGGGGAGGTCTGCCCAAACAGCCAATTTTCCCAGTTCATCACCTTCATTAGGAAAAGTTCGATGAGTTCTCGGCTTTAGATTCTGGGTTTTCATGCAGACCTCAGGGCAAGTTGCAGTCACCAACAGCATTCAACTGCGATATCACCCCCTCTTTACATATCCCTGCGCAAATGTAGGTCAAAAGACACCACCCGCACTGGTAGCTCCCCCCATATATACCTTAGAGAGAGGGGCTGGTGACGCCCATGGAACCCCAGCTAAAACTGATACCATCCACATGCCAGCGAAAGTCACCACGCAAAATATCTTCTCAGTCTTCTCAGTCACGGAGAGGGGGGAAGCCCAACAACCCATAAAAAGTCAATGCATCTCATGAATCATAACGCACCTTTCAAAATAGGATACCCCGACTGGGGCCACCTTCCGTTACCCCACAAAAAATGATGCAAATAAATAGAGAAGCATAGGAACCCAGAAAGAAAATTACGGCAAATGCAATAATGCACTTTAATTGAGCTAACCAAAATGAACGTAGCTTTTATTCAACAGGCTGGCAATCGAGCATCCAAGTGCACCACAGTTTCAGCAGCCACATCAGAACCCCTACAGGATCTACAGTATGCAAATTAAAAACTTTGAACTGTACAGTGAACTTTTGCCTTGAACTTTGTTGACTAAAGACACTCACAATTGCCAGAGGATTACCGACACCTCCTCTGGATCCAGTCCCAAGACCTGAAATTACCTATTAGTTATGTATTGTTGCACTTATATGTACCCTCTGTTTACTATGGGTGTTCAGGCATTCATTCATCACCAAAGCACTGCCCAGTCTGATGGAGTCCACCCAGTAGCTATCTCCGAGCTTGCATAGAGACCTTTCCCACATCACTTATACTTACACTGAACCCAACACTAGCATTCCACAGGCAATACACAGCGCCCTCTTACACAACATGTGGTATGAGCACATGACCACAGTGGGCTCCAAGACAACAGGTCATGTTACATCTGTTCGGTGATACCACATGCCGTAGGCTCAGACAGGGTTTACTTGTCCCAAGAGGTAACCCCCGAAAAAGCAAAATGCCGTCTCCACCTCTGCCTATGTAGGATTAGGGCCCAGATACAACCCAACCGAGTAGAACCCCATAGAGTAGTAGTGAACCTGACCTGATACAAGACCAATCCCACAGCATTGTACCTTTTTACCAAGCCTAGCGACATTTAAACAGAGCTAGATAGGATGCGCAGGAGGGGCACCATAGGGGAGGATATTGTTTGACCCCAAGACTTTCCAGAAAAGAGATTCTTGGAGGTAACAAAACCGCCACACCAATGCACAAACATGTCCGCTCCTGCTTCCATCTGTGGTACCAGGATTGCCCTTAGCATTTCTGGGGCTGTCTTCTTTAATAAGACATGGAGTTCCAGAGTAGGCCCATCCACCTCGATGACACTCGGGTAAATGAGTCTCGTAGTGGAGGGTTGAACAACAGCATTGATACCCCATGTCAGGAAATCTGGGATACTGAGTTGAATGGATATACATGGTTATAAGGGAAGGGCCAACCCTTATTTGTACAGAAACTTACACTGTATTCCTTGTGTTTCAGAGGTAAACGAATCATTCCATTACTAACAAATGAGAACTGTGGCAGAGTACTGCACATTCCAGACATGCAATTTGGCATCTCCATGCTGATGGATACCTACTGAGAATGCAGCAAGTTTGCCTACATTTAGCTCATCCCCAGATGGCGTGGCCTCTGCTCCCTCATCACCATACACTGTCGGATCTGTCCCAATTGCACCAGCACCTGCTAAGGAAGAAGATGACTTTGTTGCATCAGGTTCGAGAAAAAAAACTGCTGATTATTTTGGCTGGGCTCAGTGCAAGGATATTCTGGAAGAATTCAGACTGTTTTCTGACACACAAATCAATGCAGGAGAGTCTATACCCTTTGTCACAGTGCGATTGAAAGCAAACGCCCGCTGGTTATAGATAATGAGTTGGGAGAAGCTCAAGATGACGAACAGTACTGAGCTCGGCCTTAATGCAATCAAAGAAGAACTGAGAGCCATTTGTCTCATGGTGATGCAACATCAATATGTGTTGGACTTAATGACTGCAAAGGAGGGAGGGGTGTGTGCCAAGATCAGTGCATCCTGCAGCACGTTTATTCCAGCTAATTACCTGGATAACGGGAGCCAACCAAGCATTGCACTGTTTACAAAGAGACATGCATGAGGAGGGAGGTGCCCGTGAGCAGGTACGGTACTTGAACTGGTTTTTCCTGGCTCCCCCGGTGGCTGACCAGACTGTGCCCATCACTATTGCCCGTTTTCATATATTTATTGTTCTTGTGTGGTTATCTTCAATTGGGGGCTTCCTGCTGTAAAAACACAGTCCTCAAATTAAGTAGAATACAAGTAACTAGGAAAGTAGAAATGGGCAAAACTGAAGAACAACATATCAAAGCCATTACTTACAATGATACACTCGCATAAATGAACGAAATTGCATCACTATTATCAAATTTGCCCGTTATGAACTCTCCATCAACCCCAGCTCAGAAATATATGTCCAGGCAGGCTCTGCAGCCTAGGCCCGAGGTAAATTCCCTTGCTAAGCGCAGCAACACCACAATGGACCAGGGAAATTGGCCCCATTAAAGCACTCATGGCCAGAGGGGTGCGCGCATTCCCGAAACACCATAAAGTCAGATGCCACATGAAGTTAGGAACAGACAGCCAATCAGGACACAGCACACACAGTACAGACAGTGATCACGCGCCACTCATGCTGGACATCTGCACACATTACCCACTGGCCCAGATTGTGTCCACGCAAGGTCAAGGCCCACCTACATTTGTTATTAGGGACCGTTATTTATGACTTTACAGACAAGGCCCACCTTTTTTTACCAAACAAGGATCGCCTGAAGTACTTTTATGATACTCAAAAACTGTATAAAGACTCGCTCAGATTGATTGTACTTTGAGACAGTCCTCAGACCCGCTTCTGTAACTGTGCCCCTGGCCGCAGTGTTTAATTAAACCAACTGTTCCTATTTTGCCAAACGCCATTTGTTTTTTCAAGGTAAATTCAAATTTGAGCAACCACAACTTTCACCCATGATCTATGATGGTATCTGCTGTGACTTGCAAAGTACTGGCATTCTGCATGCTAGTCCATACGTGGGACACACCAGAATTAGGGGTTTGCCTCAAGGACTTCCTTTTTGTGAGATTTGTGATCCATCATACACTGAGTATTATATGGAACACACTTTTAAGCTACAGAGCACAGCAAGACAGCTTGCTGTGCTGCAATGCACTGCTTAAGTACGTGAGGACAGGAATGACCCTTTACTATGTGGATATCATTTCCTACCAATGGACTGCAGGAAAACTATTGTCCATGCACTTATAACATCAAAGCTGGACTACGCCAATAGTCTTTATCTGGGTTTACCAACGTATTTATTCAGGAAATTGCAGATAATACAGAATACAGCCGCAAGGCTTATTAGAAATGTCCCTCTAAGGCACCATATTTCCCCCATCTACGCAGTCTTCATTGGTTGCCTGTGAAAAACGCACAGAATTCAAGGCGCTTACTCTTGCCTATAGGGCAATAAACGGAAGTGGTCCCTCTATCTTCGGAAAAGAATCCGTAAATCTCAGCAAACAAGAAACCTAAGATCCAATCATCTTGAACTCCTTAACACCCCTCGTTTCGCTAAGGCTAGAATAGGAGGAAGATCCTTTACAGTCCGAACCACAACTCTGTGGAATTCCCTGCCTGTACACATCAGAAAGGCCAACACGGAGCTAAGCTTCCGGAAATCCTTGAAGACATGGCTTTTCAGTCTTCCTTAGCACCCGTGGCAATCCAACTCCTATCCTCCCTTTTTCTATCTGTCACTAGCGCCGGGACAATTCCGTTGGGGGTAGCCGCGCGCTCTATAAGCTACATAATAATAATAATATGTGGCAATCCTGTTGTTTCCCTTTCATGCTGTACACTGCATCACATTGGCTTGCTATGTTGATTTATTTATTTTTTGTTGTTATGGTCCCATGTTGATCAACAGCTCAAACTACATGATTGTTACATGTTGAGGCCTACCTCTAGTTGAGAAGATGTGAGTGACCTGATTTTCACATTGACTTTCACATATACACAACACAATGAATGAGTTCCAAAATGTATTTATAGGTTGATAAGTTGACACATTTTCTGTCAGAATTACCATCAGGTGATATTGTTTAACTAAAATAATTGCCCACAATCTGGTCATGTCTCTGCCGACCAGCCATTGTGTACTGGATCTCTCCTTCGTTGTCTTCAGCCTTGTCCAGATCCTCTGGATTTAGTGGCTCATAGTCCTACAGGACATTTGTTTGTACACAGATTTTGTGCAATATAGCACAGGCGAGCATTATTTTGCACACCATAGGGGGTAATTACAACAGTGTTCGGCCTGACATATCCAGGCATCTGAACCTGGACTTTTGGACCCCAAAACTCCTCTCAACAACATTCCTTGCCTTGGCGAGTGCTGTGTTATATCTTCTTTTAGCCTCCATCTGGGGATTGTTAAATGGGGTCATGTATATGGCTGTAACCCATATGCTTGGTCACCTGAAAGTACAAAAACACAACAGTAAATTATTTTCACATTGTTACTGAGACATAACTGTCCATATGTGCTGTGTATGCTGGCAAACTCATACACATTTCTTGCAGTTTTGACCAATATGTGTTAGATAGTGTTGACCATTGGTTTACAAATGTAGCTTCAAGTTCTATGTATCATTGCACATATTGGCCATGTCCTGAGACATAGGACACTTCTACATGCTGACTGTCATGTTTAGGCAGTAGATTACTATGAAAAGTATTTTGGAATGTTCTTAACATATCTATGGGGCCGATTCACAGAACTAATCTGAGATAAAATCCTAAACGTACTACTTTTGGTATTCACAGAAGGCATTTAGTAGTAGTAAAGTTAGGACTCCTAACTTTACTACTACTAAACTGAAACAAAATTCTAACTTTACAACTTTCGGTATTCACAAAAGGCATTTAGTAGTAGTAAAGTTAGGAGTCCTAACTTTACTACTACTAAATGCCTTCTGTGAATACCAAAAGTAGTAAGTTTAGGATTTTATCTCAGATTAGTTCTGTGAATCGGCCCATAAGTTATTTGCACTCACTATATGTGCAAAGTTACTAACGTATGATCAGATTCTCTGGCATATATTTAGGACTATGTAGGTTGTGACAGTGCCAACATGTTTGACACTCGCACATACATTTGTCCTATTGACACTTCTGATGTCCTTGCTTGTCTACATGACATTAGCACAGCTTTTGATGTGTTCACTTATTTTAGCATGGCTATTTGCTTAGTACATGTAGTGGATTTCTAACATGTGACATGGATAGTTATATATTTTTTTGATGACCAATAGCTATTGATTTGTGCATGGCAAGGTGTCTTGCTGAACTTAGATTAACCCATGGGTATGGCAATGTAGGCCATTTTGATATGCAACAAACTGATGTAGATTCAAGTAACTTTCTGCTATAGACCTATTCACAACACTTTAGGATTTTACATGTATGTATGTGAATTTGCCTTGTAGGTGATTCAGTACTTATCTGACTTGAATATGATATCATTGATGTGGAGTGAGAGTGTTGAGATGGGGATCCTGAGTATACTGTGTTTCCTTACCCTGGTTTCATTTTATTCTATGTTATTTACTGGTGTATGTCATGTATGACAGCATATTTATTGCCTGTGTCAGTTTTACATTGATGGACAGAGATCCAGGAATTGTAGGCAACGTGAGCCACAAAACTGGTCATCTATCACATTGATAAAGTGTGCCATTGTAGGTTCATAACTATGTGTATGTTTAGACCTAGACTGTAACAATGGCTGAGACATATGTGTACTTTGTACTTTTGTTTCGATATCACATATGTACCTGGATTTGACATGTACACATGAATTGAGGCTACACTTACAGTGCAAGTCATGAATGGAATTTACAACTACTTCTTCCATTATTGCTCCTGATACTTCGGTCAACATACAAGTTTACTGCCATGGGTGACACATTTACTTAGGAACATATTATTTGTTCAACGCCCATCATTTTAGTGCAACTTTCACAAATTGCTAAGCCTAGATACACCACTGCGCATACACACATCTCACACATAGCTAATATGTTGCCTTTCTACTCACATTGACTTCACTTGTGAACTACATGATTATTGTGTTGCTGTGGTGACCAGTGCAAAAAAAATGATTCTGTCCACTTACACAGTGTGAGGTGGCACAATTTCTCATAGTTGATTTTTCCTTACTTCCATGGCAGGAGTAGTGAGGGAATGGCACACTGGAACATCATTGTCTACTTGTTGGAGTCAGTTATTCCAAGTATGTGCATATGACACGAGATCCCTACACAAACATAAGAGATGGCAATTATGTCATACATTACAACTTTTTAATTGGTATTAGGTATATTTGTGGTTATCTTACCAATGAGTAGGCCATTCTCAAATGTGCCAGTCTGAAACCGCTAATTGATGATTGTTAGAAATGGGGATCTCTAGTCGGCAGTGGCTGGCGCCAATGTCCAAGTAGGGACCCTTCTTCCTAAGTCAGAGTCAGGGGGGCTACACCCTTTGATAACCCCTGCTCAACCCTGTGGTAACGTAGCACGAGCAGACAGGCCTATCTCAGAGGCAGTGTGTGAAGCATTTGTGACCATACACAATAACTTAGTGAAGACACCACAAAGGGACACCACACAAGTAGTTATATAAAAATAAGCATCTTTATATCAGCTTAACACAAGGCTCAAATACGATCAAAGAGCCACAATGCACGTAAATCTACGTTCACTAAAAAAGGCAATCAAAACACTCAACAGCGTGTGAAACGAACTTAGTTCGGAGCCGAGGTCTACGCGACCCGGTGATGCACAATGTACCTGAGATTTAAAAGGGGGGCACGGCACGCGGCTTCGAGAGGAAGCCGCGAGGATGACAGGCGGACTCGCAGCAGCCACAGATCCCGGCTGCAGCGGTCCGCGGCGTGCACTCTCGATGATCCTGAGATGGTGATTGAATGCGGGGTCGCAGCGGCCTAAGCTCCTCAGCTGCAGCGACCCACAATAGCGATAGCGCCGATTCTCGTAACACAGGCAAAGGCGGGCTCTCAGCGGCAACAGCTCCTCAGCTGCAGCGGCCCACAATAGCGATAGCACTGATCCTCTTAGCACAGACAGATGCGGGCTCTCAGCAGCAACAGCTCCTCAGCTGTAACGGCCCACAATAGCGATAGCGATGATTCTCATAACACAGGCAAAGGCGGGCTCTCAGCGGCAACAGCTCCTCAGCTGCAGCGGCCCCCAATAGCGATAGCGATGATTCTCGTAGGACAGACAAATGCGGGCTCTCAGCGGCAACAGCTCCTCAGCTGCAGTGGCCCACAATAGCGATAGCACTGATCCTCTTAGCACAGACAGATGCGGGCTCTCAGCAGCAACAGCTCCTCAGCTGTAACGGCCCACAATAGCGATAGCGATGATTCTCGTAGGACAGACAAATGCGGGCTCTCAGCGGCAACAGCTCCTCAGCTGCAGCGGCCCACAATAGCAATAGCAATGATTCTCGTAGGATAGACAAATGCGGGCTCTCAGCGGCAACAGCTCCTCAGCTGCAGCGGCCCACAATAGTGATAGCGATGATTCTCAGCCCGCGTTCCCCGCAGTAGATCCAGAGGCTCTGGAATTCTCGACAGAGGCCTCACCTGCGAGTAGAATCCCTCTCAATAGGGATTCAGAAGGCTGATGGGTGAAGTCTAATGTCCCTGAGACTTCGGCAGGAGGCAAGCTCAAATTAGGCCCTTGGGTAGTTGCTTCCGCAAGATGGATGAAAGTTTCAAAGTCCTTTCCCTCTAGTTACACGGACAGAGGTTCGTCTTGACATCCAGAAGTAACACACTTGGTAGGGGTTTCGGCGCAGATCTTTATACCCCCCAGGTCTTTGTTCTCAAAAGTCACAAGTCACTGAACCCAGCCAGAACCAGTTCGATGTGGTCCTGGAGCACTTTATTTACGAGGCTGCATCCTGCCTTTGAGGGAGAGGGGGCCTGCCATCAGACGCACAGTTGGGGCTGGAGCCATCATTCACCTTGCCAGGCCCAGCCCTGCTCAGATCAAAGGGTCACCCCTCCCCATACTCCCGCTGCAGATCTCGCTATTCAACCCAGGTCGGGCTCAGCCTGCCCTGACCCTCCAAGACCAGACATCCAATACACATAACAGCAGAGCACACTGGACGACTTAGGCAAGAAAATATCTACTTTCTAGAAGGGGTATTTTCAAACACAGAATATAAAAATAATCCTCACTAAAAGATGTATTTTAATATTATGAGCTCAGGCATACTAAATTCGACTTTCCAAACATGTTCCTTGGGGCAGCTAGGATTATAGGATGTAATAATCAAAGCGGCCCATTCTGGCCTAAGGGAACAGATAGCCTTGCAATAGTGAAAAACGAAATGGCGTGGAATTCACTATCAGGACATGGCACACAGACCATGGCAGGTCCTACCTTTCACATACAACGCACCCTGCCATAGGGATGACTTACATGATGCCAAGGGAAGGTTGAGGGACTGGGAAGCGGGTTCAATTCACAGTCAACAAATGGCAGTTCTGGACTGCGCACAGACTCTGCGATGGCAGGTCTGAGACACACTTTATGCGCTGCTTATGTGGGTGGCGCAATCAGCGCTGCAGGCCCACCAGCAGCATTCGGTCTACCAGCCCTGGGCACGCATGGTGCACTATACTAGGGACTAACAGGTAAATCAAATGAGCCAATTATGGGAATACCAATTCATCCAGTCAATTTACAATAGGGAGCATTTGCGCTGCTGCACTGAATGGCAGTGGCACAGCGCCCAGAGCATCTAACACCAGCAAACACAGAAGAGACAAAAAGCGATCGATGGAAGGGAGACCCATGCCAATGGTGCCAGGTCTAACAATGATACTGTGGTGGAAGATGAAGGCTTCATGTGCACTCCCCTGATATCTAGCCAGCACATTGGTGAACATTCTCTGATGGTCCACTATGGCCTGAACATTGATGGAGTATATGTACTTGCGGTTTCTGTAGAGGTGGGATGTTGCAGTAGGGGCACCAATCGCACATGTGTGCAATCAATTGCACCAAGGACATAAGGAAATACAGGTATGGCATAGAATCATTGCTGGGTAGCCAGTTGTTGTTGTGGAGTTTTGGAGAAAAGAAGGTACTGGGGTGTGAGTCTAATTATGGCATCCAAAACAGAGGGGAGGAATGTAGAAAATGCTCCCTGTGAGATTCCTGCCAATCTGGATGGTGTGATTTGGAATGTACCTGATGCCAGCATGTGGAGCACAGCCATACGTTTTATATGTGGTGGGATGTTAGTGGGCCTTGCAGTTGGTGCCTGAAGACTTGGCCCAATCTTCTCCAGCAATTCCATGATAGATTCCGTCTTGAGTCGGTAAAACTGTATGACCTCCTCCGCCCTAGGGTCAATAAGGGACATGCACTCCTGGAAAACGCGCTCCTTCCTCCATGTTCTCCTAGCTACTCCAAGTTGCAGTATGACGATCTCCATGGGGTAGGTGAGCTTGCCAAAGGGTTTTGTGTTGGTCAGGTTTTTATACCACAGCCACTGCACATTTGCTATGCCTGGTTTTATGATGCGCAGAGATTCGGGCACATTTCATGCCTTGCATTCTGCTTCCACACGATTCGAAGAGAACCAGAGGTGTGCCCCTCAACGGCGAAGTGCACACTGTTTCTCTGTATGCAGAAGGTGTCCTAATATTTATCAGGGACATTTGTGACAGCATGGACAACATAGCACATTTACTACATGCCTTCAAGGTGGTATTGGGCCTGGGTGTCAACTGGGCCAAAACCATTCTGTTCCCATTACATCCAGCCTGCCCGGTACACAATATAACAGTCAATACTCACTCAATCAATGGAGAACCGCTCACATTTTGATACCTGGGCATCAACATTTACCATACCGCTTGGGATCTACTAGATGGCAATCTAATGAGGGCAATCTCCTCTCTCTGTCCCCAAATTTCATTCTGGCGCTCTCTCCCCATAACGGTGCAGGGCCCCATATAGGTGATTTTGGTGGTGTGATGGGACGGGGTGGAGAAATAAAGGCCAGTGGGGAGGGAGGAACAAGCATATCAGTCTGTGCCACCCGGAGACATTCTGTGCTGTACTATATGTATCAGGCTCAATTACAAAAACTACCCATCTCCAAAACACAGGTGACAGCGCAACATCTGGCTGCTCATATAAGAAAAACAACAGTTCAGTGTTCAGCATGAAGAGAGCGGGCCAGTAGGGTGATGGCAAGGCGGAGCCAGAGAGGGCCCGTGTTAAAGAGATGAAGAGTGTAAGGAGCACTTGATTTCACGGTTACCTGCTTGTGATCAATTTGTCCGGTATACTGAGTTAGTGAGTGACTTTCCGGCGGGGGGGGGGGGCTTCGGCAAAGTAATCTCATGGTTACCCCTAGGAAGGGGATAGAGGCAGCATCTCAACCAAAGTTCCCTAATTACAGTAGGTTTGGTGGCAGGTATGCATGTAGGGAAGGATATAGAAATAGTGGGCAGTGCCCCCTAAGTGCATTTTAATGGTAGTCATCTCTGTCCTATTTGGAGTTGGAATATGAGCTGTATTTGTAGTCATATTATGTCTTTAGCTGTTTGAGGTTTTATTGAGGGGGGGGTGATACTTGTCATGCTCAGTTGTGAGGCCTCCAAGCATCCGTGGAGAGGGGCAAATCCACCGTCTGAACATGAGACGCGGTAACAAGGACTGAGATTTTCTCTTGATGTACCTGCGATGGCAACACTGCACTGGAGGCAGACCTGAATATGGCTGGCTTGTGGGAGGGGATCTCTGGTGGCCTTGTGGACTGACATTGTTCATTCCAGGTGTCTTCTGGTGCCGTAGTTCCACCCTGTCCCATGCATCAGTGAGTTCCGTGAAAAAGTATCATGTTGATTTGCAAGCACTTTCATCTTCGCAGGGAAATAAGGTGTAGTTGAAGCCAGCGACTCTTTGGGGCATATTAGCAAGGGCACTATCGCCGCTTTAGCGGCACTTTTTGCCGCTAAAGCGGCGATATTCTTATCGCCCTATCAGCAAACTGTCTCTAACAGCAGTTAGCGACAGTTTTCGGGCATTAGCGCCCATGTTTTTACCGCTTTGCATGTCAGCGATATTTATCGCTAATGACATGCAAAGTGGGCATTCCCGACGAACAAACCTGGGAAACACCCGCTAACAGGCCTATTGCCTATTAGCAAGGTGGCCATGGCCCCAGTTAGCGACGTGAAAAGTCGCGCTAACCGGGGTCATCGCCATTTATTTAACACCTGCAATTAGCAGGTGTTAGCCATATCTAACATGGGGGGTGGATTATGCTGATACGACCACAGGGTCGTATCAGCAAGGTTATCGCCGTTTTCCATGAAACATCGCTGGAAAACCAGCGATGTTTCATGGAAAACACCGCTATGGCTGGAATAATTATCGCCATAGCGCTAAATGTCGCTAATACAGCGTTAGCATGGCAAATTATTCCGACGATAGCCGGCGATAAAAAAGTGCTCGCTAAACACGCTTTGTGATGTTTAGCGCACTTTTTAGATAATATGCCCCTTTGTTTTTCGTTTATGCCCATGAACGAGGTCCGTCTACGCTGGACCGCAAGGGTGCAGCCCAGGAAGAGAAGGATCTGTGCATTTTTTAAAGTTAGATGCCCTGCACTCCTGGCAGCAGGCCCGTAGCCAGGGGTAGATGTTTAGGCGGGCATGGCCCCAAGGAATAACTACAGGAGGGCTTCGGTTCTCAATATTTGACATTGGTTTGGTTCCCCCAGAAATGTTTTGTAATTAAAGGCACAATATGTTGAAATTTTAAAGAATGCAGCATATTTTGCAGTTTTTCTAAAGGGTTATCATTATTCGACATTTACCACTATTATTCATAACACATAGGATATGGTACCCTTGTAAGTACCGTGAGCAAGAACACTGGGAACTGTTAATTAAATCTGTTTTAAATTGTATTTTCCACGCACTTATATCTAGCAAAATTGAAGAAAACTAAAAATTGCATAAATGCAATAGTGCGTGGGTCTGTGTACCCTCCCTCAAGATGTCTTTGGGGAAAAGTAAAGCAAATCCAACGTTTCTAGGTACATTTTCTAAACAGCAATTAGCAATCATTGATTGGATTTTTAAGGGAACTCTAAATCATGTTCAGAAAGGGAGACCTCAATGGAACACTCAGTAGGATAGATATAAAAGGTAAGCATAGGATGTTGGGGGAGCATGGGCATAGTTGAGAGAGTGAGTGTGGTGATAGGCCCCCTTCTACTACTTAAAGTAGCAGGATCTTGCTAGGCAGCAGCCCAGTCATTGCTTCAGAGCCTTGTGCCCAGTACTTAATTTGTGTAGATGGTTTCAGGTAGTGAACACTGGAACTTATCTTTTGAGACCCAGACTTATTTTTCATCATTAAATTTTGACCCCAACCAAAAGCAAGACGGGCAGAAGAAAAAGAAAGAAGGAGGAATAGAAATATTGGAAAATGATGACAAAGACAACACACACGGATGAAAAAGATCTTGCAAGAGTAAGAAAAAGGGCTACACAGTGTAGTGATGGAAGAAAGAGGAATGCAGTGGAATCAAGACTTGACAGCCTTAGTATTCAGCAACCTCCCCATGCAGCAGGTCTGTGCTCATTGAAGCCCCACTGGACTGTGACAGTAGAAAGCATGTGCCTTCACTGTTTACAGAAACCAAAGTTGTATTCTGTCAACACTGACTGCAACAGGCAGAGATTTGGGTTATTTTAGGCAGGACTGAGGGTACATTGCTAACAGGCTCCCATATTATCTTAAAAAAGAACGTTAGGAAGTATTGCTGCTGTTCAGCACTTGATAACACTATGCCTTCTTGGTGCTGTTAAAGAATGTTGTTTAGATGGGACCATAGGTGTGCCTATTCCTATGTATATAGCCTGAGTGTGTCTCCCTACATTTGTATCCATGCATCAGTGCTTCAGCGTCAGTGAACTTCTGTAATATTTAGTGTCTAAATCTGTGCGTCTGTGTATGCACATCTCTATTTCCCAACTGTGAGAACTACAGTGTAAATATAATGATTTTAGTGTAAGTCTGTCTTTCAGTATCTTGATATTAGTGTCCTAATGCCAATTTCCCCTCACCAGTGTTGGTCCGCTGATGTCCACATGTGTCCCTTTAACTGTCTTTGTGTCCCTGTGTCAGTTTCCCAGTGTTAACATCCCCATCAATGTCTGTGTCATTTTCCAAGTATCACATTTCCAGTGCCACTCAATATCTGTGGCTGTGTCTCAGTGGCAGTGATGGACTGCCCTATTGCTGTGCAAGTGTTCCATTGTCAGTATTGATATCTCTGTCTCTTTGTCAGTGTATCCCTGGCAGTGTGCTTGTGCTGGTATTCCAGTGTCTCGGTCCATGCAACAGTTTCCTTGCGTTAGTGCTCTAACGCCAATGACCAAGTGTCAGTACTTCCATGCTTGTTGTTCATGCCCTCTTTGCATGTAGCATCTCTGACTCAATATTTCAATGCTGTCACCCTTGTCTAAGTGCCTCAGCATTAGTGTTTGTGGACTTATTAGTATTACTGGATTATTGTTCCTATGACACTATTACTGCATATGTGTATGTGTCCCTTTATTTTTCTCCCATCATGAGTGCTCCAGTATCAATATCAGTGTATCTATTTCCCCAACTTCCCATGTCCCAGTGGCAGTGCCCTGGCACCAGTGTCCCAGTGTCATTGCTCCCCTTTTAGTTTTTCTGTGCCATTGTCCGTGTGAACAGGTCAGTATATCAATGTCAATATACCATGTTAGTTTCAGTGTCTCTGTGTCAGTGTCCACTTTTCCTTGTGTCTGTCTGTACCCAAACAGGGTTTCTGGGAAGTAACCCCTTGGCAGTGTTGCAGTGTCCAATGTCCATGTCAGTGTCTCAGCGTAAATTGCTGTGTCTTTGACCCTATGTCCCTCTTCCCACCGTTTCCTCAAGACCTGGGTTTTAAACGGAGACCTCACACCCCAGCACCCAGATACCCCCAGGGATGACAGTGCCACGCTCTACAAATATTGATTGATAGATTGATATATATGTGCCACCATGTCAGTGCCCTTGTGCCAGTATCCCAGTGTCAGTGACCTATCTCAGCAACCACAGGTCAGTGTGTCGGGTCCACCCCCTAAGTGCCCTTGTATCACCTGATGTTATGTTCAAGCATAAATATCTAAGTGTTTATATTCTAAAGTCCCTAAGACAATCTCCCGATGTTACTGCCCCATGGCATTGGACCAGCATCAATGTTGTGCAAGCGTCTTTGTCCCTGTTAGAAATGGGTTTTCGGGTTGGCTAGGGTATGCACCTAAACCAGGCATAATCCACCACTCTAGTCAGGATAAGGGGATTACACGTCTAAAATAACCCCTGCTCACCCCCTTGGTAGCTTGGCACGAGCAGTCAGGCTTATCTCAGAGGCAGTGTGTACAGCATTTACATATAACAAACAGTAATACAATGAAAACACTACAAAAGGACACCACACCAGTTTTAGAAAAATATCCAATATTTATCTGTATAAAACAAGACCAAAACAATAAAAATCCAACATATACTAATCCACAATACCAATAAAGCAAAAAAAGACTTTATAAACTGCTCCTTGAAGTTGATAGCTCCCTCCGGGGCTATCATGGCGTTGTCAATCAATCAATCAATCAATCAGGGGTTTGTTAAAGCGCGACTACTCACCCGTAAGGGTCTCAAGGCGCTAGGGGTGGGGTGCAGGTTCCATCCATCAAGGAGGGGGTCTGTCGAAGAGCCAGGTTTTGAGGTTTCTTGCGAAGATGGGGAGCGATGTTGTCTGTCTGAGGTGGAGCGGAAGGGCGTTCCATGCTTTGGCCGCGAGGAAGGAGAAGGAGCGGCCTCCCGATCTGGTCTTTCTGGTGCGGGGGACCACGGCGTAGGAGAGCTGGCCTGATCATAGGGTCCTTTGGGGTGCGTGGAATTTGAGTCGTCTGTTCAGGTATGCTGGTCCGGTGCCGTGGAGGGCCTTGTGTGCGTGGGTGAGCATCTTGAAGGTGATTCTCGCCTCGACAGGGAGCCAGTGGAGTGTGCGCAGGTGCTGGGAGATGTGGCAGTGTTTTGGCAGGTTGAGGACCAGTCTTGCGGCGGCGTTCTGGATGTTCTGTAGCTTGCGGGTGAGGTTTTTGTTTATTCCAGCGTAGAGTGCGTTGCCGTAGTCGAGTCTGCTGGTGACCAGGGCGTGAGTGACGGTCTTTCGGTGTTCGAGGGGGATCCATTTTAAGGTCTTATGAAGGAGGCGGAGGGTGTGGAAGCAGGAAGACGAGACAGAGTTGATCTGGCGGTCCATTTTGAGCTCGGAGTCCAGGATGATTCCCAGGTTGCGTGCGTGGTCCGTGGGGATTGGCGGGTTTCCGAGGGCGGGGGGCCACCAGGTGTCGCTCCAGGCATCGGGGTTTGGGCCCATGATGAGTACTTCTGTTTTGTTGGTGTTTAGTTGTAGGCAGCTGTTTTTCATCCATTTGGCGACGGCTTCCATGCCTTCTCGAAAGTTGCGTCTGGCGGTGTTGGGCTCGTTGGATAGGGAGAGGATGAGCTGGGTGTCGTCTGCGTATGACACGATGTTGAGTCCGTAGGTTCTGACGATGGGGGCGAGTGGAGCCATGTAGACGTTGAAGAGCGTCGGGCTGAGGGAGGAGCCCTGGGGGACTCCACAGGTGGTAGGTGTGGGGTCCGAGAGGAAAGGGGGAGTCTGACCCGCTGCGTCCTGCCGGAGAGGAAGGAGCGGATCCAGTCGAGGGCCTTGTTCTGGATTCCTGCGTCGTAGAGTCTGCGTATTAGGGTGCGGTGGGAGACTGTGTCGAACGCCGCTGATAGGTCGAGGAGGATGAGGGCTACTGTTTCTCCTTTGTCCAGTAGGGTGCGTATGTCATCTGTTGCGGCGAGGAGGGCGGTTTCCGTACTGTGGTTTTTTCTGAAGCCGGATTGGGAGGAGTCGAGGATGTTGTGTTCTTCAATGAATGTGGCGAGTTGGCTGTTGATGGCTTTCTCGATGACTTTCGCTGGGAACGGGAGCAGGGAGATGGGTCTGTAGTTTTTGAGGTCGGTGGGGTCCGCTGAGGGTTTCTTTAGGAGGGGGTTGACCTCGGCGTGTTTCCAGTCGTCGGGGAACGAGGCGGTCGCCAGGGTGCGGTTGATGGTGTGGCGGAGCATGGGTGCGATGGTGTCGGCGGCTCTGTTGAAGATGTGCTGGGGGCAGGGGTCCGTGGGGGCCCCTGAGTGGATTGACTTCATTGTCTTCAGTGTGTCTTCGGTGGTGAGGGCTGTCCAGTCGTCAATCGCTGGTTTCCGGGTGTCGGGGGTGGTTGGTGAGGGTTCAGTGTGTTGGTTGTCTTCGTCAAAGTTGTCGTAGATGCTCTTGATTTTGTGGTGGAAAAAGGTGCTGAGTTTGTCGCAGAGGTCTTGTGAGGGAGGGATGTCGGTAGACTCGCTAGTGGGTTGGGCGAACTCCTTGATGATGCTGAAGAGTTCCTTGCTGTTGTGCGCGTGGGTGGAGATTCTGTCTTCAATCGCTTTTTTCCTCGTTTCTCTGATGAGTTGATGGTGGGCGTTGGTGGCGGCTCTGAAGTTGTTGTGGGCTTCTGTGGATTTGGTGTTCCTCCAGGCCTTTTCGAGGCGGCGGCATGTGCTTCTGGACTCTCGAAGTTCGGTGGTAAACCATCTGGCTTTCTTGGTGCGGGTATTGTTGTTTTTCTTGAGGGGGCTATGGTGTTGGTGCTGTCCGAGATCCATCTATGCAGGGTTCGGGCTGCGGTGTTGGGGTCGTCGTTTTCTGCGATGGTTGGGGTGGAGTTGTTGAGTGAGGAGGTGAGCTGGTCGTCGGTGATTTTGGTCCAGTTTCTTCGTGGAAGCAGGTGCTGGTGTCTGTGTATGGTGGGTGTTCTGAAGGTGAAGTGGACGCAACGATGGTCGGTCCATGGGAGTTCGGTGGTGTGGCTGAAGGTGATGGAGTTTCCTGTAGTGAAGAGGGGTCGAGGGTGTGTCCTGCTGAGTGCGTGGGCTCGGTCACGATCTGGCGCAGTCCAATGTTGTGGAGGTTGTCCAGGAGGGATGTGGTGTTCGGGTCCAGTTGGTTGTCGAGGTGGAAGTTGAGGTCTCCCAGCAGGGTGTAGTTGCTGGATGCGATGGCCTGCGGGGAGATAATGTCCGTGATGGAGTTGGCGAAGGGTCCGCGGGATCCAGGGGGTCGGTAGATGAGGGTTCCTCGGAGGGTGGCGGTGGGGCTGGCCAGTATCTTGAAGTGAAGGTGTTCCATCAGTTCTGTGGGCTCGTCAGGGAGTGTGCTCAGGCGGAGGCTGGATTTGTGGACGATGGCGATTCCTCCTCCTGGGCGGGTGGGGCGGTCCTTCCTGGAGATCTTCTATCCTTAGGGGATGGCGATGGCGTTGTCCGGTCCCGAGGTGGTGTTGGTCCAGGTTTCGGTGAAGAACGCTACGTCCGGGGTGGTGCTGTCGAGGAGGTCCCAGATTTCTGTGGCGTGTTTGTGGAGAGATCGGACGTTGAGGAGGATGCATTGCAGGGTCTTCGGTTCGGTTGTGTTCTTGTGGGCGGGTTGTGCTGGATCCGTGTTCTTGGCGGTGCTGCAGGTGTGCCGGCAGCGGTGACAGCTGAAGGGTCCGTGGGAGTCGGCTGGTGATGCTAGCTTGCAGTTGTTGTTGCGGCCTGGGTTGAGTGCGTGGAGTGCTGCTGGGTCATAGCGTTGGCGGTGCAGAGGTCCAGGGTTCCTAGCGCTGGTCGCGGTCGGTTCGCGGATGGGCGCAGACGGGCTTGCCTTTGTCACGCCTTCGGCGTGCCAGCGTCGCGCCCGCGGCCGCTGTGCGGCCGCGCAGTGGCCGCCATTAAGTAGGGGTCGGGGTGGGCTGGACAGCTGGGAGGCGGGAGCGGGGAGGGGAGCTGGATTGGGCCGGTCACGCTGGGGGAGTGGGGCCACGGGGGCAGCAGCGGCGGGGAAAGGTGAAGGGAGGAAATAAGGGATAAAGAAAAAAGGGAAAATAGGCAGAAATAAGGCACAAAAGAGCAGAGATGCAGAAAGGTGAAAGATAAAAGAGGGTAGAAAAACGAATGAAAACTAGTGAAAGGGCAGAGCGAGAGGAAGGGAAAATGAGCAGAAATCAGGCACAAAAGAGCAGAGATGCAGAAAAGTGCAGAAAGGTGAAAGATAAAAGAGGGTAGAAAAACGAGAGAAAACAAGTGAAAGGGCAGAGCGAGAGGAAGGGAAAATGAGCAGAAATAAGGCACAAAAGAGCAGAGATGCAGAAAAGTGCAGAAAGGTGAAAGATAAAAAAGGGTAGAAAAACGAGTGAAAGAGCAGAGTTAGAGGAAGGAGACAGAGGTCCACTGGACTACCAGGGATGAGGCGCAGGGAAACCTGCGGGTGGAGGAGGGCCTCGATCACCAACACTCGAGAGTGCTGGGGCAGGGGCAGGCCTCACTTAATGGTGGAGCTGCGAGGGTGGGAGAGCAATTTCACTGACAATGAGTCAGTGGTCTTGCTCTCCCGTGAACAAACAAATCCAACAGTTCCGGCCGGTCGCGTTGTCACGGGCCAGCTACGGTGTCGCAGAGACCCATAAAACAGTACCTTTGGAGATGCAGGGTGTAGGACCTTGTGGTGAGCTCTGGTGGAGCGGCATCGGCAGGCATCGGTTCCGGGATTCGGTGCAGGAGTCATCGGGCCCTTGAAGTCACAAGCGTTGCAAGTTTAACTCCTTGAGTTTGAAGTCATGAGTGCCGGCGTTGGCAGGCGTCAGGGCTGCAGTGTAATGTGGAGCGGTGCTCTTTGCAATGCGGGGCAATTTGGGGCAATGCGGCGTGTGGGGCACACAGGTCACGGTGCAGACAGCGGTGTTGGTTGACGAACTGGAGTCGATTGCGCTGCTGTTGGTGTACCAAGGCTGTGGTGTTGGACTGGGTGGTGCATTGTGTAACTTACAAGCAGTGCCCCCAAACCATGGTGCAAGCGGCGGCGTTAATGTCAGTTTAGAGCGTCGTGGTCATTGAGACCAGGGCTGAGGTGCGAAGTGGAACGGCGCTCCGTGTTCTCCATGAGCGGTGTCCACAGGTCACTGTGCCGGCAGTGGCTTCCCTGATGGTGTTGCGTTGTCGTCGGGGATACCATAGCCGCTGAGTGAAGCGAGGCAATGCGGAGTGCAGTGCCCACAAGCAGCGGTTTGGTGGCGGCGTCATTGGTGAGACCAGGGTTGCGGTGCAAAGTGCAGCGGTGCCCTCTGCGGTGCCTTCAGGTCACGGAGCTGGCAGCGGCATCGGGTTACTTTTTTCCTCTGTGGCAGCTAAAAAATCCAGTTCCACAAGCCAGTACCCAGAAGAAGTTGAAGTCTTTGATTTCCCTGAGACTTCCAACAGGAGTAAAGCTCTACATCAAGCCCTTGGAGATACTTAGAATGCAGAAAGAACAGTCCAGTCTTTTTCCTGCCCATGAAAGAAGGAGCAACTGTAGGCCAACCCAGCAAAGCAAACAGCAAAGTGGTAGTCTCTTCTCACAGCTCTTCCAGCCCCTTTTCCTGGCAGGTTCCTTAGCCCAGCAGTAATCTAAAGTTCTGGGGTCAGGGCCCCAATATTTATACCACATTTCCCTTTGAAGTCGGCGCAAACAAAGTTCCACTAGCATACATAATTCAGTTCTTCCTGGCTCAGGCCATGCTAACTCCAGGAGGTGGATACAGCATTGTGGAAGACAGACACAGTCCATTCAGGTGCAAGCTACAATTCCTCCCACTACTCTAAATGCAGCCAGGTCTATTCAGCCTGGCTACGAGTCACCCAGGAAAGGCAGGACACACCTCAACACCCCCTCCCCATGTTTATGTCTAGTGTGAATGCACAAACCAGCCCCTGCCAGTCTAAAACCAAGACAGACAACGAATACAGGACAGGCAGAGGCACATAGATGGTTAGACATGAAAATGCCCATTTTCTAAAAGTGATACCAAAGGAGATGATGGACGGAGCGCTTGAGCTAATCAAACACTCACCCCCAGTCAACTGATCTGGGTTTAATCCATCATCATTCTTTAGCTCACTCCACCACCCCAGTTCAGACATGGCCATATGCAAATCAGTCTGACCCTGTGCCTCATGGGAACAGTCCAGCCCGAACTGCCAAGGCATGTCTTCCCTGGACCGGAAACAAGCATCCTGGGACCGGTTTCTGGCTATTCAGCCGTCATCAGCCAGGCTAGCTTGAATCCAGTGGCAAAGTGAGCAAGGGACCCACGTCTGGGCATACCCTGCCAACTTAGGGCGAACAAAGCGATACCAAAGGGGATGATGGACGGAGCGCTTGAGCTAATCAAACACTCACCCCAGTCAACTGATCTGGGTTTAATCCATCATCATTCTTTAGCTCACTCCACCACCCCAGTTCAGACATGGCCATATGCAAATCAGTCTGACCCTGTGCCTCATGGGAACAGTCCAGCCCGAACTGCCAAGCCATGTCTTCCCTGGACCGGAAACAAGCATCCTGGGACCGGTTTCTGGCTATTCAGCCGTCATCAGCCAGGCTAGCTTGAATCCAGTGGCAAAGCGAGCAAGGGACCCACGTCTGGGCATACCCTGCCAACTTAGGGTGAACAAAGCGATACCAAAGGGGATGATGGACGGAGCGCTTGAGCTAATCAAACACTCACCCCAGTCAACTGATCTGGGTTTAATCCATCATCATTCTTTAGCTCACTCCACCACCCCAGTTCAGACATGGCCATATGCAAATCAGTCTGACCCTGTGCCTCATGGGAACAGTCCAGCACGAACTGCCAAGCCATGTCTTCCCTGGACCGGAAAAAAGCATCCTGGGACCGGTTTCTGGCTATTCAGCCGTCATCAGCCAGGCTAGCTTGAATCCAGTGGCAAAGTGAGCAAGGGACCCACGTCTGGGCATACCCTGCCAACTTAGGGCGAACAAAGCGATACCAAAGGGGATGATGGACGGAGCGCTTGGGCTAATCAAACACTCACCCCCAGTCAACTGATCTGGGTTTAATCCATCATCATTCTTTAGCTCACTCCACCACCCCAGTTCAGACATGGCCATATGCAAATCAGTCTGACCCTGTGCCTCATGGGAACAGTCCAGCCCGAACTGCCAAGCCATGTCTTCCCTGGACCGGAAACAAGCATCCTGGGACCGGTTTCTGGCTATTCAGCCGTCATCAGCCAGGCTAGCTTGAATCCAGTGGCAAAGTGAGCAAGGGACCCACGTCTGGGCATACCCTGCCAACTTAGGGGCGAACAAAGCGATACCAAAGGGGATGATGGACGGAGCGCTTGAGCTAATCAAACACTCACCCCCAGTCAACTGATCTGGGTTTAATCCATCATCATTCTTTAGCTCACTCCACCACCCCAGTTCAGACATGGCCATATGCAAATCAGTCTGACCCTGTGCCTCATGGGAACAGTCCAGCCCGAACTGCCAAGCCATGTCTTCCCTGGACCGGAAACAAGCATCCTGGGACCGGTTTCTGGCTATTCAGCCGTCATCAGCCAGGCTAGCTTGAATCCAGTGGCAAAGTGAGCAAGGGACCCACGTCTGGGCATACCCTGCCAACTTAGGGCGAACAAAGCGATACCAAAGGGGATGATGGACGGAGCGCTTGAGCTAATCAAACATTCACCCCCAGTCAACTGATCTGGGTTTAATCCATCATCATTCTTTAGCTCACTCTACCACCCCAGTTCAGACATGGCCATATGCAAATCAGTCTGACCCTGTGCCTCATGGGAACAGTCCAGCCCGAACTGCCAAGCCATGTATTCCCTGGACCGGAAACAAGCATCCTGGGACCGGTTTCTGGCTATTCAGCCGTCATCAGCCAGGCTAGCTTGAATCCAGTGGCAAAGTGAGCAAGGGACCCCACGTCTGGGCATACCCTGCCAACTTAGGGCGAACAAAGCGATACCAAAGGGGATGATGGACGGAGCGCTTGAGCTAATCAAACACTCACCCCCAGTCAACTGATCTGGGTTTAATCCATCATCATTCTTTAGCTCACTCCACCACCCCAGTTCAGACATGGCCATATGCAAATCAGTCTGACCCTGTGCCTCATGGGAACAGTCCAGCCCGAACTGCCAAGCCATGTCTTCCCTGGACCGGAAACAAGCATCCTGGGACCGGTTTCTGGCTATTCAGCCGTCATCAGCCAGGCTAGCTTGAATCCAGTGGCAAAGTGAGCAAGGGACCCACGTCTGGGCATACCCTGCCAACTTAGGGCGAACAAAGCGATACCAAAGGGGATGATGGACGGAGCGCTTGAGCTAATCAAACACTCACCCCCAGTCAACTGATCTGGGTTTAATCCATCATCATTCTTTAGCTCACTCCACCACCCCAGTTCAGACATGGCCATATGCAAATCAGTCTGACCCTGTGCCTCATGGGAACAGTCCAGCCCGAACTGCCAAGCCATGTCTTCCCTGGACCGGAAACAAGCATCCTAGGACCGGTTTCTGGCTATTCAGCCGTCATCAGCCAGGCTAGCTTGAATCCAGTGGCAAAGTGAGCAAGGGACCCACATCTGGGCATACCCTGCCAACTTAGGGCGAACAAAGCGATACCAAAGCGGATGATGGACGGAGCGCTTGAGCTAATCAAACACTCACCCCCAGTCAACTGATCTGGGTTTAATCCATCATCATTCTTTAGCTCACTCCACCACCCCAGTTCAGACATGGCCATATGCAAATCAGTCTGACCCTGTGCCTCATGGGAACAGTCCAGCCCGAACTGCCAAGCCATGTCTTCTCTGTACTGGGGTGAATGTATGATATTGTTCTGCATTCTGTCCATCAACTGTTGTTTTTGCATTTTCTAAAAGTGGCATTTTTAAACACACAATATCAAAATCATCTTGACTAAAAGATGTATTTTTAATTCCTGAGTTCAGGAAGCCTAAACTCCATTTCTCTATCTTGTCTCAATGAAAAGTTATGCTTTTCATGTAAGATGTTACAAAGCAACTCCCATGTCAGAATATGGGACAGATAGCCTTGCAACAGTGAAAAACGAAATACACAGTCTTTCATTATCAGGACATGTAAAACACACCCGTACATGTCCTACCTTTCACATACATTGCACCCTGCCCATGGGAGTACCTTAGGCCTACTTGAGGGGTGCCTTACATGTAAAAAAAGGGAAGGTTTGGTACTGGAAAGTGGGTTCACTTACCAAGTCGACAAGGCAGTACAAACTGCACGCAGACACTGCAGTGGCAGGTCTGAGAACCCTTTGAAAGGCTGCCTGTGTGGATGGCACAATCAGTGCTGCAGGCCCACTAGCAGCATTTGATTCACAAGCCCTGGGCACACACAATGCACTGACTAGGGACTTAGTAGTAAACCAAATAAGCCAATCATAGAAACACCAATCCATAAACACAATTTACATGGAGAGCATATGCACTTTAGCATTGAATAGCAGTGGTAAAGTGTACAGAGTCTTAAAACCAACAAAACAAGGTCAAAAAAAGGAGACCAAAAAGCAAAAAGTCTGGGGGTAAACCCGCTGAAAAAGCCAAGTCTAACAGTCCCCAAGTCAATATCACCATGTTGGTGCTCCATTATCTCTTTCCCAGTGTTACTGTCCCAGTGAAAATGCCCTTGAGTCAGCATCACTCAGGTGCAGGTGTTAATGTCCTAATGTGTCCCATGTCAATATTTGTGACTCATGTCAATGAACGACTTTCAGTGCCACATTGCCAACATCAACACGCCATTGTTGGTGCCACTGGTCAGTGTTCTAGTGTCCGTGTCCCAATGTCAGTGTCCTTGCATCAGTAACCTCTGTCAGCATTTACAGGTACACTAATGATGCGTTTTCCAGTCAGTGTCCCTGTGTCAGCATATCATGTCACAGTCTAATATTATGTCCCACTGTTTAGTGTCAATATCCTTGTGCCCTGGCATCCCTGTGTCTGTGTCCCAGCATAACTGTCCTGTGTCGGTGTCCCAGCATTAGTGTTTGTGTCCCAGCAATGTTTTATTGTTATATATAAATTAGTTTGATCACCAACCCTGATGATACGGCAGGGCCAACAGAAGACATTGGGAAAAGTGCATGCGGAACGAATTTTTTGTGGCAAAAAGCCTGTAACCTCGTTAACTTACTGCAATGTTAGTAGATATTGATTGATATGATCTACTTCTGTTGTATTGGATATCTTCCATTTCACTGCACGATCATGGGCAGTTTGGCCATCTCTGTTTATACTATGGTACGGTGTTTGAAAACGATTCTATCATTGCTGGTGGGACTAAGACAGGGGCGGGTACGGGTATCTCTTCTAGAGATACGGATAATCGTACCGGCAGTCCTGGACATTTGGGCTGCAATGTGGGGGTGGCATACGATCAGCCGCTTCAGTGCATACTGCTCAACACGCGCTCACTGGTCAAGCATAAGTACCAGTTGGAATGCTTGTTGCAGGTTTCCAATCCGGATTTAGTATTCCTAACTGAGACATGGACGAACCTGTCCTCTGACCCTGATTGGAATATTGCTCTCCCGGCAGGTTACTCAGTGGCCAGCCAAGATAGGGTAGGGATAGGGTAGGGAGCAAAGGAGGGGGAATAGCGATAATTTTTCCTGACCACCTAAAGGTGCAAGTAGAATCTATTTCACAGCTTCCGTCGGAGGCGATGTGCTTTGCGTTTAAAATTAACAACATTTCGACTTTTCATGGTATACTTCTGTATCGGCCGCCTGGTCCCAGAGCTTTCACTCAAGCCCTGCAGACCCTACTTGAATCATGCCTAAAATCCCATTCGCTCATTATTTTGGGTCATTTTAACTTTCAGCTAGAACTTAATAACAACTCGGACACCAGCAGGTTACTTGATAATTTAGCAGGCTATGGCTTAACTCAAATAGTGTCGGGACCTACTCACTCCGCAGGTCACACACTTGACGTCATATTTACTAATAACCCTGACGTCACTTTGATTAAAACTTCTCCATTTCCCTGGACTGACCACAAGGCGATATATTTCAATATCAAGACTATCCAGCCAAACCTCCCCGTCGCAAACAAACCATCCAGTGTAAAAATTAGACGATGGAACAAATTACAAAGGAAGGAATTAGAGCAGGCCCTAAACATCTGTCCTCCCCCACGGGTCATTGATAACAATGATGCAGCTCTCCAGTTTGAGAAATGGATAGCAACTGCAGTTAATCAGGTGGCGCCGGAAAAAACCATTAGAGTAAGAAGAGCTCAGGCGACTTCGCCATGGTATGGACCTGATCTGAAAAATCTAGGGGTCATCTTTGACGATCGGCTTAATTTTGTGGCTCAGATCAACCGTGTAACCTCTTCCTGCTTCTTTTTACTGAAGATCCTTCGGAAGATCTTCCCCTTCATACCTCAGGAACTAAGGGAAACGGTGGTAGTGGCCCTTATTCTTTCTAAGTTAGATTATTGCAATGCACTTTTCATAGGCATTGATAAGGCACAGAGGGCAAAATTACAATCGATACAAAATGCTGCAGCACGTTTGTTATTAAACATTCCTAAAGGCCACCCCACCTCTGCTTCCATCAGGTCACTACACTGGCTCCCTATTCAGCAACGGATAGAATTTAAGGCCCTTTGCTTGGTTCATAAGGCACTATATGGTGGAGGGGCAGCTGATTTCCAGAAATTGTTCTCTTGGTACACTCCCATGAGAAACCTTAGATCCACAAACACGGGTCTCATCTGTATCTCTAAAATTCACAGAGTCAGATGGGGAGAGGCAGGAGTCTATCACACTGTGCAGCCAAGCAGTGGAATCAGTTGCCTATCAGCATGAGACTACTATCTAATAGGCAGCAGTTTAGGAAATTGTTAAAAACTTGGCTGTTCTCCCCGATCTAAGGTATTGGTTTAGCTGATGCGCTCCCGCTATCTCACCTCTCAGCGCCAAGACGCCTCAGCATTCAAGCATTTGAAGAAAAAAAAAATTGTAAATGTTTACTGGTCACGCACATCTTATATGTGATTGTTCTATGTATCATAAATGTGAAAACTCAATAAAAAGATCAAACAAAAAAAATGAGTGTTTGTGTCCCATGTCCACGTCGCAATATCACTGTTTCCGCGTTAGTATTGATGGTCCTCTTTCGGTACCCTTGTTCGAGTGCCCTAGTATCCATGTTGATTTGCCTGTCTCATTAGCTTACTGACAGTGCCCATTTGCTAATGCCCCTGTGCCTATTTGTCACGGTGGCCACATCAATGTATCCCTGTCATTGTTGGTTTTCCTTTGGCAGTGTGCTAGTGACAGTGTTGGAGGTTCATTGTAATCGCCCCTGAGTCATTCTTGGTGCCACTGTGTCAGCATCTTAGTTTCAGTGTAGGCCCCACTGTGTCACTGTGCTAGCCTTAGTGACTCATTTGATGGCATTGTTTGCTTATAAACTATCTATATCCTCCTAGGTCCACTTCAAAGTACCAAGGGGATACAGATGTACGAGCAATTTGGTGATATATAAAATATGGATCAGGGATGATAAAGGGTATTGGGAAGTATATATTGAAAAAAACAAGATCTGAAATAGCATTTTAAGAAGGAGACCCTTTTAAAAAAAGGACGAATTGAAAAACCAAAACAAGCATTTGATTAATATATGTCATAAAGTTATGCATTCAACATTATGATTATCCCCACATCAGGCTGATTTTCTAAATAGCCATGCAGATGCGTCACTTCGTAAACCCCTGTGCTACATTATACCTGCGTCAGGTATAATGTATGCAGGGTGGACATTCCCCCGCAAGAAAGGGTCGTAGGAGTGGTGCGGTGAAATCTATAAGATTTCACTGCGCCACTTCTAGGATGCCAGTGCGTCAAAACCTTACGCCTGCCTCATGGCAGGCGTAAGGGTGATGCAGGCCCTTTCACATGGGGCTTGCCCCATGTGAAATGACACATTGCTGGAGTTGCGTCTGTTTTCAGACACACCCCAGCAATGCGCCACTTTTGTGCCGACAGATACATCAGTAATACTAAAGTATCTGTCATTCCTTGCGACTAAATGCGTCATACAGTAAATATGACGCATCCATCATGTCGCAAGAAGGGCGCACTGGGAAGTGTCACATCGCTGCTTTCACGCAGCGATGCAACACTTCTCATAAATGAGGCCCTGAAAGTTGTAGTTTCATTGAGTTCACTAATACCTGTAAACCCGGTAGTTCTGCACACTTGTAGAGATGTAAGAGCATATATTTCTCTACTACAATAAGCTGTTGGAATTAGACTGAGGTGGAGAATTCCTTCTTCAAAGAGAAGAAGTCATGTCAGGTAGTTTCATCTCTTCAGGAACAAATAAAGAGGTGCCGGAATGGGTAGGGGGTTAGAAACATATTCACTGCAGCACTACAAGAAACATATCCCACTCATCGATTTTTTCATTATAACGCAAAAGAAGTTTGCTTTCTCTTTCATTCCAAAACCTGCTTTCCTCTTTTAACAGTTTTGAGTCCACGGTCATGGGATCACAGAAGACAGAAACTCTGTCTCCCTGCTCAGCCCCAGAGTTGGACTGTGATGGAAAATAGAATCAAACATCAAAATAAACGTGGAACCATTAGGGAATTAGATAGCTAGAAAAATCCCACATTTGCAAATCAGAGCAGTTGTGAGCTTACAGAGACACGCTGTATGACTGCTTTGCAAAGTATGGGAGACTGCATGCATTTGTGCTTGCTGCAGGCAATGGTTGTCGTAATATCACTGAAATCAACTGTGAAAAAACTGCTTTCCAGACCATAAAACAGACCACAAACTGCCAAAAATAGCCAACCCACTGACCTTTCAGACCAATCCTTCTGCTACTGGTAGAGTGTCCCACAGACCAGACCTACCCTGCTTAGCCCCCTTATACCAGCAACAGGCACTTTGGGCTGAGAGTGACTATTAATAATTCATTAAATTAAAGCTGCTTCTAACACAAAGAATGGGTAAACTTTATTTTGCTGTGTTAAACCATAAACAGAATCAAAATCTGACCTGACCTTCAACTTGATTCATGGCCAGTGTATGGTGCTGTAGACTGAAGAGAAATGTTGTTCCTGTTAGACTTGGGGGCGTGGTGGATAGGGCCCGGGAGAAATCTGCTTCCTCCTACCACCCTGTGAAAAATCATTACAATGTTGTTGCTTTCCCTGTCCCAAAGCCTCTGACCCTGGCATTAGCAGAGACTTTCCCTGCAGGTAGTTTCTTTCTCTGTCCTAAGCCCTCAGGAAAAGCGAAAGTCATTTGTGCAAAAAGTGAGGCCTGTTTCCTGATTTTTTTTTTAATTAGAACTGCTGCCTGTGGGATGACCTCACCAGTTCCATAAGCACTGCAGAGCAAGCTTTCGTTTTGAAAGCAATCTCTGAAATGCTGGCAGTTGCATTTAGGGGGGGGCAGGCATTTTTAAAGGGGTGCCCGGCCCCTTCAGGCAGCCCGTGGCTACGGCCCTGCCTGGCAGCCTGCAGGATGGTATCTTTATCTCTGAAGTTCAATAGTTTGGTCACCACTGGTCTTGGAATGGTGCCAGGTGGAAGGTGTCGGGCGGGCACCTGGTGAGCGTGTTCAGTAGTGAAATGTGGGGAGAGACCTGTGGGCACAACATGGTTGGAGAGCCAGGTTTCAAAGAAGGTAGTTGAATAAGCAACCTCTAGAAAGATTATGATGTGCAGATTCTTATGCCAAGATCTCCTCTCCACGTTGTATACCTTTTTCTCCAGGAGGCGTTCCTTGTTTGTAAATTCTGTGAACTGCTCGTTAAGGTCCTTAGTCTGGGATATGGTTGCCTCAGCATGCTTGACCCTGGCCAAGATCTGGAGTTGCTCCTCACGCAAGAGACACAGTTTAACTGCCACTGCATCCCACCCTTCTCCGAAGATCTAGTCTGGTTTCTGCAATGGCATTGAGGATCTTATCCAGTTTAGTTACCATGGGTTCCGTTGTGGGCTGCGACAATATCATTCTTGTCATAGGGTCGCAGGGTATCCTGCCTGCGCCAGGGCCGACGCCGGGAGGGGAGGCCTTCCAGCCCTGTTTCTTCCTATTTACAGAGTCCTCAATACCCCTTTTAAGTCAGCAGTATGCCTGGGCTATTTTGTGTGGTCAATGAGTCGGTTCTGGGGGGGGGCACACTACCATAGGCTGATGCGTGCTTTAGCCCCAACTTAACGATTAGATAAGTCTCAGGAAGCACGAGCCGCCTCCTTTCTTGCCAGGTTTCTGGTTGTGCAGCGGCAATCTGGGACCCCAAAGACCTGAGTTGGGTCAGAAGAAGACAAGGGCAAAAACAAGGGGACAGGTCCCTGTGGTTGAAATTGGGTGGTCTCAATCGCCACTTATTGGGTGCGGCTCTCGGTGTACAGGCACCATCTACGCATCAGCAATATAGAGACCTACTGGCTAGGCCCAGCCCATAGGCTATGCTATACACCAAGCATGACCTGCAAGGCCCGCTGTGTGGGTCAGGCCGCTTAGTCTGCTGATGCACCCGAAGGTTCCCCCTCTCTCCCACAGGTGGAGCACCAGTGTTACCCCCTCATTGTGTTGGCAGGTAGCAAGGGGGTGTCTGCTGCGCCTCTGTAGGCTCGCTGGTGTGGTCGCAGTGGCAGTGGGCTGTGTCCACCGTTCCGAGGTCGTAACGGGCCTTCCCACAGAGCCCACTGTATTAAGCCGCCAAGTGGCTCTGGGTATCTCCTTTCTGCCACTGATAGGGCATACATTTTACTGTCTGTTTAGATGGGCAGGTTTCACTGCAAGGAGTTTCAGAGGGAGCAGCCTGTTCCCTCTGTCCCGGGATTGCACTGGCACCCACCCAACGTGTGAAATTCACCCCCCCAGCCAGTGTCTGGAGCACATCTGGAGATGCTCAGTGCGGTCTGGATTCCTGCGGATGATGGGCCTCACTTGGGAACAACACTAAGAGGCAACCGTTATCTTGCGGCGCCAAGACATGCCCTCATTCAATATGCTTAAAGTTAGATTGTGAAGATAGAAATTGGGTTCCTGGTTGGCAGAGGTATACACCCTGTCTAAGCAGGAACAACAATCCTGGTCAGGGTAAGTCACAAACACACATTAAATTAACGTTTGCTCACCCCCTGGTAGCTTGGCACAGAGCAGTCAGGCTTAACTTAAGAGGCAATGTGTAAAGTATTTGTGCAACACTTCAAACAGTAAAACAGCGAAAACATCACACAAAAATATACCACACCTGCTAGGAAAATTGAGCTTAATTTAATGCACAAAACAAGACCAAAACGACAAAACTCCAATAAGTAGAACTGCAGTGATGAATTTTAAAAATAATATTCTAGGCCTGGGTTGAGTTCACGGAGTTCCACGGTGACCCAAAAACTCAGCCGTGCTACGTGGAGTTCCGTAAGCGGTGGAGTGTGTGAGGTCGTGCCGTTCGCGCTGGAAAATTAGTGTGAACGGCACCATGCACAGCGCTAGAGGGCGCTGCTTCTTTCTGCTGCTCGAGTAGATGTTCTATTCCAGCAGCACATCCTCAGCGCGAACGGAAGGTTTCTCATTGCGAGCGGTAGCGGCCAACCACGACCACATGCATTGAGAAATCTTGCTGGGAGGTGGTCTGGTGCAAGATTTCCCTCGCTCACACTTGCCAACTTAACGCTGGTGAGCGCGAGCGAGGGAAAAACTCCGCCCGAGGAGTAGAGTTTTTCAGAACTCCGTGCACTACGCAGAGTGGGAAAAACACCACAAGTGGAGTGGAATTTCATGCCCAGGCCTAGAATATACTGAATTATAGTGCTTATAAGCATAAAGCGCCAACCAGGTCAAATCCAAAAGTTCAGGCCGGCTGCGATGGAGTGCAGGTCGGATACAAGGACCAGCCTTGGCCTGCTGCAAAATACCTTAGTTGCGTTATCGATAGAGTCGAAATGCGAGAAGCAAAGAGGCAATGCGTCGTCTTCAAACCGCAGGATAAAGGCAATGTGTTGGCTCATAGCCACGCAAAGTCGAAAATGCACAGGAAATGGAGGCGATGTGTCCTGCAGTTTGCGATGCAATGTACTCGATCCTCGTGGCAGCTGTGATGTGTCATCGTCGAAGGAGATGCACCGGTTCCGAGCAGGGCAACGACGTGGATGCATGGACTTCTGCTGGAGCAGCACTTTATTCCCACTTCTAAGGGCCCGGTACTGGGTTGGCACCCTTTGGCAGGGCAAAACTCACAAATGGCATAGCCCAGGTGTTGCAGCAGGAGAATTGGAAATATTTGATATCCCTGAGACTTCAGAACAGGAGGCAAGCCAGCAAATGCTTGAAGTCATTTTGGGTCTGGGTTCAAGTGATGTGAGTCCAGTCCTTCTCACCCAGGCAAGAAGGGCAGCAGGTCAGCACAGCAGAAAAGCAGTTCTTCCAGAACAGCAGTCCAGCAGAGTGGCAGCCTTTCAGCAGCACAACAGTCCTTCTTCCTGGCAGAATATCCACAGGCCCAGAAGTGTACTGAGTTGGTGGAGTAAGTAGTCCAATTCTTATACCTCGTTGTGCATTTGAAGTGGGAGAGACTTCAAAGAGGGGCTTTGAAGTGCACAGAGGTCCTCCCTTCTGGCCCTGGCTCCAGACACAACAGGGGCTTAAGCAGTCCTTTGTGTAGGGACAGGACACAGTCTATTCAGGTGTGTAAGGCTGTACTCAGCTCCTCCCTCCAAATCTGCCAAGGATGGCCCATCACGATGTGGATGGCCCATCAAGTCACACCAACGTTCCCTTTGTGTTTGAATGTCTATATAGAAAGCACAAAGCGCAGCTGTTACCCAACCCACCCCAGTCGTGTATTGGAGACAGGCTGCAGGGCACACCGAGCTAGGAGCAGAAAAATGCCATCTTTCTAAAAGTGGCACTTTTAAAATTGTATTGATAAATTCAACTTTACCATTAAGGAGGATTTATCAATACAGTTCCACAGGGACTGAACATGACAGCTCTACCTCTTTCCAATTGGGGATTACACTTATTAAATGTAACAAGGATTCCCCGATGTTAACCTGTGGGAGGGGTAGGCCTCACAGTAATGAAAAACAAATTTGGGAGTTTTTCACTACCAGGATATATAAAAATTCAAAGTACATGCCCTACCTTTTAATTACATAGCACCCTGCCCTATGGGCTACCTAGGGCTTACCTTAGGGGCGACTTATATCTATTAAGAGGGGAGTTTAAGGCTTGGCAAGGGGTTTTAAATGCCAAGTCAAAATGGCAGTGTAAACTGCACACACAGGCTCTGCAGTGGCAGGCCTGAGACATGTTTAAAGGGCTATTTAAGTGGGTGGCACAATCAGTTCTGCAAGCCCTCTAGTAGCTCTTAAATTACAGGCCCTAGGCACATGTAGTACACTTTGCAAGTAAATTAAATATGCCAATTGGGTATAAGCCAACTGTACCATGTTTTTGGGAGAGAGCACAGGCACTTTAGCACTCATTAGCATTGGTAAAGTGCACAGAGTCCTAAGGCCAACAAAAAGGAATTCAACAAGAAGGTGAAAAGGAAGGAAAAAAGTTTGGGGGTGACCCTGCAAGTATTGCCAATTCCAACAAGTGCACACTCAACACTGCTAAACAGTGAAGTTTTAAGTGCAAGCAGTGCTTTATTAAAGCAAAGTAGAAAATGAGTTGCAGTTGTACATTTCAAAAAGGTTGTGCCTTAATTCAAAGGCCTGCTACCAAAAATATGTGAGGAAAATTAAAGATTCTCCTTGCTATACAGTATTTATCTGTGAATTTTATGCGTACATGCTGCTGTTAAACAGTTGTCATGTACTGCTATGGGCAAGTTCTTTATAATCTATAGATTTATAAGGGGCTGATATTTATTTCCAAACTCTCTGTGAAAAATGAGAGACATTATACATTGTTTACAAATGTAATGTAATGGTGACTCACAAATGGCTCAAGTCCAGATTGATTGTAAGCGTTGTTTATGATGCATGCCATTCTGACAATTTTAGGAATACATGTAAGGTATTTTTAGAGACTACAGAAAGTTGTGTATAGGACCTAGTTGTGCATGCTTTTCAATTGGCTAATGCACAGAAGTGAAACCGTTGTGTTAAAATTCTATGACAGATGAGCTATTTAACAAGCACATCTCATTAAGTTATATAATAAAGTTTTTGAATGGCATTCAAGGTTTACTAAGTTGCTGATCTCAGTAATTTACACAGAGCCAAGACATTTGTTACACCCTTAAATGCTAGTAAAAAACAACATAATATCTATTTAATGTGGGTGATTTCAATGATTTGCTTCATTTTCTGCTTGTTTCAAAAGGATGTGCCCAATAGAATTACACATTATGGGAAATTGTGAGGAAGTGTGTTGTATTATATGGTGTGATTGTGTGACCTTACCGTGTAATACACGAACAATACTGTCTTGGGTCCAGTCAGGTACATTTGTAAAACCTTTAGCTCAATCCTGGATAGCTGTGGCTTCAATCATTCAGTCTTAAACAAAGGAACAAGTGTAAAGCATTTAGAAATACTAAGGAACCGGAAGAGGAAATTAAAGCAACAGGAATGAAAAAGGTTATATATTTTACATTTTTAGACACCAAAATGAAAAAATTCCATCAGAGGGTTCCAAAGATATAGGTTTTTTAGTAAAATGTAAATGCCAGTTTTTCACTCACAATTCGAACAAGCATTGGCAACCGAAAAGTTCGGAAACTTTGTGAAACTTTTAAAGAGTTGTGTTTGACTACTCTGGCCTGCATTGGGCAACCAAATCCAAAACGGAGAAGGTCAGGAGGCTAATAAGGAGTAGTGGGACAGTTACCTTGGACTTCAATGGAGTGGTCCTGATACAAGGGATACAGGATGCTGAAGATGCTGTAAGATGCTGAAGATGCCGTGCGGTCGACAAGGGCTTCCTGCGTCTACCCCTCAATCCACAGTCCAGGTGGGGGGACATTGGCCACAGGGGATGGTGTCCTTCAATGTCCTCTTTTGTCCAGCAAAAGTTGAGTTGCTACTGGACTACTTGCCCCCAGTCACAGCGAAACCAGTGCTTCTTTTTGGTGAAGGCTAGCATCGATATTGGGTGACCAAACTGCAGTCTGATGACTCTCCCAGGCTCAGCAGACTTGGGTGCAACTTTTGAGCATCATGGCTCAGTATCACGGAATGCATGTTGGCGGTTAGTAGTGATCAATCGATTGTGGCTACAAACTTGCCAAAGCGGAATTCTTCAGATTTTGTGGCCCTTGTGCTGAAACAGGAAGTCAGCAAATGAAATCTTGGAGTTCACCTCTTCTGTCTGGGGATCGGGAGTGACTATTACATGAGTCAGGCATCACAGGCACAGTCCTCTCTTTGCTAGCCCAAGGAACAGCAGGTGTAGTCCACCAGTTGGTGCAGCCTCTCATGCCAGGTCCAGGGAAAAGCAAGGCAGTTCATCTTCAGTCCTCTCTCCAGTCCAGATGTGATCTGAGGTCCCGGTAGGAGTGGGTAGGTCTACTGACTTCGTGCGATCCGCACAAATTAGATGAGGAATCCCTCGTGTTTGTTACCTACCGGGTACTGTGATGCCTGGTTAGTCCACAACCCTGGGTAGTTCCAGTACTACCAGGTATCCGACAAGTTAGTCCTATGGTTGATGTGAATGTGTAGCCACAACACCATTTTAGTTTTAGATGTAGATAGTATAACCCCACTTTTTGGTCCTGACGAATCGCCCGCAGATTATTCATTTGGCGAGAAACATGTTGACCGACCACTTATAAGAGCGCCACGCTGAGACATTACCTCAGCCTAGCGCCTTATATTTTTGTTTTTACTTAGGGTAGGAGACCCCCTGATTAAAGTTGTTGTCTTAGGTACTCCCAACCCTATTTTACTTTCACTTCCAACACAAATACACATCTACACACACGAGGCCCCTCACCCCCACTTCACCAAACGGCTGTTGGAAAAAGATCTCCGATAAAGTGCCCCTACTATAGGGAGCCAGTCGGGTATTGCACCGCCGACCCGACGAGGAGCAGCCCGATGATGAAGCATGACACCCGACTGGGTGTGTGAGGGCATTACAATCCAATACAATGGATTCCCAACTTTGAACCATAGTGGTCAGGTTGGTTCATATTCCCTGTGTTTTGTCTCTCATTTCAGAGGAACAGCATAATCTTTTTGTTTAAAAAAATCTGAGGTCTGGGTGCCAGGGGTGCCATGTTTATGCCCAGAAAGTGTGCTTGATGGATGAAGCGGTTACTAGCCAATGGGCTACCAGATCTCCTCTGGCCTGATCATAACTTCCTGCAATGTGTAGCATCTAGCAATCCCAGAGTGTTCTATTTTGCCCACTCCCAAGATGGTGGAGCCCTTCTCTTGGTGTATGGTGCTTACCAGTCGACCTCAGAGAAGTGGCTACCTGAGGGTTACACGTCCACTGAAAAAGCGATTTGACAACTGGCTTCCCCTCTCTGTCCCTCAAAGCTAGCCAGTCTAACTGAACAAAAGAGCAGCCCCTCTCATGTGTGGTCACCATTGACCTTTCAAAGGCAGCTTCCACTTTGAATTAGGCCTGAATTAGTTTGCAGAGTTTGTGGAGTTTTCCGCACTCCACAAAGCACGCGTAGTTCCGAAAAACTCCGGTCCGAGGGGCAAAGTTTTTTCCTCACTCGTGCTCGCCAACATCAAGTTGGTGAGTGCGAGCGAGGAAAATCCACCTCCCGGAGAGATTTCTCAATGCGAGCGGTTAGATTTCTCAACACGGGCGGTCGCGGATGGCCACGACCACTCGCGTTGAGAAACTTTCCGTTTGCATTGAGAAAGCTGCTGCTTGGTAGAAAATCTACTCGAGAAAAAAAGCAGCACCCTCTTACCCTGCGCATGGTGCCATTCACGCTGACTTTGCAGAGCAGGACAAACACCCGGCGCTGAAAATTAACGTGAACAGCATGGCCAAACGCATTCTGCCGCTTGTGGAACTCTGCATAGCGCAGCTGAGTCTTTAGGTCACTTCGAGGAGTTCCGCTATGCGGAACTCCTCGAACTCCACCCAGGCCTACTTTGAACTTCGTGTACAATAAAGGGAGTCACTGTTCCTTGTAAAGGGAAATCAAAGAATGAAGTTTTGTCCTGTGCTACTCTATGTGTGGGGATAGTGTGTCCTCATCATGATGCCCTCACACACCCGAAGGATGTCATGCTTCATCATAGGGCTTGTTGCTCCTCGTCGGGCCGGCGCTGCAATGCCCTACGGGTCCCCGAAGGGTCTCTTTACTCGGAGATCTTTTGATGAAGAAGCCGTATGGGTGCGTGCGAGTGGTAGTGAGGTCTCAAGTAGTGTTTTTTTAAATGACTGGAGGGAGTGAATATTTTTTATTAAGGTGATCCCTCTGTCATTGTTAAAGGTGTGTGGTGCTGCTCTGGGGGATATTATGTCCCTAGGTAGCTAGATATACGTCTCTAATGGGCGTATAAGGTGGTCGACATGTTTCACGCTCTCTGTGGCCTCAGGAGGAGATCCAAAGCGTTTCTTCAGGACCAAGGTAAGTTTAGGTATCACTAGCGGCCTGGATTTACCCGTGCTGCTAGGTTAATGAGAGGGAGTAGCGTCCCCCTTATTTTTACAATTATTGCCTCATGAGATTGGTGAGGGCAGTCGGGAGGGTTCTCCCATTTAGCTGTGCCGGTACACCTGCCTGCCTCTCTCCATCTACTTTGAACTTCACCTTTTTTGGGATCATACCCTGTGCGGCTTCCTGCCAGAAAGAAATGGCACCTCTTCTAGGGAGCAGACCTTAATTGTTCCTGCAATCTGTGAGTCGTTCACACCTCTCCCCAGGAGGGTAGAAAGATGTCTTGTGGCCAGCACCTGCAAATGGACACTGGAAAACTTGGGCAGCAGAGTGGCAACTTTCTAAAAGTTGCATACACTCAAAAGCTACATTAAATTTGACTTGAGCATCAAGTCGGGTTTAATGCAATGAGTAATTTAATACCTTGAAGTACCAACTTCAATAGCCCCTTTCAGAAATTAGCACAAGTGAATTGTCAGCTTGTAACCCTGTACTCGCCAATGTGGCTATTAGCCTCTCCCACAGTAAAATCTACAATTTAGGGTTTTTACTGCACCCTTTTAGGACACGATAGACCTGTCTCAGGGGTGACATATATAACAAGCATTTGCAATGCAATAGGTCTCGCATTTGCGAGAGTTTGAGCTGTTGGCATTGTAAATGACAATGCCTTTTATTTACGTGTTGTTTTTTAAAACATAAATAAAATGCATTGCCATTTACAATGCCAATAGCTTAAACTCTCGCAAATGCGATACCTATTGCATTGCAAATGCTTGTTTAGGACTTGTGCCCTGGACATCAGGGAGAATATTTTAGAAGTGATGAAGTCGGCCCCCTGGCCATAGTCGACCGCCACAGGAGGGATACAGTTATATCCACTGTGGTGAATGATTACTACAAAGGAAATGAGCTATGAGAATCACCAAACAATTGAATAAATCAATGAAAACACAAGGAATGATGGCGGCGTCTGAATAACTGATAGTGAAGGAGTGGTTTTTGCTGGCTACGAACTACCATACAATGGGAATGCACTGAGACCGAAAGGAACTGGCTTGTGTGGTGTGAATAAATGGGATACAATTGCCCCGTTAAGTGCTCCATTTTGTTGTTTTTAAATTATTGATGTGAGGCCACTATCATGCAAGGAGGCACCCGTCCAATTGAGTTCGGCATTTTTCAGTGGCTTTGGTGAAATTAACAGTTTAAATACCTGAACCGCTGCTACCAAAAGAAAGGCCACACCTGTTGACACGAAGTCAGGACATTACTATAATGGGAAAGCCCCGCCTACCAAGATGCCACTTTGCAGGTATGTAGCAATTGAAAAAAGGTAATCGCAGCAGGACGAGGACTGCATTAACAGCTTATTTCATGAAGCAGAGCGCTCCCGAAAGAATGCCTAAGTATCTGCAAATGAACTAGCATGAAAAGAATTTACTGAATATGTTGTGGTGACCCATATCCACTGTAGTGAGTCATTTCTACAAAGGAAAAGAGCTATGGGAATCACCAAATGATTGATTAAATCCATTAAAACACAAGGACTGATGGTAGCACTGTTTTTGAACAACTGAAAGCGAAGGAGTGGTCCGGTTTTGCTTGCCATTAACTGTCATCTAACGGGAATGCACTGGGAACTGGCTTGCTGTTCTTTAATTTTTGCGCAGCCTACATTGAAACAAGCAACTTTAATCACCAATATCCAAGGATTCACGGGTTGTTTTCCTCCCGAGCGGGCGTGGCTTCAGGCATACGGCTCGCGCTTCCAGGCTCGGGAGGAAAGTGAAAGCGGAGGAGACGCCATGAGCGTGCACATCGCCTGTCCGTGCGCGCACATGGTTTGTCTCCTTCGCTATTAAAAGCCACAACAATAGACTCGCTATTTACATTTTCCGTACGTTCTTATTTTTATTTATTTATCGTATTTGTAAGCGCAGTCGCTTCAGACCGCTTTTAGCGCCTATTGCACAAATCAGCGCTACACAGTTTAGGTTTCAGCAAAAAAGCGCATCATTAGGAATGTTTACATACTGCAGCATGTTATTTAGTAACTGCCGTGTCCCTGTCCTTAGGAAGTTGGCCACCTCCCTGCCCGTGGCTCTCAGAAGAGATTATCCAGGCCACTGGCTGCTTTACAGACCTCGGGTCAGTCTCCAATCACCCGATATTGAAACCACATTTACAGAGACCAGAGCCCGGTGATTTCAAAAAGGAGGTCAGAGGAGCCCCTGTGGACACGTGTGTACAAGAGCTAGAACCAGCTCGACACAACGTCCCCAGGTTTCTTTACTCACTTCTGTTGACATCTAAAAACTGCCGCAGCCCGAGCTGTTCTAGAAGCCTTCTCCGGGCCGCTCTCAGCGCGACCCGGAAGTCAGGCAACGTTGCCTGGAACATGGGCGGGGCATGGAGCGCGCGGCCAGAAGTGTCCGGGGCTCCCATGAGCTGAGGGAGCCCCGCGTGTTGCAGCCCGCGTGTATGAGAAGCGAGGCGGGAGCCCACCCCGCAGAGGAGGTCCGGCGGAGCCCACCCCGCCTTCGTGAATGCCGCATGGTGCCGGATGGAGCAGGATTTCAGGCGGGGCTCCTGTGAGCAAAGACGGAGCCCCGCGTGTTGCTGCGCCAGTGACCGGGTGAAGAGGCGAGTCCCCCTGCTGTTGAGGAGACGAGCCGGGAGCAGCGCAGAGTCCCCACAAGAGCCGGTGAGTGGGGTTGAGCGGGAGGCATGCTGTACGTGCCCACCGGCCGGCTTATATACATGCAGCAAAGGGCGCCGCACCTGGACAGGACATGTGCACGCGTATGGTGCGAGCAAGAGTTGTGATAACGCCGCAAGACGTACGTGTGCACATCTCCTGTCTGTTAAGCTTCGGCACAGACAGTCGATGTGCACGCGTACGGCTTGCAGCGTTATTACAACTCCTGCTCGCACCATACGCGTGCACATCTCCTGTCCAGGACTTGCCATACACGTGCACATGTCCTGTCCCCCTTCGCAAGCAAGTCGGCAACAATAGATTTCGCTTACGCGAGCAGCGCATGGCGCTGCATCGCTAGGCGAGACCTAAAAAGGGACATTTAAGCTTTGCCATTAGTTTAAATGGTAAAGTCGAGGCTACAATGGCAGGCTGGGAGACACGTTTTACCTTGTCACACTCAGGGTGGCACAACAAGTACTGCAGTACCTGAGGGAGACACTTTACCTTACTGGCCCTGAGTACCCCTGGTACCTTAAACTAGGGACTTTAAAGTAAGTTAGCCTATGTCAATTGGGTATAAGCAAATCAAACATAGACATTTTAGGGTCAGAGCACTGAGGTCTACTTGGCAGGCCTCAGTGCACTTTGGTGAATTTCAGTGCTATTTTTGTTGTTCAAACAATAGTTTTTAGTATCACAAGGCCTAACTATAACATCACTTTAACCTTTGTTTTTTTCAGATAATGTCTAGGATTTTTTCAAGGTGAGGTAAAATCTTATTATCTTATCTAACTATAATATCACTTTGGCTTAGCGGGCCAGCATGGCGGACGTGAGCTAAGTGCGCTCCGTCCCGCCTCACACTGATCCTGCATCTAATCCGCTTCCTCGGTACCAGTGTGGGCTCCTGGGTTGCTCCGTGTGTGGTGCCGGCGGAGGACTACCCTGGGAGCCGGTTGCGGGTGCCGCCGGAGGTTTACGGGCGGAGGTGTGGTGCTTGGCAACGACGGCGGCCTGGGGGCGCAAGGTTGAACTGTGAGCCGCGGGCTCGCCTGAAGGCTCTTGCCGAGTAGCCCGGCCGGGGTCACGGATGCGGAGGGGGCAGCCCGACGCGGGCACCCGTCTGGGCCTTGGCTGTGGCCTACGGAGAGGGACCTGGACTGCAGTGTTTGAGGTCTCCCGGCCCCCAGTGAAGTGGTGGACACTGTCGGCGGCCAGATCGGGTCGCAGAGTCGAGACGCCTGAGGTGAGGGGCGCGGCTGGCAAGCCGCCATCTTGGACCTGGCGGAAACTACTTCGGCACTGATCTTACCTGGGCATAAGTAAGAGGGAGACACCTGGGACACCCGGACCAGGCTGCTACCGGGTGCCCAGTGTCTGAGCGCAGCCGTGCTGCCGGTGGGGAGGCCTGGCGGCGGCTGGGACCTACTGCTTTGAGGTCCTCTTCCCCCCCCTCCCCTTATCTGGGAACGGGGTCTGACGGGGGTTCGGCGGTCTGGTCGGACCGCGGGGAGGAGACGCCTGAGGTGCGGGACAACACGGAGGGAAGACCCTGGATGGTGGCCCCCCTGACATTTTGCCTGATCGCCCCCACTGTGCAGTCAGAAGCTCCTTGAGGCACCGGGAGAGAGGGCGGCGCGGGGGTGAGAGCCGCGGGCCCCGGCCGCCCCCAGAAGCATCAGATCAGGGGACAGCAAGGATTCACCATCGAGGGCGCACTGTGGAGAGATACGAGCGGGCTGATGGAACTGCGGGAAAGGCGGATGAGCACTTCGGCGGCTGATGGGTCCTGAGTGGAGCACTTAGTGGAGATCCTGGGCCCAGTGCACATCGGTCCTGTGGGGGACTAAAAGTGGCGCTGCCAATTGCAGGCAGGAGCGGACCGGAGCGGACTACGAGTGGGGACCTCCTGGACTGGTGGGGCCGCGCGGGGCCCTATGAGCGGCTTGGGGCTTGGCAGTACTGTGGCTACCTCCGCTGCACGTAGCTGACCAGAGGAGGGTAGACTTTGGGTGAGTGAAAGACCCTGCGGGCGCCTGGGACCTGGCTGGGGGCACCTGGGACAGTTGAACCCTGGGGGCACTACTTCACTGCGATTGGGGGTCAGCAGAGGCTGGGGTCCGCGGGGCTAGCCCCCAGGTGCTACCTGATTGGGGACAGACGAGGGGCATGGTGACGCCCCCCCCCTTGATTGCGAGCAGGCAACGGCTGGCCGCTTCTATAGGCAACTTTCCCTGCAGGGTGGAACCACCAAGGGACTGAGCAGAGAGAGCCCACTGGAAGCTGAAGAGGCCCAACAGCATTAACACGTTGAGTGCCTGGTAGGGTGACGGAGGACTTTCTTGGCGATAGAGGCGCTGTGAACCAAGGTGCCTTCTGGTGAGTAGTGGGGAGCACGGCTGGTGGCTTGACTTCAGCGACGAGAGAACATACCTCCCACCGCGGCTAGGACCTGGTGAACTGAAAACCATGGGGAAACCGCGGGGCAAGCAGGGGGGGACCCACCCAGAGCTGGAAGTAGACACGGCGGAACACCGGCAGCAGGGCAACGTGGAGCTGCACTCGGAGGGCCTGATGCAGCAGCAGGTGGACCAGATCCTTAAGGCTATCACGGACACTAGGGATGCGCTGCAGCAGGACATAGCGCAGGTGACCCTGGGCCTGGGCCTCCTCAGAGCGGATCACGCAAAGCTGGCTGACCGGGTGAAGCAGACGGAGACCACCTTGGAGGTCCTGGAGCCAGCACAGAAGACGATGGACGCTCAGTTGGGAGAAGTGCGCCGACGACTACAGGTACTGGAACGAAGGACCGAAGACGAGGAAGGGCATAATAGAAGGAATAATATCCGCGTGGTGGGCCTGCCGGAAGGTGTGGAAGGGGCCAGCATGGTGAACTATTTGGAAGCCTGGCTGCGGACTGAGGTGGCGCCGGAGGGCCTGACTCCCTTCTATACTCTGGAGCGGGCGCATAGGGTCCCAGCTAGGCAGCTGGCGCCTGGGAGATCTCCCAGACCGGTGGTGGCTCGACTCCTCCATTATAAAGACAGAGATTTGCTCCTGAACAAGGCTCGCACGACGGGCCCGTTTAAGGTGGATAATAGCAATGTGACGTTATTTCCGGATTACACGTTCGAGGTGCAGCGCCATCGTGCTTCGTTTTTTGCGATCAAGAAGGCGCTCAGAGAGGAGGGTATTCAATATTCTCTGCTGTTCCCAGCGCGCCTGAAGGTAATGATGGACGGTACCACGTACTTTTATACTGACCCCGAAGAAGCATGGAGCTGGCTGGAATCCTACAGAGCGGGATTGGGAAAGGCGGGACATGGTGCAGGGTATCAAGCGGAAGCACCGCGCCCACGCCGTACGAGACGCACCAGACGACATCGCCCAGGAGCACAGCGCCTTACTACGACACAGACGGAGACGGAGAGATTGTCGGCATGCAGGCCGTAACGGAGATCTCGACGAGAGTCGACAGCTGCGACAGACTCAGAGGAGGGGTCTGGTGGGGCAGACTCTGATGGCACTGACACTGGGAGTATCCTGCTGCCACATGTCACCCCTGGAACTGCAGATGAGGTGGTAGACGCCTGAGGTCGAGTAACTGAGGACAATATGTTGAGTGGGGGGCGGAGTGGCAAGAACACTGGCACCCCTGAGAGGGAGGTTGAGACCGGACAGCGGGGACAGCTGGGGGGGAGGGGGCGCCAGTCCGGAGCAACCCTCTTTAATGAGGAATACTTTTGATGGTACGGAGGTTGCTTTGATGGTGAGGCACGGGACTGGGGTATACGGATGTCGAGACCCAGTTCTCCTCGGCTCTAGAGCACCCCCCCCTAGTTTAGGTCCTTAAGTGGACCCCTGGTAGATACCAGGGACACAGTTAGAGAAAGGTTTGGATGGGTACTAAAGTTTTAGAACCTATTCTGGGGAGGGTTAGTTGGGGTTTTTTAGTTTTGTGTTCGAGGGTAGTTAGATCCACTGGTGTGCCATTGGAGGAAGTACTGCATAGGATGTGGGCAGGAAGTCAGTATGGGGACATCACCTGAATTGAAATGTATTTCCTGGAATGTATGGGGAATGCACACGATGCAGAGGCGATACAAGATACATGCCTATTTAGTGCGTAGGGGGGTACAGATCACCTTCCTTCAAGAAACCCATGTCGACCGAGCTGAGGGGCTGGCGCTGCGGCGTAGATGGAGAGGGCAGCTTTTTTACACGATTTACTCTGCTTTTGCCAGGGGCGCACTGATATGGGTCAGGGCTGGGGTACCCTTCCAGCCGACACAACAGCTGGTGGACCCGGAAGGGAGGTTTGTGGCGGTCACGGGAAGATTAGACGGTAAGGAAGTGACGTTATGTAGCGTGTATGCACCCAATCAGGACCAGGCCGCCTTTTTTGCCCGGTTGTCGGGGAAACTGGCGCCCTTTATGACCTGCCCGGTGATACTGGGAGGGGACTTCAATTCTGTTACTGACACTCGTATGGACAGGTCTCATCCCCCGTTACCCGAGGCTCCTATTCATAGGCTTTCTAGAGTAAGGAAAGAATGGCAGGATAAATGGGGACTCATAGATACCTGGCGGGCGCAGCATATGGAAGAGAGAGATTATTCCTACTTCTCTGCGTTGCATGATTTACACGTAAGGTTGGATGCGGTGTTGTGTTCTCCGGATATCCATGCTACTGTCCGACTTAGTGAGTATCTGGCAAGGACGATCTCGGACCACAACCCATTATTGTTGATAATGGACTGGACTAGAGAGAGACCTTTGATTCCTACTTGGCGCTTGCGCCCGGAGGCTCTGGAGGACCCTGTCTTCCGCGCGGAAGTACAGAATGGTGTAGAGCGCTACTTTCATGAGAATGAGGGCACAGCGTCGAGTTTGGCATTGGAGTGGGATGCTTTTAAGGTTGTGGTGCGTGGTCTATGCATATCCCACATGGCGGGAGTGCGAAAGACTCTCCTTTCCGACATAGACAAAGCGGAGCTGCGGCAAGTGGAACGGGCCCGCCATGAGAGCCCAGAGGTGCAGGGCGAAGTTATGGCAGCGAGGGAAGGAGTGGCAACGCAGATAGAGAGGCTGCACTGTTTTGACCATAAAGCGTATCTAGTGCGGGCACATGCGGAACGGGATAAGACGGGCACTTTACTGGCCTGGTTGGCTAATCCGGTTCCTAGGGGCACGCCTATCTTGGCTCTGACATCACCCGCGGGAACTCCAGTCTATACTCAGAGGGATATTAAAGGGTTGTTCTTAGACTATTATGCCGACTTGTATGAGAGCTGGCTCCAGACCTCGCCGAGGACCTGGAGGACTTTTAGCAGAAGTAAGTCTACCAGGACTGGAGAGATCGCAGGCGGACATCTTGGGATGGGAAATTACCGAGGGGGAAATACGGGAGCGATTAAGCACATGGCACGCAATAAAACGCCGGGCACAGACGGGGTTGCCGATAGAGTTTTACCTCGACTTATGTTGATATACTGGCACCTAGGCTGTTGGCGGTTTTCCGGGAGGCCCAGGGCTTGGGACGGTTGCCTGCTTCTACTCGCGAGGCCATCATTATCCCTTTGTTAAAACCGGGCAAGAACCCTTTGCTTAGGGAGGCGTATCGCCCATTGTCCATGTTAACTACCGATTATAAAATACTTAGTAAGATTCTTGCGACGCGGCTCCTTCCGTATATGGTGCAGCTGGTCCATAGCGATCAGGCGGGATTTATCCCAAGCGAACCACCGCGATTAATGTGAGACGCCTTACGCATTCTGAGGAGGGACATAATATGACCCCCGAGGCAGCGATCCTATCAGTAGACATTGAAAAGGCCTTTGATAGCCTGGAATGGCCATATTTGATTGGGGTAATGAGAGCAAAGGGACTTGGGGACCCCTTCGTGAGATGAACGACAATACTATATCAATCGGCTGACAGCTCGCGTGCGTACGGGAGCGACGCATTTCTCTTTCTTGCTCAGTGGGCCGGTGGACGCGTGCAGGGTGCCCGCTCTCACCATTGTTATTCGCGCTGGCCATTGAGCCGTTAGCAGCTCCATGCCCGGTTAGGGGATATACTACTCCGGACTGGCTCTCCATGGAAATACGCAGTATATTTCCCTATATGCGGATGATTTATTAATCTTTCTTGCAAATTCGGAAGAAGCATTAATGGGAGCGAAGCGGCTGCTCCACAATTTTGGCAGGGTATCCGGACTGGGTGTGAACTGGCAGAAGACATGCCTGTTCCCGGTATTGCCGTCCGAGGTGGAGCTTGATCAGATTGCAGGGGTTCGCTGGGAATCTAGATGCTTACCATATCTCGGCACCACTATATATCATACCTCGGAGGACTTGCTGGAGGGTAATGTAGGAAAGGCCATGCGAGGCCTCAAGAGCAGTTTCGCCTTTTGGAGCACACTGCCGCTCTCGGTGGCGTAGCCGGGTGGCACTTCTGAAGATGGTGGCGCCTCCCCGACTTCTTGTACTATTTTCAGACGCTACCGATTTGGGTCCCAGGCTCTGTATTTAGGCAACTCCGTACCATGACTGGGGGGTTCTTGTGGGGAAATGGCAGGCGGAGAGTTGCTATGACGACAATGATGCGTCCGAGGGAGGATGGGGGGCTGGCAGTGCCGGACTTTGAATTATACTATCTAGCGGCCCAGTTGCAGTGGCTTACTCAAGCAGTGGCGCGGGAGTTCCAAGGCCCAGATGGCCCTGACGGGAAATGGGTCCAATGGCACGTTCTGTCCTTTATTGTGCTCCAGCAACGGTTAAATCTTGGGCAGCTCACTGGTGAGGAAAAGACGTTGAGACTTTGCTGGAATCGGTGTCAGCGCAGGGCTGGGGTAGCTCACCCCTATGCTCCGGAGATTCCACTGGGGATGTGTACGGCCCTCCCTCACGGTGGGAACTGGTCGGCACTCGCCGAATGGGAAGCATTGGGGGTGCAGGTGGTGGGTGATCTCTATGGAGACGGAGAACTGTTGCCATTCCAGGCCTTACAGGATAGGTACGGTCTCCCTCTGGGAGATTACTTATTACACTCCGCTCTAGTGACGGCAATGCAACGCTATTGGAAGGAGGGACTATCGGAGCCGCAGACCTCGATGGCTTGCCAATATGTGGTAATGGCAGCGGGCACTTTTAAAGCGATCACGTGCCTTTACAAGCGCTATGCTGACTGAGAGGCTGGAACCACTGCGAGAATTGCAAGGGAAATGGGAGGAAGATTTAGGGTAAAAAGATCCCTGGGAAGACCTGGAAGCAGTTAGTCCGGGAGGAACTGGAAAGTACGAGGAACGCCAGGTTTCAATTGGTCAATTTTTTCATTTTGCATAGGGCGTACTTCAACACCTGCCAGAATTAATCGATACTTTGAAACGGAGCACAGCCAGGTGCCCACGCTGCAGTTTGGAGGGGGCGACCTTTCTGCACATGATGTGGGGATGTCCCAGCTGGGGAGGTACTGGGAGGATGTGATTGATCAACTCCGAGAGGTAACTGACCGCAACATAGAAGCTGATCAGGATACTTGCTTACTGCACTGGTTCCCACATACATCTAAAACGAAAGTGACAAGCAAGTTTATAGACATAGGACTGGTGCTAGCTAAGAGAGAGATTACATCCCATTGGAAGGCAGCAAGAGGGCCCGCTTGGGAGATGGAGAGCGGAGTTACTCAAATGGGCGCGGAGTGAAAGCACACTCCGATTCCAACAGGCCGCACGCACAGAGAATGAGAAACTAATGGAGGCAGCGAGGGCGTGGGAGGCGCTGGTAACCGCGCTGCAGGTTCCCGAGCAGGATTCAGAGGGAGGCTCAGAATTGGGGGGGACAATGGACACCGCCCCGTGAGGTGGCGATTGAGCAGCGAAGAATCTCCCCTGCGTCATCGTAATTTGATTCCACAGGGGGCGGATGCGTCGGTAGAGTATTGAGTTGCGAATACCCAGAAAGCTATAATGGACAGGATTGAGGTTGATGCACTAGTGAAATGTGAGAGGATTGGGCACACCGGTAAGTAGGGTGGGGAGGGATAAGGGGGAGGGATAAGGGGCCCTTAATTGATTTATGTTAACTAACGAGAGTATTATGCAAAATGTCTCATATATATAGTCAAGTATTGTAACCGCCAATGACTAGGAGATGTGATGATGTTGGAGAGTAAGAATCAGAAGGGGGCAAATATAATAAAGAGTAGTTGCATGTTGATTATTTTTGAAAATCAATAAAACTTTGTTTTAAAAAAAAAACTATAATATCACTTTAGTCTGGTTTTTTTAGTGATTATTTTTAATGTAATTTTGTTCTATACTTAATTTTACAGTCACTTTAACCTTTGATTTTTTCAATGAAACTCAAGATTTTTAAAAGTGGATTAAGATCTTATTACCATACCTAACTATAACGTCACTTTAGCCTTTGTTTTTTTTTTTGGGGTGAATTTCAGATTTTTAAATCATATTTGCCAAACTCTCACACCGAACATAATTTTATTCCATGCGTGGAGTGAGTTGGCCACAGGGCCTGGATTCTGGCCATTCCTTGGAACCAACCCCTCCGCCGGTGGCTAACACTCCACTGGGCACAGCTGAAGTCCTTGCATGGAGTAGGCTGCAGGGGCCGACCAGTGGCCAGGTCCTGCAGCCAACCCCCCTGGGAAGTCAATCCCATGCCGCACACTGCGTTTGGCCATGTGCAGCTTGGGGCTGTCTGCAGGGCCTGGCCTGCCACCAGGATTGTCCTTAACCCTTACGGGCAGCCAACCCCACACGGGAGCACAACGGATCATCGGCCCCTACCCCACATTTTTTTTATTTTACATGTGTTCCACAGTACTATGGTACTCTTGCAGTACAGCAGCTGAAGTGATAACAGTGGTACCACGCAAACTTTACTTTGCTCACTGATGCTTGCGTGGCTCGCTATACCATACTTCTACAGGATTCCAGCTGTACTACACAAGAGCCTGCGCAGGGTCTGCCAAGGCATGGATATATTTTTTTCAGAGCTACGGGGTCAGGTTACCCTATCCTGCCCCCTTATATCTTTTTATATGTAGACACAGGGCACAGGAACTGAGTACTAGAGTCCTGAATTGACAGAACCAACATTTCTCTTTATTTCGGTCCCACCCTATCAGATCGATCGGTCCCTCAGGACCTAAGGGGGCCTACAGGAAAGCCCTTTCGGCCAATCAGAATGTCCTATTTCTTAAATTTGTGATGCCACAGGAGTACCACAGTACTCCTGCAGGACCACCCATCCAGATATCACTATAATTTAAATGCTTATTTCTCAAAAACAGATGAGTGGTTTTAGCCAAATCACAAAAAGCACACTTTGTGAGTAAAGATAGTTTTCTTTCAAAACTGATGTAATTCTATTCAGCCATTTTTCTGTATCCCTTCCTAAAATTCCTATGGGATTAAACATGGGTAAAACATGTTTTGGGATCCCTTCTTTTTTCTCATTCTAGGCTTTACAGATCGCCACAAAACCTTCCAGGAAGAAGCTGTGGTGGATGAACTTTTTTTTGGGAAATGTTTGTGTTGATTCGTCCAAAGGTGCCAAAGTTATTAGCAAAAAAGCCCACTCTTCCTATGGAAACTGTGACCCAACATATAACTACACAGTGGCGGTTGCCACTATATAATATACATATAGTCACTGAAAAAAGCAAAGGTTAAAGTAACATTGTAGTTAGGTAAAATGTTCAGTAACAACGTAACATTTCAAACAAAAAAAAACACAGAAATTCAAGTTATAGTTATAGTTGTCTCATGTAACTGGAACTCATGCCCTATGATAGCTATAACTTGCCCCCGCCACCATTCACAGTTTTCTCATCAATAGTTTTATTTTAAATGTTGCAGTGGTATTATCAATGATGTCATAGAAGATGTCATGAGCGATGTAATATGTTAGATAATTAGCAGTGCATGGTGAGGCTGCGAGTTATAGTTACCTTAGAGCACGAGTTATAGTTACTTGAGATAAATATGACTATAACTGGTGAATTGCTGTGGTTTTTTTTTGTTTAAAATGTTACATTGCACTGAACATTTCACCTAAAAATGAACACCACTCTAACCTTTGTTTTTTCAGTTACTGTTACTGTACGTTAAGCCAATCCCCTACCGCACATGGCTGGGCAACCCACCCAAAGTCAGCCAACCCCACGCTGTGCACGACCTTTGGCCAAGCGCAGCATGGGTTCGGCTGGCCAGGCCCTGTGGCTAGCCCCCCGGTGGTAGCCAACCCCAGGCCGTGTACAGGTTTTGCAGGGCACGGCATAGGGTTGGCCTTTGGCAACCCATAGTCAGGGGACACCACACCCTGGGGCCGAAACCTATATATGGCCCTGTGGCCAACCCACCCACAGTTAAACAACCCTGTGCATGACCTTTGACCATGCGCAGTGGGGGAATGGCCCTGGACTGCCAACCCAACGTCACGCAGAGCGGCATAGGGTTGGCCTTCAGCCTATGGGGACCCAATACCCTGGGAACACTATAGCCCAGGACAGAACAAATATATGACCCAGTGGCCAACCCACCTGCAGACAGCCAACCTCAAGCAGCACACGGTGTGGGAGATTGGCCACAGGGCGTATCCTGCAGTCAGGCCCTGTGGCTACCGATCCAGAGGCAACCACTTCCGCACTGCACACAGCCAATTGCCGTGCACTGCAGTGGGTTTACCAAAGGGCCTGGCCAGGCCCTGTGGTCTACCCACCAGCAGACTGCCAACCCCACGCCATGCATAGCCTTTGGCATCGGATTGGACTTCAGGCCACAGGGAACCCAAGCCCCAGGGACGCCATATCCCGGGGCTAAAACATCTGTATGGCCCCTTGGTCAACCCACTTGCAGATTTCCAACTCCAAGCTGCACATGGAACAGGGGGTTGGCCTCAGGGCCTAGCCTGGAGCCAGACCCTGAGGCCAACTCACCCAGAGGCTGACAATTCCACGCTGTGCAAGGTCTTCAGCCATGCACAGCAGTGGGTTGGCCAAAGGCCCTGGCCTGTGTCCAGGTCATTTGGCCAACTCAACCCCAGACACCCAACTCCATGACACACACCGCCTTTGGAGTGAGCAGCATAGGGTTGGTCTTTGGGATCTGTGGACCCCATACCCCAGGGACCCCATAGCCTGGGCCAAAACATATATACGGCTCTGAGGCCAACCCCCTCACAGGCAGCTAACCCCACACTTTGCACGGCCTTCGGCTGTGTATAGTGCTGCGTTGGCCACTGCCAACCCAACCAGAGGCAGCCAAATCAGCCTTTGGTGTGTACGGCATAGGGTTAGCCTTTATGGCCAAAACATATATTAAGGGGAGGAACCTGCACCACCTCTCCCCCTCCCCCTTTTAATACATTGTAGCACCAGAGGATGGGGTCCCTGGGTCCTATGAATGCTTGGGGTGGGGGACCCTATCCCCTCAGGGCCAAATTAAATTAAAACGGGGAGTGGGGCTGTAGGGCCCCACTCCTGATCCCTATTTGGCTCCATGGACCCCATCTGCCAGGGCCGAATAAAACAAAAAAAGGGGGAGGGAGGCTAAGGGGTCACCCTCCTCAAGTTTTTATAGGGCCTGGAGATCCCATCCTCCAGGGCCACAATACATTAAAGGGGGAGTGGGGCTGCGGTCCCCATCCCTGAGCCTTCTTCAGCTGCTGAGACTCCATCCCCTGGGCCATGCTATATAGGTGGGTGTCCCAGTGCCCACCTGGAGCACCCACCAACCACCACATTGGGGGATGCTGGGGAGTCTAGAGGGCAGCCCCAGCAGGCTCCCCGTTTAGTGCATGAGCCGCCATTGCTCCGGGCTGGAGGGAGCTGCTGTTTTCCTGATGAGAGCAATTTGTATTCTGTTTACCTGCCCACAGGAGTGCAAACAGAACACAAGTCTGCTCCCAGCTGATGGGAACATGTTTATATCTCCTGATGGCTGGGAGCAAACTTGCATGTTTGGTCCATTTTGGTAGGAGATTTAAAAATGCTCCCACCAACACGGTATGGCAGGCAGAGAAACTACTGTGTCCCAGGGGTAAGCTCCCCGGGATACAGTAACTGAGCCGGCCCTGGGGGATGGGTTCCCCTGGAGCCTTTAAAGGCTCAAGGAGGGGGGCTGTGTGGCCACCTCCCTTTAAATTTAAGTGTGTCACAAGGGATGGGGTCCCCAGGGCCTTTTTAGGCTCAGGCAGACAGCCACATGGCCCCCTTTCTAATACATTCCGACCCCGAGGATGGGGTCCCTGCTGCAGATTTGGGTATTCTCTGCAAATTTGCTGCAAAAATGTACAAAAAAGGTTTTAAGCCCGGGGTGGGGTCCCTGTGGGACCCCAGCACCAGACCTAGGTTTGTAGGACTTGGACTGAGTCCCAAGTCCTAAGATGACTACTGCCACATCATTGTTGATGTGGCACTGGTGACAGCCAATCACATCTCTCCACGGCGATCCTTGGTTCCTCCTCCGGAATGAAATATACAATTTTTATGTGCATTAAATGCTCAAAAACTACTTAACCGATTTAAACCAAATCACAAAAAAACACTCTTTGTTGACCAAGATCTAGATTTGTACAAAATTTGGTGCAAATCCGTTCAGAGGTCTGGGCTGTAGCTGTGTCTAAAGTTTTTTCTCAGTCCCCGCTTGATGGATCACGCCGACCGCCACTGAGTAATATATATTATCTGTGTCTGTGTATCATTGTCGGTTCTGCGCAGGGCTGGCTTTAGCGCTGGTGGCGCCTGGTGGGACAATCATTTATGGCGCCCCAACACCCCATGACCGCCTCCTCCGATTCTCTCACTTTCACCGGGCAAAAGTGACCCTCATCTCTCCAATCATAAATTATTGCTAAACCCAGTGCCCCCACCTGAGGTCAGTGCCCCCTCCACAGGCCAGCGCCCAGTGCGGCCGCACCGGTCGCACTGCCCTAAAGCTGGCCCTGGATCTGCATGAGATTTGATAAACCAGTGTTTAGTCAGCTACGGTCTGGCATGCTAAATTTTGAGCACTTCTGTGTAGGGGAAAAGAAGATAAGGGAAGGGTAAAAAAGCTGACTTCAAAGATTAAAATTTAGGGACATGTTGTCTGTCAAATTAGCTAGCATAAGACTTGCCGGTTCTGACAATCACGTTGCATTTTTTCACAGGGAAATTGACTTATGAAGCCTTTGATATTTTTCACTGCCATCCTGGAATTTGGGAATTTGTCCAAACATTCAGGAGCATATTTATTAAAAAAATCACGCAACACCGCAAGCCACGTTGCTGCGCTGCTTGATAAGCAAAGGGAAGGAATGTGCGGGATTTAACATTATATGGCGCATTCCTGTCTTTTCCCCATGCTCGCGCACAATGTGCTGCCTAGCGCCAATGCTGGCACCCTTGCACCAGGTGCAAGGGTGTGTGCATTGTAAGCAGGATTGTTTTAGTGCGGGAAGGGACACCTTCCTGCACGAAAACAACCTCCTGAGGCAAGTTCCTCTTTCTATGGTAGCCATTTGCTGTACATGACTGACAGTTTCCACTTTGTGAATGTGTACTGTGGTCTTTTCAGGGAAGCAGACAGTGGGCCAGTGGATCATTGTATGCTTCCCTGTCAATCCCTGAATGCCAGTTTTAGTTGTGAACGCTGGCCCTGTGTTTTATTCCCCGAATGCTTCATTTCCTAGTGGTTCCTTCCCTCTCCCTGTTCCCACCTCCAATTCCTCTTACCTTTGAACTTTCATTGACCCAGTGGTCAACTGTGAATAGAACTGTCATTGTTGATTGCCTATGGGGGTTTATTTACATCACCCTGCCCCCTTGTGGTACAGGGACTGCTTAATTCTTTTTTTTTTTTACACTGCGTGAATATGAATTGAGAGCCAGAGGTCTGTTGTCCCTCGCAGGCCACCATCCTTGCATTCGCAGCTAGTTGCAAGGAGTGAATGAGGTAGGGATTTTGTGACTCCCTATGAACGGGCATTTTACAATGAGATTGATTAATCTTAGTACAAAATGAAGGTGGGCTCACAAAGCAGTCAGCATGCAAAGAACACAGACTAGTGCGCGACCTCACCTTAGTACACCAGGGCAGACATCACTTTGCAGCATGGGCAGGTAAGGGGGCATACCCCAAAATTGGTGAATGTGTAGTAGAGGTGAAAATTTGTTCTTGTAGCGGAGAAGAAAAAAGCTGTGCCATTGCACAAAGGCAACAACATTTTTTCAGGCATTATAGGACAATCTGAAGTTTGTCTGCACAGCACTGTATGAATGTTCTCTCAGGCGCTAGGACCCTGCTTCCTTTTCCTGGCCTTTTGATAGGTGCCCTTTTCCAGACTTGCTTATTTGGCCCTGGCCTGGTGTCATTCACTGAATAGACCCAGAAACGCCATGACGTGAGCTTTTGAAGCACATATGGGACTTTGGATGCTTCTCTGTAAATAACCTTTGACTCCCAAGATTCGACTTCCCAGAGTCTAAAACTTTGAAAACTGGTGGCCATCCACTCGTCCGCTCACCCTGACTAAAGTATGGAAGCCCTGTTCTATTTCATAATATTCTCGCACTATCATTGCAATCCAGACAATGGTCAGTATACTAGATATCAGCCTTTATGGCCAGATACCAAATGTATTGCCCAACCCCAATGCCCAGACTCAAAGTTGCTTGAGACCTAGACAGGATTATGTGGTTAGCTGAGGGTGGATCTGTTCTTATGACATGCCCGCGACATATGGTTCATGTGAGTTTCACTTCATTAGATGGTTCATATAAATACTACCCTATTGGCTGAAAAATATTTTATTTTGGAATGTGGGTATCTTAGAGTGGATCGGTTCTTACGGCATGTGCACAACGTATGGTTCGTGCGATATCCGCTTCATTTGATGGTTCATATAAAAACTAACCTACTGGCTAAATAATATTTTATTTTGGAGCAGAGTTCCAGTGTGGCCCTCACATTGAGTTGTCCTTTGTTTTGTTTATGGGAATGTAAAATCGATCAGACATTGAGTGGATGCATAGATGAAAACCTGAACTTCCATTCTTGAACATCTGTGTCCAGGGAGTAGAAAATATTTTGTTCATGGAAGTACCATTTATTCTCCAGGAAATGTCTTTTATTCTTACTAGACTAACCTTCTCCTAGTAGATTAAACCTTATTTTCTGAAAAATCTACTACATGTGCAGGAAGTTGAATCATTTTTTCTCCGAATTGTTTCATATGTTCCGAGACGAACATTGTATTCTTGGAAATTCTTTTCCCTCGCCGCCATCAATTCTTTATGAAAGTAGATGTTATCTAAACTATGATAATAGGTTCCTTACAGTCACTGTATTCAAGTGGAATCCTTTATCCTTAGCCACTTTGATTCAGCTGTCGTGAGAAGACTCACGTATTTGTCCCACTCTCATTAATTGGGAAAACAATCTCTCACCCTCAGCCTTTCCCACTGACCCTTGAACATCTAATGTATTAGGAGATTAATTATTTATTCCTGCAGAGTCAATTTAACTTCTTTGGTGATGAATCATTTAGAGAATTTAATCGCTTAGAGGACAATCCTTGTTGCTGGAGCTGGGGTGATATTTCCTCGGTGATTAACACTTTAGGCCTTATTACAATGGCGGTCGGTCAGACAATCCGTCCGACAATGAGTCGGATGTCCCACACACCCTATTAGGATATGACCGCCGTGCAGGCGGTCGTAAAATGCCTTTAACTACTGCTGCTTGTGCTGTGGCCCAGGAAAAGGCCTGCAGCACAAGCCGCAGTAGCCGCAGTAGAAAAAGGCACTTTATGCACATCCATGCACCGTGTGCCAGGCACCATGTGGTGCCTGGCACACGGAGCATGGATGTCTGGGGGGGCAATACATGTGCCCCCAAGGCCACTTAGCAGTGGCCTACGGAGGACGGGGCCCTGCTTAGGGCACCCAAAGTCTATTTCTGTCTGCCTTTTCATGTCGGTGGGACCACCATGAAAAGGCAGTTGGAAAGGGACATTCTAATCCCTACGGCGCTGCCTGCGCAGGCACCGCCTCCATTGTAGGGATAGGAGTCCGACAGCTGCACCAACGGGATCTTGGATCCTGTCGGAGGTGGCAGTCTTTGCCCCTAACATTATCGCTTTGACCGCCTGCATCTTAATGCGGCGATCGGACCGATGCCCTGTATGTCGGGCGGACCACCACCAATGACCTGTTGGTGACGGTCCTCCCGGCATCATAATGAGGGCCTTTGTATCTTTAAGCTGTTTTGTATTGGGGACACAATGCTCCCTAATTAAGTCTTTGATCTCTCTAACAACAAATGCTTATTTTGTTTCTCAACTCTCTGGTTGTGAGCTGTGCTGTCACAATCACCTTCTACCCTTTTTAGTACCAGAATACACAACCACAGCATGAGTTGCATGCAATGACCCACATCATTCTTGTGGGGAATAGGCCACGTTACAATGCATGTGATACATCGCATGCCATTACAACGCGGTTGTTACAATGACCGGGTTGTTACATCGCATACCATTACAACGCAAGTTGTTACAACGACTTGCTGTAGGGGGCACTGGATGTTGGAATAATATAATTTACTATTCCAACTCCAGTCTGTGCAACAGTAGGGAAGGTGTTGGATTTTAAATCCAACTTTAAATCCAACACCTTCTGCCCCCTCCAGCAAGTTTTTGTAACAACTTGCGTTGTAATGGTTTGCGATGTAACAACGCGGTCGTTGTAACGACCGCATTGTAATGGCATGCAATGTATTGCATGTGATGTAAATGATGTTTCCGTCTTGTGGGTCTCACAAGAGCACGCTATGCGTGTGGAAGCTTGGGAGCAGGAAGCGGGGACGCATCATGGAAGGTATACATTAATAAGTGGGCCATGCATCATGCTGAACTTTTGGCCACCAACTGCACTGGCCTTTATGGAGTGGGCAACCGTGCTCCTGAAGAGGCTCATCTGCGTGCGCGGCTCTGATGCGCTCTTTAAGCCATTGATCTAACCAGGGGCCTAAGTCGTTCCCTGATCCTTTCCATTGTCTCTCGCTGCCACTCTCCCGGCTCAGAGAAGGGTCTCCTCCTAATGGCTCTCATTTCCTCTGCTACTTTCTGCAAATTAGCTTCACTTAATCCACAAGTGCTCTGAGGGCTCGCTCACTCTCTCTTGCCCTCTCTCCTCCTCTCAGTTCAAGTCAATTCAATTTATCACTTGTTTATTGTCATGACAACTCAAGCATACATTGTCAAAGCAAAATTGTTTGCTCATTATAAGACTAATAGTTTCTCACATCCCCTGCAATTTGAAAACGATTAGTTTACATTTTAAATGCCTTCTCAAAGATGCTGTGGCAGGATGTTTGTGTGTATGTTTCTTGCACCGTCTCCATTGCTCGTGTCTTGCATTCTCTTTTCTTGTTTCTCTTCGTCTCACTCTCCTGTATCTGCTTCTCTGTTTCTTCTTGCCTCTTACCATCCTTAGCTGCTTTCTTTGCGCTGCCATCATTTCTGCTGTCCCATCTCTATTCGCTCTAGCTCAATTCCGACGGATTACACGCCTGACTACAAATGAACAACTATTTCATTACCCGCATTAAAAGCATTTTACATAACGCAATCCAATCACAGGAACATTATAACCAAAGATTTTCACACGCCATTTATTTATTTAATTGAATAAAGGCTAGAACTGCACTTCACTTGTGTATTCAATGTATCTGAGACCAGGCAGGTTAACCTGCCCTTGCTTTTAGCTGGCCTGGACTTTTCTGCTCTCTCATCCCACTCTTTGTGGTCCTCTGCCATTTCCAGTCATCCATGTCCCTACTTCACCCTCTCCCCTACAAGCACCCAGGTCTTTATCCACTTGCAGAGTGTCTATGTGTTCAGTAGCACCCATAAACAGGAGCAGTCCCTTCAGAGCAGCGGCGTAGGGCACCCCCTGCTCTAGCAGCTCAAGTGGGGGTAGCCACTGCACCTGATGGCCTTGCAATCTGGGTTCCATTAAAAAGTGATTCGTTTTATATTTGGCCAAAGCCTCTTGTAATGAACTAAGGGAAGACCAGGGCAGGGCTGAGAGATGGAGGTCAAGAGCTGTTAAGTGAGTCAAGTTCAGGAAAGGAGAGAGAAAAACAATGTATGTAAATCTAACAAGAACACAATAACCAACAAACAGAGTGGATTCGGTGGAGGGGAGGGGAGAAAGGAGGGGAAGATAAGATTGAAAAATTGTTTGAGAAAAGAAAAGAATCATTGCAGCTAGAAACTGGAAAGGAGGAAGGCATGTAGGGTGAAAGGGTGAGAGGAAAGGTGAAAGAAATAAAATAAATAAGGAAGGAAATATGAAAGTAAGGAAAGGTGAAAAGAAAGGAATGGGGAAAACAACAAAGAAAGGGTGCAAGGATGAATGGTTGGAAGAACGAAAGGTTGGATGGAAGGGTAAAGTGATCAATTAATGAAAGGTTGAAAAGAAGGGTGAAAGGATGAATGGGTGGGTAGAAGATTGGACAAAAGGCTGTTAGCACAAATGGATGGAGGAGTGAAATGATGGACGATCAATGTGTGAAGGGAATGGTCAATGAATGGATGAAATGGCGACAGGATTGCTGGATAGATGGTTGAAAAGGTGGATGGACGAGTGAAAGGATGGATAAATGAATGAGTGGACGAATAAATGGAAGAAATCCCAATGGACTGTTGGAATAATTAAAGGATGGGTAAAGGATCAAAGAATGGATGGATGGAAGAGTAGGAGGATGAATGGATAGATATGAGGATGTACAGGGAAGGGAACTAATCTAGGCAGTGTCGAGCTTAGTGTTTCTCTCATTCGGTGTCATTAGAGTTTTGGGTCAAAGTGGGGGTATTTTAATTTTCTGACTACTGCCTTTCTTCAGGGTCTCCACCAAGTTCCCCTTCTACTGTCCCTGAGGGGAGTCAGAGAGGTAGTAGTGCCTGACACGGCATGCACCACGTGTAGTCTTAAATTCAGTGCCCTTGAGTCTCCTGGACTTCCAAAGCATTTCTCTAAAAGTTTTTCTTTTATCGCTGGAGACCCTCATCATGATTTGCCCCCAAAGAAGGTTAATCATGCCCAAAAATGCTATGCAATGACCATTTTCTTGACAAGTAGGCGATCATGTTATTGTCAGCAACCGTAATCGTTCCAAAAAGCTGGTCCTTCTGAAATTCTGTAAGACTTTGCTGAAATCTCATGAGATTTCTATGAGATTTCCCAAACAATGTTATCCTGTGGCCATCTTGAAAAATTGGACTTTAGCAACCTCACCCAGTCCACATGTTGGTTGCTTGGCTTTCCAGTTCTAGAAACAAGAACATTTTTAGAAGTCTTACCTATAATTACTTTATTTGCATAATTAATAAAAACCATTGTAATCAGCTAAATAAGAAGGAATAAAAAGGATTGGCAGTTCATTGAGGTGCAATATGAACCATGGGAGCAAAAAGAGGGAAAAGACAAACATTTAAAAAATCCCCATGGTAGGATAAAAGGAGGAGGGTCCTAGCAGAAGTCAACAGAGTCAAAGTGCAGCAATGCTGAGTTTCCGCTAGGGATAAGGTGCGGCGAAGGGTATGAACTGCCAAATACCCGCAAGTGGTGTGCTTTCCGAGGTCGCCCCTTTGGTTTGTTGTGTATGCCCCAGAGCATAGTGTCCGGGATGCTTGAAAACCAATGAACTGTTAAAGTGCGGTTCTTTTGACATCTGGCATGTTGTTGGACCAGTAGGAGTCAAATGTGCGAGAGGGATTATGTTTGTGCTCCGTTCTGGATTCCCACGTGTTTAGGTATGGCCTGTTTAATTGGAAAGTTTGCTTTTTAGATAAATTTAGCAAAGCATGCCATGTTTTGAGGAGTCGCCCCCTTCAGGCAGAACAGGAGAGAAGTCTTACCTGATTTGCCTGCTACAGAGTTTGACTCTTCGAACCCCATCATCCCCCATTCCCGCTGTGCCAACACCCTAAAAGAAAGAAACCAACTTTGAGGTTAGTGCACTAAACCAAAGAAAGTGTTGTTTAGTCTAGAATACATCATAAAACTAGAGCCTGCAAGCGACTTGAGAGATTAGTATATTTGTTTTGGCATTATCTTGATGAGTTGCCCTCACACTTTTGAATCAGAGCTCAGTGAGTGTAGCTCAGAGAAGGATTGTTGGACCATGCTTTGTTCCTGTAGCCCTGGAATCAAATTTCAGGTTAGTGGCCCTGACAGAGCCATTAGCTCTGGAGACACAGCCCACAGAAGTACCTGAAGAACAAGTTCAGAGTGGGTTCCTTCCCTGCGCTCCAGACACGGGTTCATCAGTCGTGCTGGTTCATCCTCTTCTTTTGCTCCTCTACTTCTCAATCCTTCTTCCAAATTCATGGGCTGCAAAATGGTGGCGCTTCGGGAGTCACCTAACCATACTAGTGAGGCCACATCACTGCTCCTCTCCATACTAGTACTTTTAGTGATTAGTGTCAGGCTGCACTAAGCTTGTGGCAGGATTCAATTGAACTGAAGTTTTGTTTCGTGCCGACCATCACCCCTAACAGTGAACGCCTATACACAAATATGGTGGCTGTGGTAGAGGCCAGGAAAAGGGAATGGAATAAGACAGAAAATAGGGACAAAGGACTCCACCATTGTTTCACTTGGCTGGCTTCACGAGGTCTGCAGAATGAAGTGAAATGCCACAAGGCAAAATGGTATCTTAACTGCCTTGACAGTCAGACAACTAAGTGCAACTACAACTGTGAATGGCTATACCTAGGGACTATGTTTGTAACCAACCCTCTACACTTCAACATGTGATGGATAATTCCTGACAACTAAACATGCAAAACAATAAATATCTCAAGTGTACTTCTGACTGTTTTTAAGATAATTACCTAAAGCTTTGCCACTACACCATCCTAGGTGAAGGATGAGTATGGGTAGTGCTTTACTTCTGCAGATCTGTAATATAACCTCTACCATTAATATCCTGTTGTTTTCATATCATGACAATAATATAAACATTCTGACATTCTAATACTTCACCTATGATATTTATATATATATATATATATTAGTAATATATTAAATAACCCCCATCTAAATAGTACAAGAAATGTTCAATAGAATAGTTCAAAGTTCGTTTTCACCAACAACCATGCTTCAGGATGCTTCTGTAATCCAGTTGTCCATTCGAAACAGTCCTTTCAAGAACATCAAGTCCTTGATAGGGAATCTGGAATCCATGCAGCGAGGTTCTGGCAGCAGCAACATTGTAGCACAATTCCTTACCAAAGGATGCTGTGAACAACAAGGAAAGTTACATGATACAATCCAGGATTGCAGCTGTCTCTCTGGAACATCTGAAAGTTTGTGGTCTGCTGGGAGTTGTAGTTCGTTGACAGAATGCTGCAGTACAGCACTTCCTCTGAGGTCTAAAGAGCACCAGCACTTCACCACCAGCCTGACATTCGTTGAAAGATGAGCAGGTCTGGAGTAAGCAGAACATCCAGCCACATTTCCTGACAATCAGCCCAGTAGCTGCCCAACCCCTTGCACAGCATTCTGTCAAGAGCTTATGAAGGCAGCTATCTCCAAAAGTGCAGCACTGATTTCACCTTCAAAGACTTTAAGGGATCCCACAGAAGGGGCTAGAGAGAGAGGCTTTCTTGCCCTACCTTTGCCTCATGTGGCAATATATTTCACTTGATAGGGAGATGCTGCTAACCAGCTTGGGGAGATCCCACCCCACTCCTTCCTCTTCCATGAGATATCCAATCTCTCCTATTGTTTCGGGGGGCTCTGGTCTGCCAGCTGGATACAGAGCAATTAACGTCCTTTCCCACCAAGGCAGCTGAAAGCATGAATTCCAATAACAGTGGCTAAGGGAAATATGCTCAATTTTATAAGTGCATGAACAACTCGTATAGAGTGCAAATGTATCTGGATATGTGTTTCAGCCCCAAAAACCGTGGGAAAGAGCACAACAATGACCTTGATCCAGCACCTGGATACTCTTAGGGGTGATAAGTTAGCACTTTATAAATGTGGAATTATTATTATTATTACACTAGAGCGAGCAGCCTTCAAAGTGTTAAAGGTACCAAGAAAGTAAAAAGGTACATGGAGCCCAGCAGTTCCTATGTTTGAGGTCAAGCTCCCTTGCCTCAAACACTACAAAGAGCCAAATTTAAAATTAAATAATGCATGACCAAAGTAAAGCATGGAAATAATCGAAAGACTCTGCTTAAGGCGCAAGCTTATAGTAGAAGCCAGACACCTCCTCAAGGAGTTACAAGGAACTTAAATGAAAACCCTCCATGTAGGGTGCACGGTTGCACCACCAAGCCGTAGGCTCTCCTTCCAGTGGAGGCTAAGCCTCTGTTATCAAGGACCCGCAGCAGCGTCTCTGAAGAAGGCCACGTGGTGCAAGGGGGCGTGTTTGAATGCAACACTAGAGTGTACAGCGCTCAAAGTATTAAAAGCACCCAACAAGGATAATGCCATTGTTTAGCACCATCAGAGCTGAGGTGAGACACACATGCATCTCTTGGTGGAGGGCATTTTTGTTCATAATAACTAAGTAGATCCCTCTTATCCACATCCCTTGTCCAATTATAGTATCATGTAGGGGTCTACGCACAGTAAGTGTATGTCTGTAAACAGGACACAGATGTCATATCTAGGGGTGTGCAAAGTTGATAACCTTTCCACTCGTAACTCCTGGTGTTTTATGTTTAAACTGCAGGATGCCCCACAAATTGTTTAGTTCCCAATAATTAAAGAAACTGATGATCAGCGTCAGTAGACCTTTCCCAGGAATTGTAGGGGTGAGGCTTGTGTCAGTTGACAGCCACCCCTCAACCCTCCCTCCCTCATCCATGGAAAGAAAAGTCTAGCTGAAGCCTCCCAGCCAAGTTGCTTTGCCAAGGATGTCCAGCCCGCGGGATATCCTGGAGCAGGACATCACCATAATGCTAGGGATGGAAAAGTGCAACCTCCCTTCCAAAGCGATGAAGCCAGGAATCATCACCCCTATCCACAGAGGGCTCAAGTTCCTGATTTTGCTCTGCTTCACCCAAAGGACCACTGGCAACTCTCAGTGAAAGATTTAAAAGAGAAAACTCCTGTTTCCTTTAAGGAAACCTGACTACTTAAATAAAAAATAAAAAAATAGGTTTCTTTTTCTGAAAACATTCACAGGGAGGGTGGTCTGCTGACCACCATCCCGGTAATTTTGCCCCATCGAAATGAATCGTAATTTGTGACCAACCTAATTAATATTATTTAGGCTAGTCGGACAGCAACCCACTCCTATTCCTTATTTGAATTCTGGTCACTTAAATACTGATCTCAAATTGCAATCACTTTTTTGCAACTATAATAATAGTAGATGTGGGCCTTGGTCTCTGAAGAATGGGGTGGGGCCTTGTGGTTACTTTGTTCAGGCGTTGAGGTGGGTCTCAGAAAAGGATTTCTGTTTTTATCCATTGATCTTCCAGCTGTTTTGGCTCTCACATATCACTGCAGTAGGAAGCATCGAGTGCTGCTTTTAAGTTTTGAACTCTTTGTTGTCCTCTTCTACTCTCAAGTATATTTGTGTATCATCAGCTTACTTGTGGGTTTGCAAGCTGTGGGATCTCAGGAGATCTATTTGGTATTTCATGTCATGTTGACTAGGGAGGGCGATAGCAGGGAGTCTTTGGGGGAGCCACGGGTCACCTGGGTAGCTGCACTTAAGGATTGATCACAGATGTGCACTTAAGGATTGATCACAGATGTGCACTTAAGGATTGATCACAGATGTGTGCCATACATTAAAGGAGTTATATGAGGAATCGGATGGTGTGATCTATTGTATTAAGAGAGTGAGGCTGGAGTAAGACGATTAGCATAAAGCTCTACCCTTTCTTGCTTGTCATCCCAGACATGAAGTAGGCCTGCTTCAGTCCTGTGTCTGATCTGTGTCTGGGAGGTGGTTAGGTTCTCGATGGGGTTGCAGTTTGGTGGTGACTGGGACTGTATAAACTGAAGGTTGCCTATCTGTCAGGCAAGGGGCATCGGCGGGCAGTGGCTGTTCCAATCTTCTGCACTTTCTTGGTGAAGTCTGCATTTTGTACCACAGACTGCTGCAGGGTGGCTATGGCTGCTGTGATGCACTGTGGGTTGATGGTGGGTGGAAATGCCAAGCTGTGGAGGGATCGCCAGGGTGCCAGCACACACCCTCTGCCTCCATGGCTCACTCTTAAGCAAGGAGCAAAGCCCGCCATTTGCTTTCTAAGTCCTCCAGACATACGCAGTCCTCACGCCCTGTTGCATGGCATCCCCGATTCAATAGTGGTATCATTCTATCATCAGCATGCCACCAGCAGGGATGACTGCTGTGCCTCTGATGACGCGAGCACACTCCGCCTTCTTCGCACTGAATTAAGTTGTCAGTAAAGCTCAGTGGCTTAAAGCAGCTGCTTCCAACAGCTATCTGGATCCTGAGGTCACGTGTTTGTCTCTCAAACGTTTGACATAGAGTTCATTGTATTAAGTTCGATACAAATGAGAGTTTCTGATCTAGGTAATAGTTAAGTGGCAATTGTTTTTTTGTGTACTGTACAACGCGTGCACCATGTTCTTAGGGATGCTATCCATTGGCTATTAATTGTTCTGTGTATTTTATCTGGGGCATGATGCCGACTGGAAGTACATTATCATGGTCATGATTCAAGCAGTTAATGAATTATTCACTTTCATGATTTAGAATTATTTTGCGTACACTTCTAGATGGCAATGACATGTTGAGAGTCTAACACAAGCTGGCAATGAATCATTGTGGACATTACACCAGTTGGAAATTATTTCTTCTGGACATTATCACAGTTGGCAATTCATTATTCTGAGCATGATACCTCTTGGCAATGAATTGTTCTGGGCATTATAAAGTCCGCCAATTAATTGCTCCGAGTATGAGACGATTAGGCAATTCATCGTTATACTCTTTGATTAGCTGATAATGAATTATAATGGACTATAAATCCAGTTGATAATAATTTATTCTGGACATGATACCATCTGGCAATCATTAATTGTGGACCTGGTCATAGCTGCCACATGCTAATGAAATCCGTATACAGCCAGTTCGAACACATTTGCACATCTCCATTATTTTATTTTCCATTTAAAATATGAATTCAAGTAAAGCAGTTTACATTGGGGAATGTAAAACCCCAATTCTAAAAGACTACTCACTTTTCATTGATGAGAATTAACCACAGTACGTTCACACGCTATAAACGTAGCAAGTCATCTGTTTACACTATTCAATAATTGCCCCTCATTAAGATGGTCTGCACAGTATTCTGGTCCCCGTCAAAATGTTAATGTTTTTGACACAACTATTTACTCCTATTTTATTCCGGTCATGTTCATGCTCACTTGATTGAAAATAAATGAAAAAGGATGAAAATTGAATAGGATGCTGAAGAATGAAGGATATAAAATCATGTAAAAGGATAGAAAGGATAAAAAGAAAATAAAGGAATGGCAAGTTATATATTGCTGTCTCGAAAGTAATTAATTGTCCAGACTTTGTGCAGACTGCATACTTTTTGGTTTATACATACTGTGTCATACACAGACTTGGCTTGGCATTCTGTTTCTAATCCTTGTCTTCTAACCAGCTCTGTAATGTGGGTTACACGCTTTTAACGACTAATATACCCCTTAGCTGTGGACTGCAGGTCGTTATTAGTGCACTGGAATGTGTAGCGCTCCACTGAAGGCAATGGAGTTGGTCTGGGACAATAATGGCTGCTATAGGTCTTCTGCTCCAATGCTCCAATGTTTTTCTTTTTCTCCTTTATTAATTTAAAACATTCCACTCTCAGTGGGTGAAATCTTTTAACAGCCTTACAACTCTTCCACTGAGGGCTATACTGGTTGTTAAAGGCCCTCTCCCTCATTACGATGGATTTAGGCCCAGATCTTTGTACTGGGGTGAATGTATGACATTGTTCTGCATTCTGTCCATCAATTGTTGTTTTTGCATTTGTCACCCCGAGTGGGACGGGTATGCCCAGACGTGGGTCCCGTGCTCTCCATGCCACTGGAGTCAAGCTATCCTGGCTGATGAGGGCTGAAAGCCCGAAACCGGTCCTAGGATGCTTGTTTCCAGTCCAGGGAGGACCTGGCCTGGCAGTTCGGGCTGGACTGTTCCCATTGGGCGCAGGGTCAAGACTGATTTGCATATGGCTGGGTCCAAACTGGAATGGCATGGTGAGCAAAAACGATGGATTTAGGCCCAGATCTTTGTACTGGGGTGAATGTATGACATTGTTCTGCATTCTGTCCATCAATTGTTGTTTTTGCATTTGTCACCCCGAGTGGGACGGGTATGCCCAGACGTGGGTCCCGTGCTCTCCATGCCACTGGAGTCAAGCTATCCTGGCTGATGAGGGATGAAAGCCCGAAACCGGTCCTAGGATGCTTGTTTCCAGTCCAGGGAGGACCTGGCCTGGCAGTTCGGGCTGGACTGTTCCCATTGGGCGCAGGGTCAAGATTGATTTGCATATGGCTGGGTCCAAACTGGAATGGCATGGTGAGCAAAAAAACGATGGATTTAGGCCCAGATCTTTGTACTGGGGTGAATGTATGACATTGTTCTGCATTCTGTCCATCAATTGTTGTTTTTGCATCTCTCCCTCATTATAGGCACGAAGTCATGGCAACTTACATATATGTTTTAATGCAAATCGACATATGTTCCTTAATGTGTGCTGCTATATTTTATTATTCAATTAATATTTTGTTTCTGTGCCCTTTGAAGCCCATTATAACCGTAGCGTTATTGCACACTAATATGCCTTTTAAATGTCTTTTCCATTTTTCTCTCCTGTGTTATACATTGCACATTTGAGCTAAACTGTACTTGTAAGTGTAGCCTCATTCTGAAGATGGCACACCGAAGCGAATATTTTAGAAAACAGTAGAACCCTCTCTTGCTGGTGATACATGTATCCACTTTCAAGGCCTTCTCTCATTCTTTCCACAAGAAGGGTCTGGCACCTGTTCATTAGTGTCTATCTCTAGGTTTCTGTTATATCATGTATCCCCCACTCACATTAACTTACATTGAAAAAAGTACATAAATGTACATCTAAAATACATAGATTTTAGGATTACATGCTGCAACTAATCAGAAGTGAAGTCTTGGTACACTGATTAGGAAAATGCCTGTTAGACTTTTATGCACTACCCAGAGTGTCTGTGTTTTCTTTTTCAAATGCTTTAACAACCGAAACAGCCCTCAAATGGCATCTGTAAGGCTGTATTAGAACACTGGAATGTTGAGAGCGCCATTGAAGACAGTGAAGTAGCTCTGGGTTTATAGTGGCTGGTATAAGCCTTCTGCTCCAACAATCCAATGTTTGTCTTTATTTCTCCATTTTTAATTTAGAACATTCTACCCTAAGTGGGTTGAATGTTCTAATAGCCTTATAGCCCTTCTTCCTCGGGCTACACTGGTTGTTAAAGGCCCTCTCTCTCGTTGTAGGCTCAACCCGCTTCAGGGCCTCTAACAACTAGTGTAGCCCTCGGCAGGGGGCGATAAGGCTATATTACGACATTGGAGCTCAATTGAAGACAATGGAATGGTTCAGGCCAATAATGACTGGTATAGGCCTTCAACTCCAACACTAATGTTTATCGTTCTGTTTCTTTCTTCTTAATTTCTACCATTCTACTCTCAGTGGGTGCGATGTTCTAACAGTTATCCAACCCTTCTGTTGATGGCTTTGCTGGTTGTGAAAGGCCCTCTCCCTCATTATATGCCAGAGCAATTAACAACTGCCGTAGCCCTCAGCAGCAGGTTATAATGCTATATTCAATATTGGAATGCTGGAAGCTTTTTTGAAGACAAGAGAATGACAGGGCCAACAATGGATGGTAGAGACCTTGTGTTATAGCATTCCAATGATTATGTTCCTTATTCTCCCTGTTTAATTCATAATATTCTAACCCCAGCAAGTGGAATGTTCTAATAGTATTATAGCTCGAATGCTCTGGGCCGTGCAAGTCTCTTAAGGCTCTCTCTGCTAAATGCCCTCTCCTACAGCTATGGCCTGTAACTGGGGGAGAGGGCCTCTAATAACCGGTTTAATGCTCAGCAGTGGACTACATTCAAACAAGCCATGTGTTTCTTCAGTACTGATTAACTACTTTGCCAGTTCAGTGTCTCACTAATAGTTACCCTCTAATAGTTATATTTTTGTAGTAGTGCAAAACATGGCTGTATTTTTTAATTCCGAAAGTCGTGATCATCACTTTTGGTTAGTTTAGCTTCAAAAACCTTTTCCCAATTATTAACTTACAATCTTGTTATTAGTTACAGAATTTAAGATTCGGGTGGCACCTAGTTGTAGGCTGTCATCATAGGTCATACGACTGTTTCTCTAACCTTCTAATTTCAAGGGGAACAATTTGTGGTACTAAGAGCGCAAAAATGTTGTTAGCAAGCTTTGGGAAAGGATGTTCCTGGTTCTTGTCTTGATTGTTACCCATGTATTAGAAGAAGTTATATGATTATAGAGAGCTGGGATCGATTGATCCCCCACCCCCTTGCCAGGTCAGTCCTAGAACCACTGAATAGAACACATAACACACATACAAATTAAGTCTCAATTTTTGGTGGGCTTTGTAGTGTAGGAGAGTTAATGCAGTAATGTCATCAATTTTAGAACATGTTTTCCTGAACCTCATCTGGGTATATTGAATCAAATTCATCACTTTTGCCCAGTCTGTCAGGTTATCTGAAAGGCCCAACACAGTTGATTTTACTACTGTGTTTAAAAGCTATTAAGAACTATACAGTTTCCGTTTTTTTAAATTGAATGTGGAAACATTTTCACAAAGGAGTTAAACCCCAAAAAGTACAAATGTTATTGAACCTGAAAGTTAACCTGTAATTCTTATAATACTGATTGGCAATTAAATATTATAGACATTATACTTTTGAGCAATACATTATCATCTGCCTGTTGTGAGTTACAATGATTTATTTTCTGCTATATTCATTGGCAACTTATCTTAAGGGCATTAACATTTTATTTTGGTACTCTTCAACACGTTTTTATATGCGAATATTTGAACAAAACCAAACAGAACTACAACTCCCTTGCTTCCTGACACGTGACCATTCCTTATTTATAGGAGCCATCTTGTATGTGCTTCCTCCTTTTTTGTAACTACGAACATATTACAAACAACAAAATGGAGCCACTACTTAATTATGACTAAGAAAGCCATGCAAAACATTTCCTTAATCAGCAGGGGGGGTGGGGGCACTCATAAGTCAAAGAGATACTGTGGTATGATAAATATGAAGAAAATGCATATCAGCTGAGTGAGGAATTGTGTAAAAAAGAGATATGTAAGCTGTCCAGAGTAGAGGAATCTTTTCAGACAGGGAAGGGAACTTATTCTGCATCTCCGTGTATATAGATTTTTAAGTTTACCACTTACCTTTTGATGCCTCTATGAAAATCATAAATTTAGGACACTTCACTTCAACCTGAATATGTTTGTTAATTTGTGTCTTACAAGCTGTCACCAGCTCAAAAGACATATTCTTTACTCAGCACTTGTTCCACTCTCATTGTCAAGGCCTCTACTTTAGTTTTAGCCATTTATTTTGCCAAATTGAGATGAATGTACTGTAAATTGAATACTTCCTAGTAGTTCCAGTTTGGTAATCTGGCTAAGGCAGCTTCAGATATCAGCATGTCTGCTGTATAAAACAAATGAATTAGACCAAACTCTGGACCTTTCCGTACATTTGTCATATTCTTAGATAGTTCACAAAACACGGGCAACTCCGATTGCTACCATAGGAAAAAAACTTGGAGATGCAGTCCATCTTTGCATGTTTGACAAGGGGAAATTGAATACCATTGTCAATTTCTGGCATTCCTGTACTTTCAACAGCAATCAGATCTAAGGTCCTTCTAGAAGCGGTCAGATCGATTAATATCACCCATAACCAGAATAATTCTAAGATATTCTCTACTGACCACATATCCTCTTGTTTGAGGGATGGTGTTCTACACTGTTTGCAAGACTTTAAAAGTCTTATCCTGATAGTCCTGTAATATTGAATGCTAAAACAGTATGAGCTGCTGCCACAACACAACTGCACACATTATTAGTTCTCAGTATGAGTCCTTCCTGTAAATGTTAAAAAGGGTAAACCTTCCTCGTTCTCCAGCAATTGAAAAGGGATCCAAGCCTTGTCTGATTCACTAGTTAGGCGTTCTACTCTTGGAGGAAATTGAAGCTTTTCAGGTTCTTTCAACATTTCAGGAGCTTTTAATTAGCATTGCCATACTGCCCTAAATACATTTCTAGGTTTTATGTTATTTTTATATCATATTTTGTAAACCGATATGTATAACTGCATAATCAGCATCAGATTTTGGACTTCTTTAATGTATTCTTTGACTTTAAATAGTCCCCAAAATAATTTTTTGTTAAGTCTGCCCCTTGGCAGAAGGCCCAGCTCACTCCTCCCTCTCATCAGCTCTCAAATTACTTTTGCAGATAACCAAAGGGATCTTCTTTGCCAGGAAGCACAAAGCACCTTCCCTCATAATTCCTTAATCTCCAGCTTGCCATAGGAGTGTTACTGCTTATGACTGTGATGGGCTGCAACCCTGGACTGTCTTATCTCCACTCCTCTTGAGGCACCTCTACCCCCATTGCTATAGCTTCCACTTTCAAATGTAACAAATGACACAGACGTTCACACAAAATGCCATTCTTTCACACCAAAATTCAGGTAGCATGTGTGAAAATAATAATGTATGCATATGCGCTGTATGCATTTCTTTCTTCACACAATGTACAAAGGACATGCCTTGTAGATTTAAATACCAGTGTACAGCTGATCAAACACTTTTCATGATCTTGTGTTATATTCTGACTGTTAATTAAATATTCTCTCTCTCTTCTTTGGGGCACCTTTGAGGCTTTACAGCTGCCTTCCTTAGATTCTGGCTATTGATAACCCATTGATTAAGACGGGGATATTAGTAGCACGGTCTCAAGAATTGGCGTTTCTTGACCATACACATTCTCCTGAGAGGGCCACCATTTTCTTTGAGACAGAGTGGGAGCCATCTACATTGAGAAGGAAGGAGCATTGGTGGAGTTCCCATTCGAGCTGGGATTGTGGTGTTGAAGGTGGAGGCTCTTACTGTTGGGGCTCATAGCAAATTGAGGTTACAATACGTTATCAGCATCCTGACGAGTCCAAATACTTGCACAAGGCAATGTTGACAATTGGCAGCTACTTTTTCTATACCCAATACTTGCCAAGAAATGATTTGAGTCTGATTCATGTAAAAAAAACTACTCAGTCTATGATACTTTCATGAGTTTAAACCTTGAAATATAGTTATGTGTTGCCAAATTCTAGATCATTCAATTTTCCCAGACCTGACAATTTCATCTAGTGTTTTTCTTTTCTTTCTTTTTTGGGGGAAATCAAATCAAGACAAAACAACTTCCAATAATAACAGCATGTTTCTGTCAAAGTACATATTTCAACTTAATTATTCAATTAAAATTGTGAAATCCCATTTGTCATATCAAATTTACAATGCAATTACAGCAGTGCCAATTGCATGCACAATTGCCTTTCATCAATACCAGATTCTTCATTATCTCCTTCCAAGAATGAAACTCTATTCCATAATTTGTGTTATCTCTCAATATTACCTAATTTTAAATGGTCAGATGATACGAAGTCATCAATTCACAGCATGGGCCAGATTATGATGGCAGTCAGATGAGCGTCCGACCGCCTTTGCGCGGGCAGGTGACCGTCCGACAATGAGTCGGCGGTCCCACCTGCCCTATCATGATGGGACTGCTGTGCAGGCGGTTGGAAAGTGCCTTTTTGTACTGCGGCTGGCGCTGCGGCCCAGGAAAAGGGCCGCAGCACTGGCCGCAGTAGGTAAAGGCACTTAGTGCACATCCATGCACGGTGTGCCAGGCCCCATTTGGAGCCTGGCACACGGTGCATGGGTGTGTGGGAGGGCACTACATGTGCCCCTCAGGCCCCTTATCAATGGCCCATGGGGGACGTGGGCCCTGCTTGGGGCCCCCAAAGTTCCTTTCCGGCTGCCTTTCCATGGCGGTGGGGCATCTTAATCCCTATGGCGGTGCCTGTGCAGGCACCGCCCTCATGGTAGGGATAGGAGTCCGACCGCCACCCTAACAGGATACTTGATCCTGTCAGAGTTGGTGGTCTGTCCCCCAGACTGCTGCGGTCAGACCGTCTGCATCGTAATGCGGCAGTCGGACCGATGTCCTGGATGTCGTAATGAGGGCCCATGTTTCCTTCAGCAGTTGTTTTCAAGAGAGTCATTTTACGGCTATGAGTGAATGTTGAAAAGAAGATAAAGCTCTCCCCTGGTTTTAAATTCTCATTCATTTGACCAGGATAGGCTTAAAGCACAATTTTGGTGATGTTTGACGATTTTGGGGCCTATTCACATTGATGGAATTCACCTTGTCTATGTAGCCTTTTGACTCTCCATATCCTCAAAGAAGGGGGCCAGCTCTCAAACTACTGGATTAAGGACTGAAGTGTTCATTATTACTTATAATTTTACACTCGTATTTTATTTTCCACCTGCTTGAGGAGGTCTTCACCACTGGGGCGTACATCTCCACCTACGGGCAGACATCTATAAAAGCAAGTTGATATGGAAATAGTCTACAGCTGAAGTTGATCACATACACCCGAAATATAGTCACACTACAAGCACATAAATATGCCTACAACCTGGGCTGAGCCCTCTTATCCTAAGACCTTCTCACTACCAGGACCACACACTCCATGAGGCTTCTCGTCCCACTCAAAAGATAGAGAAACTTTGCTGGAGAAGGGCAAGGCCTTATAGTTAATTTTGTAGTAAATCACTATAGGCAACTAGTTGGTCTTCCGCAATACAATTTCAGTGGAGCAGAGAAGACAGTCTTATGACAGGAAGTCTCTATCTCAGGTATTAGCATGTACCTTGGGAGACATTCAGTAAAAATGGCAGGGTGACAGGAGGCAGTTGAAGGGGAGGTTCTCTGGTACTCAGGTGGCAAAGACTATCCCTGGAGGCTGTCCATCTCACCACTCCGGAGGAGCATGCCATCTTCACCAATTCAAGCCAGGTAAGAAAATTATACCCTTCTATTCCAACTAATTCTTATTTAACCACTCATACTACTGAGTTCTATGCCAACCCTACAAAGATAGGTACATATCACAAACATATCCACTATAGTCTTGGCAGGGAGGGGACACCATTGCTGTTGAGTTAGAGAGTTCCCTCCCTGCCAAGATCTAAATCAGGCCCTAAATGTCTTAACTGCCCAACACCCCACTACTGCCAACTTCTCTATCACTAGGCAAGAGTGCTTTGTCAACTGTGCTGGAGACTCTGTACTTCCGAGAGGGGCTCCATTAACAATCTATGATGGCTTGAAACAACAGCACAGTAATCAAAAAGGCTCGTGGGGTGAATACTTAAGCCAGTCCATTGTGAAATTAGGCATGCAAAATGCGTGGCCCTCTATTATGGGAAACGTGGCTTTTAACCGAGTAACCAACGCCTCAACCTGATTCCTGTCTCAGCTAACAGACAAAATCTCCTTTGCAAAGAGACGACATGCCTTGACTGTGATCAACTCATACAATAAATTGAGAGCCCAGGAGTATCTCTCAGTGGATTTATCCCAGGCCTTTAAGCAGCAGATTATGTTAAATTGATTCGGGGTCATAGGCGCGTTCCATCTTGGAAAAACCAGTCGCAAAACCAAAACTGTCGCTCTGCGGATACAAGCAAGAGACGTTAGTTCACATATTCTGTCTATGCTCGGTGACTTTGGCACAAAGTAAAAAACTGCTCAAACCAATATTTGTAAATCTGCAAATTAGCTCCTGCAGGCAACCAGTAATTACTTGGCTAAGCGGTGCCTCAGTCCCCCTAGCCTGCAAGGAACCCAGGGGCATATTATCAAGAACGGCGTTAAAATTATCGCCGCTTTAGCGGCAGAAAACTGCAGCTAAAGCGGCGATAATGGGCTTGATAATATGCCCTTGAGAATTCCAATAGAAGCCCATGTTGACACCAGAACATGGGCTTCTATTGGAATTCTCAAGGGCATATTATCAAGCCCATTATCGCCGCTTTAGCGGCAGTTTTCTGCCGCTAAAGCGGCGATAATTTTAACGCCGTTTCTTGATAATATGCCCCTCAAATTCTTAAACCCCCTTCTAAAAGGTTAGGATACTCTCAGGAGCATTAAATAGCATAAGTCAACTGTACTTTACAGCCAGCTTCTTGATACAGATTAAAAAAATATATATCTTTTTGGGCCAAAGAAGGAGCAAGGACAGGAGGACAGGATACTTTTAAGAATGTTGGTTTGCACAAGGCACTGCACTTTACCCGTGAACGATGAAGTGCAGGCCACTCTCAGGAGCATACAACAGCACAAGTCATCAGCACTTTAAAACCCGCTTTAAGAGAGCCAACGACGGAGCAAGGACAGGCTATTTCTAAGAAAGGTGGTTTGCACAAGTCCCTTGCCCTACACCTGTGAACGAGCAAGCTCAGGCTATTCTTAGGAGCATTCAATAGTACAAATTCATCTGCACTTTACATCCCGCTTCTAGAGGGATAACTTAGGAGCAAGGACAGGCTATTTTTAGAACATTGTTCGGCATAAATCTCTAGCACTTTATAACCTGATTCAAGGGGTCTATATTTGCTCAAATTAAGTGCTCACTACAATATGCAATAGGACGTTCACTCAAAGATCAAAGCTGTTTTTACAAAAAGAATATCAGCTAGCAGACACAGAACGGTTTCGCTATTTACAATTAGGACATGCACTGCGCCGACATATCAAAGAAGGGGAACAACTCCCTGAATATAGCCCATTAGAAGACAGGACTGGACCCAAACCCGGAAAAGGCACTATCCTGCAGATATAGAAAGATTATCAATAATTCCCCGGACCTACTCAAGAAATTACGGGAGGCTTGGGAGTCAGATGTTGGGTTATTAGAGGACGATGACTGGGCGGAGGCTGTGCAAAGCCCTAGAGAAGTAGCGATTAGAGAAAGATTCCGACTTGTACAGTTAAGAATTCTCCTTAGGTCATATTCCACCAGCACACTTATGTATAAGTTGGGACGCACTCTCACGGATGGCTGTCAACGGGGGTGTGAGCAGAGTGGCACCTTTTTTCATATAATTTGGGACTGCCCGGTAATACAAAGGTTCTGGGGGAAGGTAACGCGGGTAATGTCGGAGGTTATTGGGCAGACAGTTCCTGCGAAAGCCAGGTGGCATATACTCTGTGTATCAGGGGACCAGACGTGGACGAAATATCAAAAAATGTGGCTACTGGTGGCGGCAATGGTGGCCAAGAGGAATATTGCTGGGGCCTGGGGAGCCACTCATTCACCGACGTTAGCGCAATGGAAAATAGATATGGATTGGTGCTGTGCAGCTGAGAAGACAATATATGAGAGCAGAGGTTGCCCCAAAAAATGGGAAAAAATGTGGAGTCATTGGGACACATACAGGAACCCCTGAGGGACGTTAGACTACTAAGACCGGGGGGGGGGGGAACTGGGGATACATAGGCTTAAGGTCCTCCTAGGGTTGTTTGTCGATCCGTGAATATTGCCGTACCAAAGGATTGTAAATTATGATGTAAGGGGGGATGCACATGTATAAACAAATAATAAATGAAGTAATGTTGTACAATATCACTAACATCTGTTTAATAAAAAGAAGTTTAAAAAAAAAAAAAAAGATTAAAGCTGTTCTCTGTAAACCTCTGCAAAATCAGGTCCTGGGGGCACTTACATTTCTGTACATAACAAACTCAAACTGTGGAGTCCTTTAAATTGTTGTTTGTGCAGTCACAAAAAGGTTTTAAGTTTTACTTTTATGTCCACAAATGATTGTATTAGAAGGGTTTTTCATAGCTGTGGAAATGGTGGCAATTTTTAATTGAATACTACCTTGCCAAAGAAAAGCTTTTTAGGTTTTCGTTTTTGTATTTTAACTGAATATAATAAAATGGTTTCTCACGCAACACCATGCATTGGTTTTTATTAACTATGCAAATACACTTGACTTGACATTCTGCACCCCGAAGTGCCTTTGATGCCCACACTATGGTTTCTTCTACCCTATCTCGTTTGCTGTAGCACAGTCCCTAAGTCCTTGCACCTTGTGTCAGTAGTGACCACTGTTTCATTTTCAAAAACAAACGTTTGTAAATAGGATGCCTTCAATACATCTTCTTTTACTATGATAAACTATCATGACCAGAGTAGAGAACTACACAGATTAGGACAGGCCTACTTTTTATGTGCGGAGTTCTCCACCTCCACTGTGGAGTCTACGCACTTGTAAACTTACTATTGAAATGCAGCTTTGTGAATACTGAAAAAATGTAAACTTACACAAACATATACGTTTACCTTTGTGAATCAAGCACTGATTTTTCAACCCTTTTGATTTTTAATCCTGTCCTGTGTATCCTATAATAAAGAGATTCCCTTTGGGCATACAAAGAGGTAGCTCTAGTAGTATTCTGAATCTCCTATTTATCCAGTAATATTTACCTTGAAGTGCCTCATGCTAAGGTTAAAGCCACTCTTATAGTATTAGGGTGGGACACGTCAGCCTAGGATGAAGCATACCATTAACAAGTGGGTGAGACTTTGTTGTCCACTATATATAATAATATTTTTATAAGACCCCAATTTTTCCAAGAAGGCCATATTATCCATCATATTATTGCTTTATTTGTGAGGTTGAGGCATGTTAAGATGGAGGAAATGTGATAGTGTGAATAATTCTCTTTTCGCTCTAATTGTGGTACACTCTCCCCACTCTGGCCACAAGAATGCAGTCAATACATGTTCAATGCCTGGGGTAATATATATATATATATATATATATATATATATATATATATATATATATATACCTTTGTTTTTTCCAATGAATATTCAATTACAAAAATAAAGGTTAAAGAGACCTTATAGTAAGGTATGGTAATAGTACCTCACTTTTCACTTAAAAAGCTCAGAAAATAAATCAGACATTCACTAAAGAACTAAAGGTTAAAGTGATGTTATTATTAGGTCAAAAAGTAAGTTTAAACATAACGTTGTAAACTAAAAGAACACTGAAATTCAAAAGTTATAATTATTTCAAGTAACTGCCTCCCTCACCCCCGCCATGCACAGTATTGTCACCAATGACGTCAGTTCAGTTATCATCAGTCATGTTATCAATGATGTCATAGAAGATGTTATGAGTGGTGTTGGTGTAATATGTGAGTTCATATCGAGTGCACGTCGAAAGCACGAGTATAGTTATTTGAAATAAATATACCTATTGAATTTCAGTGTTTTTTTAATAAAAAACTTTACGTTTGAACTGATATTTTCATCTAACTATAACGTAACTTTAACCTTTGGCTTTTTCAGTGAATTTCAGTCTATTTTAATGCAAAGTAATATTGTATTACCTTCGGTAATTCCCCAAACCGTGCACGGCCTTCAGCTGCACACAGCATTGGTTAGCTATAGGGCAAACCGCCAGTATGCGGCCAACCCACCACAGTCACTCAAACTTCCCACCTTTTTTAAATGCTTTTCGATCCGTGAGATTTTCATGGGAGCCAATAAAAATGTTACATTAGAAACTGAAAAAAACATTGAAATTCACCAGTTATAGTTAATTAACTAAACAATCAAACAATGGGTAGTAGTGTTCCCTAAAAGGGAAAAGAGCCGCACATCAAGAAAAGAAACTGTGTAACAAATGACAAGTACAAGCGTGAATTGGTAATGAAACTGAATGTATCGGGGTGCTAGGATAGCTAGGGGCACCTACTACCAAAGGTGCAGTTAGCACGTTACAAGTAGCATGCAATTGAACATAAACAAGTAGCTAATACAGCACTACCAAAAGTTATATGAGAATCCAAGAAAAATATCTTAGACCTTTGTTCTTTGTAACATGGAAAAGTAAATCCTTATAATCACAAAGTAAATATATCAAAATCCCATTTCAGTACAGAGAAAAGAGATAATCGGCGACCACGTTCCTGTTGTAAAGTTCTTTTTATTGGTGTTATAGAATTTCCAGCAAATACTGAAGCCAAGCCAACACGTGTTTCGTCCGTACAAATATGTATTCGGACTTTCTCAAGGCGATTTGCAAAATACAAGGCAAGATAATTCGAAGTGAAGACTAATTGGACACTCCAATGTTCATGATTAGCAATCCAAATAGCTAGTGAATCCCAGAAATATATAGGCGTTAGTACCGGGAAAAGCCAATGTGCATGGACTGCGATGACATCCTATCAACAAATCAGTCAAGGACAATATCCACTAATGAAAAGGGGCGCGATCATCAAAGGGCCTGACCATGATACGTCCGTCGCTGCTTAGAGAAAGTATACTCCGCACCCACCGCACGTGTGGCGGTATGTACAACAGAATAGCAATGACTAGTTAATTAACTATAACTCACACCCCGGACATGCACAGTGTTGGCATCAATTATATCATTTCAGATGTCTTATTGATGTTATCAATGATGTCATAGAACATGCCCGAGTGATGTAATATGTGCGATACTAAGCAGTGCATACACAGAATACTCAGAATCCAAAATGTATGCTCCAGACAGCTGCTCAGCCTAACAATGAAGACCCAAATCACACCAGCTCTCATCACTCTACATTAGCTCATTGTGGCCATACGAATTACATTGTGTAGGCCCACTGAGCTTTCCATAGTACATGACCACATTTGGTTCAACAAAGACTGTGGGGCAGATTTACAAGGACTGGCGTATCTCTGCATATTACCAGGGATGCGCCAGTAAAGATGCGACACGCAAAAATACCCTTGCGCCACCACGGATGCGTCGCATTTACAATGCAGCGCACCGTGGCGCAAGGAGAGACAGATACTTGTCGCATCTTTTAATTTCAAGGAGCAGGCGTGGAAGGTGGCAGGTACCTGTTATGGGATCCTGAGGATGATTAGAAAAGTTCTCCCTCTGCTGCCTTTCATTGAAAGAAAACTGCTGGTACAAGCACTGATCCTCTCCAGACTGGATTATGCTAATGTGCTGTACTTAGGCTCTCCATGCTCAACCATTAAAATTTTACAAACGGTACAAAACTGTGCAGCCCGCCTACTTATGCGGGTCCCTAACTGGGTATCCGCAAGACCACACATTGCCTCTCTTCACTGGCTCCCAGTTGCGGAACGAATTCAGTTCAAGGCACTATGCATTGTCCATAGAACTTTCTCGACTGAGGGCCCACCGATCCTTCGATCCATCATATCCCCTTACCTTCCTAAGAGATCTCTCCGCTCTGAGAATAAACATCTAGCAGTAGCTCCCAGGATATATAGATCACGGAGCGGTGGACGTATGTTTGCATACACCGCGGCAAAGTGCTGGAACCAACTTCCTAATTACATACGCCTGGAGGATAACTATTTGGCTTTTGGTAAATTTCTGAAAACTTTTCTGTTTTCATGATTCCTGACCATTGCACGGTGATGTTACTGCCTTTTAGCGCTGGGAGGCCTTATGGTAGCCATGCGCTCTAGAAATGCATATTCATTCATTCATCTTTTGTCGTAAGGGTAGCTCATTGCTGGAGTCGTGTCGCAAGCGCGACGGAACTCCAGCAATGCTCAGGGGCGGCCTATACTTATTGTGCTGCGTCACTCCTTACGCCTGCTTCAAGCAGGCGTAAGGTTTTGACTCAGCGGCGTCATAAAAGTGACTCAGTGAAATCTTGTAGATTTCACTGCGTCGCTTTTACGAGGCTTTCTTGCGACGGAACGCCCACCCTGCATACATTATTCCATGACGCAGGTATAATGTAGCGCAGGGCTTTACAACGTGACCCATCTCCCTAGATGCGTCACGCTGTAAATATGTCGCAATGTGGCTAACCCTGGGCAAAGCACTACGCTACGCTCGCGTAGTTTGCGAAGTTTGCGCTACTTCGCACAACGCGAACTGCACGTAGCACAGTGCAAACACGCGTAGCGTAGTGCAGCGGTCATTTTTGCTTGCTCGCGGTCCTCAACGTCAAGTTGGCGACCGCGAGCAAGCAAAATGACATCCCGGCGAGACTTTTCGCTCGTTCGCGATCAGCAACATCAAGTTGCCGATCGCGAGCGTGGAAAATAAACCTCCCGGCGAGATTCTCAACGCGGGAGGTCAGGTTTCTCATTGCGAGTGGTCGTGTATGCTTGCGACCGCTCGCGATGAGAAACTACCAGTCCGCGTTGAGAAAGCTGCCGCTCGAGTAAAAATCTACTCGAGCGGCAGTAAAAGACAGCTCGCACTGTGCAAGATGCCGTTTTCAATGATTGCACAGAGCAGACAAGCATCCGGCACTGTGCAATCATTGCGAACTGTGCACTACGCAGTTCGCGTAGTGCTACGCGTAGCTCGCGTAGTGCGAACTGCACTTTGCGTAGCTTCGCGTTGCGCTACTTCGCGAACTACGCCCAGGCTTAAATGTGGCGCATTGTTTACGACGCCGCTGCGTCACAGAAGTGACGCAACGGCGGCGCAAATGTGTTGCAAGGGGCTTGTAAATCTGCCCCTTTGTATGTACTGACAGACCTCTGCCTTCAATGATTGCCCCTTTAGGAACCTAGGGGCAGATTTACAAGCCCCCTGCACCACCAGTACGTCACTTTTTGTGATGTACTGGAGGCGCATTCCACTTCCTCATATTTACAAGGAGAGGAAAAGCCACCCTGCGTGACTTTTCCTCTCCTTGTAAATATGGCCCCTTCACACGCAGCACTTTGCGTGGAAGGGGCGTTCCATGGGTGTTGCTGTGGGTGTTCCCACGCAACACCCATGGAACGAGACACATTTCCAGATTTACGAGGAATCGTAAATCTGGAAATGAGTGTGAATGCTACGCCTCCCCAGGGGAGGCGTAGCGAGGCGCAACGAGGAGAAATGTTTTCATTTCTCCTCGTTTTTTTCTCTTTCAAAGCGTGCTGCATTCTACAGCAAGCATTGAAAGAGGAAAATGCCTGTAGTGATTGTTTTTGTGCAGGAAGGTGCCCCTTCCTGCACAACAACAATCTCCCCATGGCGCAGGTATCCTTGCACCATGGTGCAAGGGTGCCTGCGCCGGCGCAAGGCTGCAGTTTGTGCGCCAGAACAGGGGAGAGCACAGGAATGCGACATATTATTGTAAATATGTCGCATTCCTGTGCTTCTGAAGTGCCGCAGCGTGGCGCAGCCAAAGGGCTTGCGTTGCCGCGCTGCGGCACTTCCTTGTAGATCTGCCCCCTAATTCTCTGTCCAGTCAGCCAAACTTTGGAACTCTGTGACTGTCTGAATAGGAATTAAAAACGTTCTCAAATTCCGGACTGCACTAAAAAAAACGTGACAACATTACAATTCCCTATATTTTGATCGTAAACTACAGAGTGTGATACTTTCATATACATTGTCAATGGGGTGTGGGCGGCTGCCTGTCCTCACACTCTCTGAAACAGCACAAGTAAGCGCTGCGATGCCTGCTACACCGTGTCTGGATCATGTCTCTAGCATCACGAACCTCAACCAATATCCCCCACACAGGACACTCTTCATCCTGACACTCCAAAAGGGAACCTAGGTACTAATGCAAATCAGAGCGCCTTGTGACCTCATCAGGGAAATGTGAAAATACAACGCCTACTTATTGTTTATCTTCATTTCCCGCTGCTCTATATTCTTCATTTTACGTTTTCTGCCATTTTCTTATTTTTCATTAACTTATTTTTCAGTTTGCTTTGTATGTCTTTAATTTTTCACTTTCTTTTGTTTTCTCTTTCTCATTCTAGCATTTCCTTCACCTCTTTACTGCCTAACCCTTTTTTTTAGGATTCTATAACTCTTTTCCTACTCTGCTTCTTCTTCCTTCCTCTCTTATTTACTTTCTCTCTTACCCTTCCATGTTTTTCTTTATTTTTTTCTTTATTCATTATTCTTTCCCTTTATTTCCATTTTATTTTCTCCCCATTCCTAGCTTTATCCTCTTCTATGTGGATCGCTCTATAATTGCTGTTCAGTAAACGTGTTGTAGATGTTCGTGTACAGTGCAATGGTGCCATCTGCTGGTGGTATAAAATAATTTAATATGTAATTGAGTGTACTAAGCCAAACAATCCAACCAACCCTGACGCTTTACCTGCTTCAGGTTCTGCCGAATCGAATTCCTTCGGTGTAAGCGGGAATGGCTTCGTCTGATACTTTACACGACAAGGAACTCTCCAGCAATGCACCCCTTTTATCTTTAAAGGCAATATCCTCTGTTACTCCTCTTGGTGGGACCTTTTACAAATTCATCAAGTGTTACGATTTTTTTTTTTTTTGCAGATTTATATAGCGCAAACTCGACCCGAAGGTATTGGAGCGCTTTACATGAGCACCAGTTACGTTACACAATTCATTTATTAAGTTCATTTATTTATTTATTTTTTTGGTAGGCAGGGGGAGATTAAGGGGCATATTCACAAGGAGCTATTGCCGAATTAACGGCACTTTATCGCAGCCAAAGTCGTGATAAATTTACCCCCCCATTCACAAGCCTGCGTTAACAGCCCTCAGCACCAGTTTACCCGCGATAGCAGCCTCAAAAAACATCGCCACAGAGGACCCTCGCAAATATCGCTAATGAGATGCAGAGTAGGCGTTCCCGTGACAAAAGCCGAGACAACAGCACACCTCAACATTCACAACGACCAGCCACATCCGCGATAAAAACACAAAACAGGCGATAAGGCGCGTTAGCACCAGGAAATCTACACCTGCTCTGACCTGGTGTAAACTCGGACGGCAGGCAGCACCACAAAAGGGAGCACAGCCCAGGGCCACATTCGAAGGGTAACAGATGCCATGGAGCCACACATCATGCGGCCCGGACACCCAAGAGAGCCACAACACCCACCGCCACCGCCCCAGGACCACCCCTCCCTGGCACCCCCCCCCCGACCAAAGACATGCCACTTCAGCCACACTTAAACATATACAAAATATTCCGCTTGATGCCGCACAAACACAACTGGTGACATGGATGTGTCGTCACAGAAATGACCAACACACATACACTTTCGAAGCAACAAATTAAACTTTATTAAAATGAACAACGAAATGAAATGAAGACACATGGCCGCTCCCCTCCGGACAATACGTAGGTCACAGCCTGTAAGACAAAAAACATGATGAGAAGATGTGTCCTGCGCACATCAGAGGACAGAGAGAGAGCGAAGGAGAGAGAGAGGAAGAGAGGGAGAGAGAGAGAGAGGAAGAGAGGGAGAGAGAGAGAGAGAGAGAGAGAGAGAAGAGGAGAGAGAAAGGAAGAGAGGGAGGGAGAGAGAGAGAGAGAGAAGAGGAGAGAGAGAGAGGAAGAGAGGGAGAGAGAGAGAGAGAGAGAGTTCCGCCCATGTACACCCAGGCCTCAATGCTCACCTTCCGCCACCGGCGCGTAGACAGGAGGTCCCACCACGTGCCGCTGCAAGCCACAAGCCCGGGGCCCGCGGACATGGCACCCTCCACATCATGCAGCCCCGCTCCGCAGGCCACCTGGTCTCACGTTTGGTGCTGGGTCTTGATCACTCCATGGCAGAGGACATACCAGTGCACACGGCACCATCGCAGGCTGCACACCCGCTCAGCCCAATGGGTGCCACCAACTCTGGCATCCCGGAAGCAAAGCCACGGGGCGGTAGGCCCGCGCTGCCCGCTGGCTCTGGCCTACACTGCGGTCCAGCAGGGCACACAAAACCTGAGCTGTCCGGACCGCCAGGACGGGGCATCATCGCAGGCTGCACACCCGCTCAGCAGCTCAAGGTGCCACTGACTCAGTGCACCCAAAGTCACCGTCCCGTGGCGGGGCGCCTGTGCCGCCGCAAGGCCTCTGGTGCCACTAACCCTGTGCAACCCCAGTCTGCGCCACGTGGTGGTAGGCCCGTGCCGTACTCACTAACCCTGTGCGCAGCACCTCATGGGCCCTATATGAGTGCGAACCGTGGGGCGTCCGTCATCCAGTCACCACCGGAAGAGGGGAATGTGACGTCGTCGGACCCTTATGTTGGCGGAGTCACATGGCCTGTGACGCCTGTGCCGGATGGGTGTGGTGTGTGTGTAAACCTGCCCTCAGGGAGTGGCTGTGACATGCTGACGACTAGACCAGTGACCTGCACACCACCAGCGAGTACGGCTGCGACGGGTAGCAATGAGGGCCCCCCCTCGGTGCGTAAGCAGAGTGGACTGGCCTGCCGTACGCCCGACCAGCGCAGGGCTTGCAACAATGACTCGTGGGCTCTGGGCGTGGTCCAGTCCATGTCCGGACAAGGAAGTGACTGATGCGTGTGCCCTGCTGCAGTGTTCACGAAACCCGCCACACAAGTTGCAATGTCGCACCCCCTTACTGGCATCCCACAGGATGAACATCATTGACGCAAGGGTAGGCTAGGCCTGGGCGGAAAACTACGCTACGCTCGCGTAGTTTGCGCAACTACGCGCTACGCGAATTGCACGTAGCAAAACGCGTAGCGTAGCAGGCATTTTTGCTTGCTCGCGGTCCTCAACGTCAAGTTGGCGACCGCGAGCGAGCAAAATGGCATCCCGGCGAGATTTTTTCCTCGTTCGCGATCAGCAACATCAAGATGCCGATCGCGAGCGTGGAAAATAAACCTCCCGGCGAGATTCTCAACGCGGGGAGGTCAGGTTTCTCATTGCGAGTGGTCGCGTATGCTCGCGACCGCTATGCGTTGAGAAACTGCCGCCGAGTACAAATCTACTCGAGTGGCAGAAAACGACCGCTTGCACTGTGCAAGATGCCGTTGTAATGATTGCACAGTGCGGACAAGCATCCGGCACTGTGCAATCATTGCGAACAGCATTTCCTACCGCACTACGCAGTTCGCGTAGTGCTACGCATAGCTCGCGTAGTGCGAAGTGCACTTCGCGTAGCTACGCGTAGCGCTACTACGCAAACTACGCCCAGGGTTAGGGTAGGCACTGTCCCCACATTGATCCACACATCCACACAGGAATGATGTAAGACATTACACAGCAGTGCGTCACTGGATGTTTATTTGCACATCCAGTGCAGTCATGCAGCTGGAGCGGTACAGGGCAATGCCGAGCACACCACACAATATGGGCCCGTGGAGGGCCAGCCAGTGTCCATCCCGGGATGATTTGTACTGCGGAAGAGGAAGGGTACAGTCTGCAGTCTGTCCACCGTGTCATTGGTCATCAAACAGCATGTGGCAGTCCATGTCGCTGTCCAAGGTGAGTGCCTCGGAGTGTATCGGGGGTCAGTGGTAGGTCTTGAGGCCATGTGCGGCACCAAGCAGAAACAGGCAAGGTGGCGGTAATGGATCCTGGTGCCTGGTCCTCCTGACCACAGTCCCATCCACGTCCTCGTCCCCGGGTGTGTGCCCTGCCCCACCTGTGGGTGTTGCAATGCCGGCTGCGGGACTGTGTGCCACTGACTCATCAGGGGCCGGAGGAGGATTGTCGGCCGCACTGTGTGGCAGTGACACATCAGGTGCCGGAGTGGATATGCCTGCCGCACTGGGAGGCACTGACACACCAGGGGGCGGAGATGTGGATGGTGTGGGGGCAGCAGCATTCATCATCGCCACGCCTTGTGGCAGCAATGCCATGACGAGGACATGCAGGGCACGGTAGATCCCAGCTACATTTCGCTGATGTTCAGCGGCTGCTGCCATCCTTTCCCCCTCCATCTGCACCATGTCCTCCATGAGCCTCCGCATGTGTGCCAGTTCAAGGCTGGCATCGCTGGGGCCACTGTGAGCGGACAGGTATTCTTCCCTCCGCGTCATGACTCCAGAGATGTCAGTCAGGGCTCGCTGGAGACCATGGGGTGGACATAGACACCCAAGGATGGCGTCCAGTTTGTTAGCCATGAGCTCAAACCCCACCCGCACCTGCTCGGCCGTCTCCCTCTGGCCCTCCAGCACACAGCGTTTGAAGGCCATTTGTTGTTCCTGGGGGTCTTGGGAGGGTGCCGGGGCTGTGGGTGCCTCCTGCTGGGTGGTTTGGCTGGTGGGTGGGGTCTCATGGATGTAGCTGGGCTGCCCTGATCCTGGAGGTGAGTTGCGGAGGTGGTCAATGAGGTCCTGGATGGTTTGGATGTCGATGCTGGTGTTGTCCTCCTCCTCGTCATCAGTGAAGAGTGGCTGTGACTGCTCTGCAGGAGGTGTTGAAGTTGCCCCTGCGATGTGAAGGGGAGTTGGTGTATTACAATGTGTCCACATGTATGTAGCCGCATGGTACAGGTTGACATTCAGACAGCATGGCATTGTACATTGTGACAGTGTGTGGGTCTGGGCGAGGACCCAGAGTGATTGTGGGTGTGCACTGTGCCCTGCTTGCTTGTGCATGTGTGCCATTGTGGCCATCTCCCCCCGTCCCCCCAGTACCTGGTGGTCACTTACCCTGTTGCGGTTGTGTTGTGTCCTGTCGAGCAGTGTCCGGTCCCCCGACTCCGGCCACAGTCTCCACACTGATGACTGTCGACACCAGCTCCTCCATGTCATCCAGCTCCAGCTGTGGCGCTGGGCCCCCACCTCCAGTCTGCGTTGCTGCCTTCAGGTTGGCAGAGAGTTTATCCTTGGTCTTCCGCTTGATGTCATTCCATCGCCTCTTGACCTCGTCCATTGTCCGCTTGTGCTCTCCGACGGCATTCACCTTATCGACGATGTCCCACCATATTCCATTTTTGGTGCCCAATGACACGTTGGAGGTGACGAAGAGTTGTTGATGGTGTTCCATCACCTCCGTGACTATGATCCTGTTCGCCTGCGGACTGATCTTGGTCTTCCTGGTCTTCTTGTCATTGCCCTTCCCTGTCCCAGAGGTCCCAGGCTGGTCGTCCGGGGTGCTTGTGGGGTTGCGCTCGTCCTCTGCGCCTGCTCCGGCTGCCTCCATGGTGCTTGTGTGTTGGTCAGTTTGTGTGTGGGTGTTTTTTTATGCTTTTATGGAGGTTTTCGATGCCTAACACACAAGATGATGGACGGATTGCTGCACATTGGCAAACATTCACCCCCAGTCACACATCTGGGTTTAATCCATCGTTATTTTGCTTCACCACGCCACCCCAGTTCAGGCATAGCCATATGCAAATCAGTCTTGACCCTGTGCCTCATGGGAACAGTCCAGACCGAACTGCCAAGCCATGTCTTCCCTGGACCGGAATCAAGCATCCTAGGACCGGTTTCAGGCTATCAGCCTTCATCAGCCAGGATAGCTTGACTCCAGTGGCGTAGTGAGCACAGGACCCACGTCTGGGCATACCCTTCCCACTTAGGGCGAAATGCAAAACACACAAGATGATGGACGGAATGCTGCACATTGGCAAACATTCACCCCCAGTCACAGATCTGGGTTTTTGATGCCTCCCAGGTGTGTGTTGCAGGCCTGGCGCTGCTTGTCGCTGGTTTCCTCATCGCACTTTGGCCCATCGCGTGTTTTTTGGTGTTGTGGTTTGTATTTTTATCTCTATCGTGGTGGTTGTATCGCGGACTTTGTCCGCGTTTCGGCAGACTATCGCATGGTACCGCCTTGTTGTGAATTCCACATTGACACTGGGTTATTTTCCCGTGATAGGCTGCGTTATTGAAAGTTGCGTTACGCTACTCTTGCGGTAGTTATCACACGTTCTTGTGAACATACCCTTAAGTGATTTGCCCAGAATCACAGGATGTGGAGTCAACCCAGAGGCTCGAACCTTGGTTTCACACCAAGTAAGTCCTTTTTGGCTTTTTAATGTCAGGAATTACTCAAAATAAAAGTCAAACTTGCAATGAGGAAGTCACTGATTAATATTTCTTAAAAATCTCACTTCCAGCTGTAAATCATCATATCTGTCAATTCACCCGGTGTCACCGCGTGACACACGATATTGGCTGTCATCGCACGGTCTCCCGGTTAGGTGCTGATAACACAGGGTGGCAGGGAAACAAGCTAAAAACCACTGTAAATAGTGGTTTTCCAGCTCATTTTCTGAGGCAGTGGACTGCTGACGTCCATTAAGAGGTGGGAAAACACCCCTGGACATCGGCACCAGCCTAAACAAGCTTTTTTTTTTTTTTTTGAGTGATGGGGTGGGGTCAAAAGTGCCTTGTAGGTACTTCCCGGGATGAGGCCCCATCCCCATCTCACATGGTGAGATTGTTCTTCAAGTTGGCAGGTATGAATCATCAAACATATTTTTAAACTGCAAAAAGTCACATTTTTGACTTGATCATCTTCCTGAAACGGTGTGTGTGACAGATATATGGAACTGTAGAACCCAGTGCTGCTGGAGAGTCAGATGAGGGGTTAACATCAGCTGGTGTCAGGGAAAAGTGGCGGGTGGGGTAGCGCGGACGGGGAAGGGTGCGGTGACGTCAACAGCACACAAAAAAAAAGAACTTACCTGCCGCTTGCCACATCGCAGCTCTTCAGCTTCTCTGCAGCACAGGCTGAGGCTCCCAGACACCCCTACGGCCAATCCAGATGTTGCTCTCATACTGCTGGCAGCTCATGCGCCAGGATTGGCCTGAATGCGCTGGATTAGTCTAGACTGTGCCTGCTGTCTCCAACCCGGCAACGCAGCTCGGGTGGGAGACATCTCAGTGCGCATGTTGGTTTGGCCGTCCTAGGACGGCCTGCTAAACCCACATGCGCACTGAGCAGCAGTGCCCACCACTCCTTTCATGGCCGTCATCACAATGGCCCCGTCTCCTTGACTTGCCCTATGAAGTAAAGTAAAATAAAATGATAATAAACCTGAGTTATTATCACTTTATTTTACAAGTTTTGCATCTGTGCTGGCGGGGGGAGGGGCAACGCTCCTCCACCTTAACAGAGAAGCTGCCGCTGGTTAACATGTCAGCCTGTGAAGACGGACCCACCTTCAACCAGAGCTCTACTAGCTGAGGGATTTTTTCACTACAGTGTGTAAAAGAAACAGATTGCAATGGTCACCTCAAACAACTATGGACTTTTATTTTTTTCATTGAGATCATTTTCTCCCAAAAACATTGACGTGCTTAGATTAGGAAACAGTTGAGATGGGCCGGACTGGCCCATAGGCAGTGCTTTAAATGGGAAAAGAAAAGTGCAGGTTCTCACCAAATTGAGATATGAACGAGAGGGCGAGCGAGGAGGCTGGTTTAGGGGTGCGGACATGGGGCGGGGCTACCAGGAAACAATTACTGGGAATGGCGTGTTATTTAAATGGCGATTCATAGTGTGGTAGCGCACTGTCATTTAGAGACAGCACATTTTATATTGATATGACCACTTCATTTGCACAGACATGCAGTTTTACTGATAAAACTATACAGCACACCGATGATAATGTGTGGAATGGTGTTCCAGCCAGTGGCATAGCCAGCGTGTTATCATCCTGAGTGCAAGGAAGGAAACAGGCCCCTGTTTGATCTGAGAAATACTGCAAAAGCCCCCTAGGCCTCTGTACCACTGCACTAATGGAAGATAAGCCCATGGTTCAAGAGAATATTTTTCATTTGCACATCACCCAGTAAAGTATCATGCTTTTTTATGATCCTATTAAATTCTTCCATGACCCTTCAGAATCATAAAAGAACTGCTTCATTTGTCCTTTCCTACTTCTAATGTTGAAATATTTGTACAGTTAATTGATAGGTTTTCACATTTTGTTGTGTCTTATTAACCTGGGGTTAACAGCGCAACATAAATGTAAAAACAAAAGTAAAGAAATCAGCCCGACAATAATACATGAGATTGTGCTCACTGAGCACCAGCATTGGCCTCGCTGAAAGTGGTGAGTCCAACTTACCCTTTTAAGGCTTTGGAGAACTCTGCAGCAGGCGCTGCATGGGTGGAGGGCCAAGCAGCTGCAGGAATCGAGTCCTGGGTCCTCAACGGGAAATCTGATGCTTGCTTGCTGGGTCCCAGATGGTGCTGGATGCAAGAATCCGGTCCTGGGTCCCTGGATGGCACTGGAGGGAAACCTGCTCAGTAGGTGCTGCTCTAGTGGCGTAGCAAAAGGGGGCACTAGTTTTGGGGGCACCCCCTCCGCGCTCTTACCTGCGGCCTTCGCGGGGCGGCAGCTGAGTAAATCGCCAGCACCCCCCACCCTGCTCTTACACACGGCCATAGGTCTATAGGTCTAGCTACGCCACCGTGCTGCTCCCGGCTGCCCCTCGTTGACCATCCTCACTGCTGTATGGCAAAGAAGGAAGGGAAAGCCATCTCAAACTGTATTTCAAAGGGCTTCCCTTCCTTCCTGCCACACAGCGACCTGTTTGGTGATGTCACACATTGTGCTGATGCCAACGTGCTTGTCACTGCCAGTGTGAAATGGTAATCATGTGAGCATGCGCCGCAGAGTAGAAATGCTGTGTATGCTCACATGATCACCATTTCTTTGGGAAATCCCGACATGCTGCAGGGAGTACAGGTACTCTCCCCAGGCACGGAGAAGTTCCGGTACTCAACGGCTAAGAAATGCCGGTACTTAGTACCAGTGAGTACCTCTCCATTTAAAGCACTGCCCATAGGGCAACCTAGCAGTGCCCATTGAGCTGATATGAAAGGTCAAAGTCAGTGTGTGCGGGCAGTTTTTCTGGCTGTTTGTGGGCCTGTTTTATGGTCTGCTAGGCGGGGTTTTACTGTTCATTTCCCAAATATTAAAACAATCGTTGCCTGAAGCAAGCTCAAATCCACACAGTCTTCCCCTCCTTGCAAAACACTTATGCAGCGTGTTGAGTTCAAAACTGCCCCAATGTGCTTACATGGGCCACTTTTTAGCTATCTGATTCACTATTTTCTGTCCTAGTCCGTCCCTGGATGCAAGATGTGCAGGCATTCATTTTGCTGTTTCCTTGCAAAGGTTTTCTCAAGTGCTTGTTGTTTACAATCTTCCAGATGCGTTGCGTCAAATTCCATGACACGCTAAGTAAATGCTTGGGCGATACCTCCTCATTCTGGCAACGCCTTGTATATGCATGCGCAGTGGACCCTCAGCCTTGCTCCTGAGGTTCTACCTACACAGTCGAGCAGTAGAAGCATTACTAGTTTATTGCATAGAGGACCTCAGGGATTTGGAGGCTGTCGCCTCATCTGCCCATCCAGGAATAGGGTTGCCACCCGGCCTCTTTTCTACCGGCACGATTGGTATTTTACTGTCCCCGGCTGTACAAAAAATAAGCAAAATCACCTAAAGCCGGTATTTTTAGCCCTCATCTGTACATAACAACAAATCTGCATTAATGATCCCTGAGTAATAACTAAAGTAAATGCAGAGAGAAAAGTCATGTTACAAATGATACATCTCGATTTTATTCATAGTCAAATTAGTATCATGTCCAGACCTTTGCACGCTCTTAAAACTACAACAAATGGCCGATTTTATTCTTTTGGAAAGGCTGCAACTCTATCCATGAAACACAATCACACACCTATGCAAAGTCCTGGGAGCACTTCATAATGCAGTCTTGCGCCACATTAAGGGGGAAGCAGGTCTAAAGAACTGTATTGAGGGATAAAATGTTGAGCTGCACTGCGCAGGTATGATAGCTAATGTAGGGTGACCAGATTTTGAGAAGCAAGAACCGTGACATCCAAGACATAAAAGTAGGACTAAAGCCTTTAGGCTTACTTCTATGTCTGGCCTGTCACGTTTTTTGCATAGCCTTGTACATTTCTAGCTCGTGCACGCACACATATTTGCAAGACTACGTTTATTAAAATTAGCAACAGCAGGACCTTCACCGTGAGCCTCCCATCCTCGTCCTCACTCTGTCTCACCTCTGCTGGGAGCATGCAGCTGAACTCCTTCTGTTGTGCTTGTAAGAAAAGATAAATTGCATACATTATTTCAGACTTTAGAGGCGCCAGTGGAAATGAGAGCATGTGTTTCAATTCTGCTTTGTAGGATGACTTGACCTTTGTCCCTAAAACTGGGACATGTATTTAAAATTAAGAAAACTGTTGGGACGCCGGAGAGTCCTCTGGAAAATTGGGACTGTCAGGCAAAATCCAGGATGCCTGGTTACCTTAAGTTAATGGTGCTGGTAATAGAACTTCTAGTAAGTTGCCACAGTGGCGGTGCGTCCATTGGGGCGCTGGGGCGTTGCCCCACTAATGCCACATGGCCCCATTCGCATTACAAATCTACAACTAGTTAACGAGTAGACACTGGCGCTAATTCCTGGGCGGTCACCGGGCCACGCCCGAGACAATCAGGAAGCTGTAGGGGGGTGGGGCTACGGCAGCACTCAGAGTCAGCACTCAGCAGGGTTTGGCTGACAGTGACCCAGCGCACTAAGCGCAGCGCAGCAGCAATAGTAGTGCGCATGTTCGGTTTTGGGCTGGTCGTTTTTACGACCAGCCCGAACATGCGCACTAGCCTTCCCTTTAGGGGAGCGAGGGTTGCTTCATGCCGCAGCCCCCGGTCTCCTAATGGGCGGGGAGTCTCCCTGCTCAAGCCAATCCTGCCGCAGCTGGAGCAGCACCAGGATTGGCTGAGAGGCACGTTCACCGCGCAGTATGAGAGGCATAATACAGGCATTGGGTGCCGCGCGTGGGTGGCACCTGGTGGAAACGTATGGCCAATCACTGTGGCTTATGTGAAGCCATGCAGACAGTGATTGGCCATTTCCTTCATGATGACGTCCGTGATGTGACGTGGTCACAGCAGACGCGCCACACACACGACACGACACACCTCGTGTTCTTCAGTGCCTGACTGTGCCTAAGTGTCTACTACTGTACTGCTCGTCGTCCTCCTGGCTGGTGCTCGGGTCACTCACCAGATTGACGTCACGTAAGTCAAGTGTGCAATGCATTTATTTTATTTCCTTTGCTCTGTGTCTGTGTGTGTCAATTCAATTCATTTATAATGCGTAAGATCATGATGATCATCAAGGGTCCGCCAAAAGAGAAGGCTGTGCCTCCCGCTGCGCTTACTCTAATTTATATTTTGGTCTGTAATGCTTTGTGGGGGGAAAAAATGAATTAATTAAGCAAAGAGGGATTTACGGGAGAGAGTGTTCTCTGGGCCTCACCTCACCTCACCTCACGGTAAACCTAGAAAACATTTTGGGGAGTTCGCAAAATGCATGGCAGGCCTAGGCCACAAATTCGAAAGTACTAAGAAGCCTTGACTACTGAGTACAAAATCTGTACGTGAAATGGGGGCAGCTCCTGCCATCCGGGGGACGTCCCCCGGATGGCAGGAGCTGCCCCCGTTTCACATACAGATTTTGTACTCAGTAGTCAAGGCTTCTTAGTACAGTAACGTGTACCAGTACGGCTCAGCAGAAGCCACGGTGACACAGCTCGGTATTTGCCTGGCTGGCTGGCTGGCTTAGAAAACCGCACGGCGCAGCACAGAACTGGCACTTCTTAGATGAAAGCAGCCCCTGCGAGAGAGAGCACAGGACAGGACCAGACAGTCCACTGAGTCCAGCAGTCTTCAGCAGCAACAGGCGCTCGGAGACAGAAAGTAGTGAAGTGTCAGCACTTAGCCGAAGTCAGTGGCTGCTGTTAGAGTACGGGTCCGACTCCGGGAGCGGCGCCTCTCAGAAGGAAGAAGGCACTGTGCGAGCCCTGGCACTTCTCAGCAGGAATCAGGCAGTGATGGGGGAGTCACTTCTCAGCAGGAATCAGGCAGTGATGGGGGAGTCACAGGCTAGCAGGAGCTCGCTGCCTACTTTGGAGCTGGGGATCGGGGTTCGGTGTGTAAGTAATGTAAGTTACATTACACATTAGGAAAGATTCATTTTTTGTTAGGCACGGTCGGGGAGATAAGTGATTTGCCCAGAATCACATGATGTTGAGACAGTTGAGTCGACCCCGAGACTCGAACCCCGATCCCCAGCTCCAATTTAAAAGTAGGCAGCGAGCTCCTGCTAGCCGTATTGTAACTGGTGCTCAATTAAAGCACTCCAATATGAACTCGACCGGAAGATATTGCCAATATCTATAATGTTATATATCCCAGGGACCAGGCCGGTCGGACCGTTCATCTCTGGATAACCCAATGACCTCCCATGCCGCTCCTCCCTCAGATTCTTATCTTTACCGTTCGGCCACTGCGTTACTCTTGGTGCTCACCACCATGCAGCCCCCCCACAGCTTATACGTACCAACAGGGCAGGCACACACCACAAAAGCACAACCCTAGACCAAGACATAAAACAGACAGAACAAGACGTGGCCTCCATTCACAAATTTTGTTTCAAGATATTTTGCAGTAGTCTTCCATCACAAGCAGTCATTAGGGGTAGAATGGCGTACATTCAGCACAGCAGTACTGTGTGTACACATAGATGACACATACACACATGCACCCCTTCCTCCTGTCCCACTCTTAGATGCGGTGTGCGCTGCCATCTGTCATTGCTCTTTCGTACAGCACTCTGACTGACTCATTTATGAATGAGAGCCGTTTCTACGACGCTGTTATATAGCAACAGGCCTCGCCTCAGTCTCTTTGTAGTAGGAAGGGGGAGGTCAACATTTTTGTTTTCACAGTGTTCTTTGGGAATAAAAGGTTCAAACTATGAAAAATAAATAAAAAACGAAATAAAGCAAGTCCGAGTGTTCGCAAAGTGGCTACATTGATTTTATTCACACCCAAACATATTAGCGCTACTTTACAGAGTTTGCCAGTAAAGCAGTACTTTTGTTTTCTTGTCGTTTTTTTGAACAGCATTGTTTTCCCGTGTGGGGAAGTGCACCAATCGCGGGGTACTGCAATGACTGATTGATGGGTGGATTAGTAACCATGTTCTTCCTGCTTACATTTCACATGCTTTACTAAAAGCAAAGTAATTTACTTTGCTTTTTCCAGGATGTTGGTACTTTTTATTTAGGCAGCATATTGCTCTCTTGTCTAGTGCGTAATTTGAATGGAGTTGCAAGTATATTATGGTTCTAAAAGCACTCGCTACCACCTTCCTGGCCTGTAGCAATTTTCAGAAACAATAAAAATGTCATGATAACGCTGATGGTTAATGTTTTTCCTAGAGAGAGATCAGAGTTTTGTCTAGTGGAAGTTTTGACTCACGGAAAGGTAGCGCAGAAGGTTAATGTGCCTGCTGCAAAGAACATGTACTTGAAGCGGATCACAACATGCACATGATGTAAATAGGTCAGTGAGTCTCTGCTTTTGTCAGAGAGATCCTTTTGTTACTTGCAGTTTGTGAGTTAAAATCCTAACATACAACAGTGAGCTATTAACGGTCATCTAAGAGCTGCATGCAAACTGCAAGGTAAAAATTAGAGCGTTATGTTTTTTCCCCAGTCTTTGTTTGATTATCCTAATGTTTCAAAAATAAAGTGTTATATTTTTATTTTCAGCACCTGGTAAAGCGTGACAAGTTGACAACCATTACCTAATTTTTGGGCAATTTTGGGCGAAGAACAAGAGGCCCCAACCTCCTTTGCTGCTCTTTCACCCGGCTACAACTCCAGCAAACACCAGTGTTAAAGGTAAGGAAACTGATGCTATATTTTTTAGATTGGAGTTAGGGCTATGTATGTGGTCACTCTACATGGTGGTTGGGGTGGGTGCACATTTTGAACATTGTAGCCTCAGTGGATGGAATTTACTAATAGCCTTAGCCCTGTGCTTTGGGCAATAACGGTTATTAAAGGCACTATCTATCCCTTGCCTTGTTAAAGGCCCTCAACTTCAAGCAGTGTCTGTTTCAGTGCCTTCAGCAACCAGTATGGCACACAGAGGCAGCAGGCAGTAAGGCTGTATTTTTAGCAGTCATGTTGTGCAAAGGGGAGCTGTTGGAGATATATTGCGATAATGCACAAGATATATGTATTTATACTGAAATTTGATATTATTGCACCAAACCTTATACGCTGTACTTTGATTATTGACAGGTTTCTTTAATATTGGTAAGGCCAGCTTCGGCATGATGAATACAGTAGAACAGCAAATTGCAAGGCCATTCTTTGGACAGAAACTTGAAGAGAAACTACATATAAAGGAATTAGGACCTGATCGGCCTGACCTAAAACTACAACAAGTTACCCAGGACAGAGGAAAAACTGACAAACGTACATTCTCAAACACTTGGTACACAAAAGCTGATTGGCTTACAGGGTGCGCATCAAACAATTCTCTGTTCTGCTTCCCTTGCTTGCTGTTTAGTGGTGGTGACATGTCTTGGACAAAACAAGGAGTGATAGACTTGAAGCATTTGTCTGACAAAATAAAGAAGCATGCACACATAAGAAACCATATGGAAAACCTGATGAGACTGGGAATGTTGGGAGACACACCGATTGAGCACCACATAAGCGATGCATACCGACAAACAATACATAAACACAATGAAGCAGTTGATAAGAATAGACACATACTATCAAAAATAATTGATTGCATTCATTTCTATGGTGCTTTCGAACTGGCATTGCGAGGCCATGATGAATCTGAAAGTTCCTCAAATCCTGGAATATTCAGAGGCCTTGTGGATTTAATAGCAAGCATAGACAAGGAAATGGAAGCACATTTAGCAAGTGCTACAGTCTTTAAGGGCACCTCTAAAACGATACAAAATGAACTCCTTGAGTGTATGCTAGGAATTCTGAGAAGCCATATTGTCCAAGAGGTGCAAAACACAGACTTTGTGGCTATTCAGGCTGATGACACCACTGATGTGGCCACATAAACACAGTCCGTATTAGTCTTTCGGTACCTTGAACCCATTGAGGTGAGTTTTTGTCCAATTTGGGGCTATACTGTATAGGGAGTTAGAGGGCATAATTCACTACTGGTTTCCTGATAGTATTTATAAGTAAGATCTTTATTTGCTCTACTCCCATTAGGTATTCGTCAACAGCAAAAATATAATAGTTCTGAATAGAATATACCTGGTTAAAAACTAAATCCGTCACGAAGGTCTTGAAGGATCCTTAGTCCTTGTGACATTATTCGCCATCAGCGGTAGGTACAACGAAAGAGGACCTGTTTCTAAGTAGTTATAAATGGTACAGCATGACCATATTTATTTAGTTATGGGTTATGTATTTCAGGTTTGAAAGGACTCGATATGGCTGTTTAACAACTTTGAAAGAACTACTTATCTTCAGTGTTGTATTCAAAAGGTGGGTATTACACTCACGAAATGAGAAGCTTAGCTATAAAGAATACGGGCCAATACTTTTTTGAAGGATTAGGCCAACTAAACCCAATTATATTCTGGGTCTATATTAGTGCCTATTATAATAATTGTGGCACTGTATTGTGTTTTTGGTGGAATGAAAGTGGTACATCTTTTATGAGTTGGGAACCCCTGAAACAATTGTATAAACACAGTGATAAAATATTCCTATGAATGAGTGATGGTGGCCCTATATGTTTTTTATATTTTGTGGACTGTTCCTCCTCTTTTGGTTTTTGAATGAGCTAATACACCCTTTTTCTGGATTTATTAAATTTGATAATAAAATATTTATGTTTGTAATAGTGTGCCGTTTTGGCCCCCAGTAGAAAAGTGATTAATGATATATGCATTGTGTGTCATGATTTTGTGTATTTATGTTTTTAATTAGGTTTATGAATTTTATACTATTCATCTGAGAGACGACTATTGTTCAAAGTCCTGATGAAGGTGGTACCCCAATAAGTTTATACCACCGAAACGCGTCGACGCTTTTTGTTTTATATGTGTTACATCTGAGGAACTCCTTCATGTCTAACGTTATTATGAATAATTAGACTGATGTTTGTTAATATATGGATTCCCTCTGGAGTAACTTTATTATGATGATCTGAATGCTGGAAGCACGCCAAGATCACCGCCTTACTCAAGAAACCCAAGGCAGACCCCAAGGACCTCAAGAACTTCCGACCCATCTCTCTGCTCCCGTTCCCCGCGAAGGTCACCGAGAAAATCGTCAACAAACAACTGACCCGCTACCTCGAGGAGAACAACATCCTGGACCCTTCCCAGTCCAGCTTCCGCAGCAACCACAGCACCGAAACCGCCCTCATCGCCGCCACCGATGACATCAGGACCCTGCTAGACAACGGAGAAACAGCAGCCCTCATCCTCCTGGACCTATCAGCCGCCTCGACACGGTCTGCCACCACACACTACGAACACGCCTTCACGATGCCGGGATCCAAGAGAAGGCCCTGGACTGGACCACATCCTTCCTCTCCGGCAGAACACAAAGCGTCCGCCTCGCCCCCTTCCGATCCAAAGCCACCAAGATCATCTGCGGCGTACCCCAGGCTCCTCCTCAGCCCAACGCTGTTCAACATCTACATGGCACCCCTCGCCCACGTCGCCCGACAGCACAACCTCAACATCATCTCCTACGCCGACGACACCCAGCTGATCCTCTCCCTCACCAAAGACCCTCACACCGCCAAAGCCCACCTCCACGAAGGAATGAAGGCCGTCGCCGAATGGATGAGTACCAGCCGCCTGAAGCTGAACTCGGACAAGACGGAGGTCCTCATCCTTGGTTCCAACCTTCAGCATGGGACGACTCCTGGTGGCCAACATCACTGGGAACAGCCCCGACACCCACCGACCACGCACGCAACCTAGGGGTCATCCTCGACCCCACCCTCTCCCATGACTAAGCAGGTCAACGCCGTTTCCTCATCCTGCTTCAACACCCTCCGAATGCTCCGCAGGATCTTCAAGTGGATCCCCACCGAAACAAGAAAAACAGTCACCCAGGCCCTCGTCACCAGCAGGCTGGACTACGGAAACACCCTCTACGCAGGAACGACGGCTAAGCTCCTGAGACGGCTGCAACGCATCCAGAACGCGTCTGCACGTCTTATCCTCGACATCCCCGACGCAGCCACATCACACCCCACCTGAGAGACCTGCACTGGCTCCCTGTCAACAAGAGGATAACCTTCAAGCTCCTCACCCACGCACACAAAGCACTCCACAACTCCGGACCAGCCTACCTCAACAGACGACTCAGCTTCTACACCCCCACCCGCCAGCTCCGCTCCACCAGCCTCGCCCTCGCCACAGTCCCCCGCATCCGGAAAACGACCGCCGGCGGCAGATCCTTCTCCCACCTCGCCGCCAAGACCTGGAACACCCTCCCCACCAACCTTCGGCAGACCCAAGACCTACTGGCCTTCAGAAGACTCCTCAAGACCTGGCTCTTCGATCAGTAGCAGCACCACCCCCCTCTTCCCCCAGCGCCTTGAGACCCTCGCGGGTATGTAGTGCGCTTTATAAGTGACATGATTGATTGATTGATTGAATTGTTCACATCTTGTCTGTCTCTAGTTTATTGTTTTTATTGTTTGGATTATATTATTTCACACATTTCATAAATGTTATGTTTTTAAATTGTATTTTTATTGAAGCCTAATGTCTGAATAAATATTTCCCATTTTTACATTGAGCAAAGTGTTTTATCCTTGTGTGGATTACAATTGGTTTTTGGGTTCATTTGTGGTGGTTCTATGCGAGCTGTGTGGATGTTTGAATATATGAGGTGTACATAGCAGAATATACTCAGTTGAAAGGAGATCTTTAGCAGTTCCAAGAGAGTCTCTTTGTTTCTTTACTTGCGGTACCCTGTCTCTTGGCAAGTGGGGTCGCTCCCTTGTTTTTTATATATTTTATATAGGTACCTTGACAAAGACAGTAAAGTTGTGGAGAGGTTCTATGGTTTCGCACATTTAAGAGACTCTAGTGCAGAAACCATTACTTCAACTATACTGCGTGAACTGAACTTCATTTTTCCAGAGCTACCTCAAAGAAAAAACCTTATCGCACTAAGCTATGATGGTGCGTCCGTAATGAGTGGAAGCCTTGGTGGAGTACAGAAAAGAATTAGAGATGTGTACCCTAATGCTCATTATGTACACTGTTACGCCCACCAACTTAATCTTATTATGCAACAGGCAGTATCAAAGATCTCCGAGACACGAATTTTCTTTCAGGATGTAGGAGGCATGGCAGCATTCTTCTCACGTTCCCCCAAAAGAACGGAAGCACTTCAGGAGATTGTGGACAAAAGGCTTCCAAGGGGATCATCAACTCGTTGGAACTTTAACATACGTACAGTCAACCTAATCTATCAACATAGGGAGGACCTTGAGAAATGTTTCGACGCCATAGAAGCCAATGAAACCTTTGATTACAAAAGTCAGAATGAAGCCCGTGGCTTTGCTAGAACACTACAAGACAGAGAGTTTCAGTTCTTTCTGTTTTTATTTCATGTTAATGAAACTTGTAGAGCGCAGCTGCTGCCCAAAGGCGTCCTGGCGCTAAGCACTACCTGGTGGGTGTCCTAGGAGGAGGATTGTACAGAGAAAAGCCAGGTTTTCAACCCCTTCCTAAATGAAAGGAGATCCGTGGCCTTTCTCAGATGCACAGGAAGATCATTCCAAGCCCTGGCGGCACAGTAAATGAAACTCCTGCCACCCCAACTGGCTTTCTTAACTCGGGGGATAGTCACTAGCTTTGCTTCCGAGGAACGTAACATTCTTCCAGGAACATACCAGAGTAGTCGATTTCTCAGGTAGACTGGGCCACTGCCCACCAAGGCTTTAAAGACCATGCACAATGCTTTAAACCGTGCCCGTTGTTTCACTGGAAGACAGTGGAGATCTCGAAGACCCTTTCCCACTGAGACGAACCTGGGAGTGCCCGTTAGCAGTCTTGCTGCCGCATTTTGCACAGTCTGGAGTCTATTAAGATGTTTCTTTTGTAAAATCAAATACAGACCGTTGCAATAGTCCAGTCGTGACAAGACGAGCGCCGTGACTGCTGTCCTAAAGTTATCTTTAAGAAGAAATTCTTTTATTTTTCTCAACTTTCTGAGAAGAAAGAAGCTGGTAGAGACCACCCCGCTAACATGATCACCAAAGGTTAGTTTATTATCCATCACCACACCCAGGTTCTTTGCATTCGTGGAGGGGGCTGGAGGTATACCCATTTCCTCTAGCCACCAATCAGGTGACCAGAGGTTGACATTATTCCCAAATATCAAAACCTCAGTTTTACCGGCATTGAGCTTTAGGCAATTGGATGCCATCCAGCCTGCAACGGATTTCATGCAGTCATGACATCTCAGGCTGGTCTCAGCTTCTTTGCCCGGCTGAAGGGACAACACAATTTGAGTGTCGTCTGCATAAGACGTCACCTGAAACCCAAAGGATCCAATCAGGGCCGCCAATGGGGACACATATATATTAAAAAGCGTGGGACTAAGAGATGAGCCCTGTGGCACCCTGCACGGAAAGGAGAACGGCTTAGACTTATTCTTGCCTAGGTCCACCGTTTGGGTTCTATCCGTCAAAAATGATTTTAGAAGGTTCCAGGCCCTGCCCTGAACCCCTGCTGTAGATAGCCGGTCCATCAATACTTCATGATGGACCGTATCGAAGGCCGCCGAGAGGTCTAACATGATCAGAATCGCAGCACCTCCTTGGTCCAAGGCCTCTCTTATTTCCTCCGATGCTTTAATCAAGGCTAACTCTGTGCTATGTTCAGCACGGAAGCCATACTGCGTGGGATCCAATGAACAAGTTAGTGCGAAAAACGTGCTGAGCTGGGTGTTCATGGCCTTCTCAATAATTTTGGCTGGCAATGTGAGGCGTGAGATAGGTCTATAGCTGTTCAGATCACTAGGGTCCAGTTTAGGCTTTTTATCAAAGGAAGAATGGAGGCCTGTTTCCACATTATGGGAAAGTGGCCCGACTCAAAAATAGAGTTAAACATAGAGGTCAGAACCGGGCCAATGATCTTGGGAAAAGTTTAATCACCGAGACTGGACAGGGGTCCAGGGAGATCCAGATCTACTCGCCATCAAGAGCTTGATAACCTCTTGAGTTTCTAGTGGTGTAAACTCAACTAGAGTAGATATAGCTTTACTTACAATAGGCTCTGCCTCGCTCTAAGGCCTCCTTAGCCCCTGATTGCTGATGACTAAAGGAGGAAAAATGACATCAACCTTTTGCCGAAAGAAAGAGGCAAGATTTTCACATGGCTCAGGGCTAGTATGTACATTTGGCCTAGTAGGAATAGTAAGTAAATTTATCGTTTTAAATAACTCTTTGGAGGAGGATTTTGCCTATTAATCTGCTCAGAAAAATAAATCCTCTTAGTTTCCACAAGTAATTTTTTGTACCCTGAGAGACTGGTTTTATAGGCCACTTTGTCACTGGCACTATAGCCTTTTCTCCAGGCTCGTTCTAGCCTCTTACAATCAGTTTTTTGCTCTTGAAGGTTCTCCGAGAACCAGGGGCTGAGGGGGTGGCCCGCTTGGGGAATACCGGCTAATCGGGACAAGTTTACTGCACGCAGCGTCAATCCATCCCGAGTAAACAGCCGCAGCCTCCTCTGCTCCAGCCGGAAGGAGGGGAGCTGTGTCTTTCAAGAGATTCCCTAAAGCGGGACTGTTGGCGTTATTCCAGGCCCTGATAGTTAGCTTGGCCCTGGACTCTGGTTTAGGTTGATAGTGAGGAGTCCGTGATAAAAACAAATAGGATGGCGGCATGATCAGTCCAGGTGAGAGGCAGGGTCTCGGAGAAGGAAAGGCAGGAGTTATTGGTAAAAATTCCGTCCCAATGTATGACCTGCTACATGTGTAGGTCCGACCACCAGCTGCTCAAGATCCCCCCCACTCATAACTAGTTTCAGCCTCATATTATCAGGATCAGTGGGTTCTTCCAAATGGAAATTAAAATCCCCCAAAACTGTAAAGGACTTAGCACAAAGTCCTTCCTCCAGGAGCGAACCAATGGCATCTAGGAACGCGCCTCTGGGGCCAGGAGGACGATAGAGAAGGATAGCCCTAAAAGTGTCATGGGGGAAATGCGTACACTAACCGACAATGCTTCACAAGCTGCATTGGAGGCTAGAAGAAAAGAGGGCACTAATGTATTGTGATATAGCACAGCCAGACCTCCGCCCTTCCTATGTGGTCTATCCAGGGTGTGGCAGAGGAAATCTGGAGGAGATGCTTTGACAATATCAGGTCCTGAAGTGTCGTCAGTCCATGACTCAGTAATAAATGCCAGCTTAATATCATACTGCTCTATGAGCAGTGAGCATTCCATGCTGTGCTTAATTAATGACCTGGCGTTAAGAAGTAAACATTTTATGGGAGCCAGTTCAATTTGTATGAGTGAACTACCTTACCTGGCTGGTTGACCAAGCATTTAATAGGATAGTCAGTGATGCAAGGGAGGGGTAGGGAGCAGTTAGAGCATAGCGTATCGTGATCCGCCGAAATAATGTCGGGCCACAGTTTGGGACAGCTCACCTTGCCACCTCTCAGATCCCACCCTAGAAGAGACTCCTCGAATATGTCTGTAAATAAGGCTTCATAGATCCAGGGGGCATGCCCTAAGCTCCGGGCCGAGCGCGGACGGGCGCAGACGGGCTTGCCTTAGGCGCGCTTTGGCGCGCCAGGCGGCGCGTTCGCTGCGCGGCTAGCGCCAGCGTGTGTTTTGTAGGTGCAGCAGGAAGCCTAGCCCGCTGACCTCCAATGGCTGCCCTGCTCCTGCGAGTACTAAACCGGTAGGAGGAGTGCCTCGTGCAACTCACCAACCCGTCAGACAGCGTGAATTTAGAACAGCTTTGAGGTAAGATAAAAACGAAAATATTTAAAAAGACAATTCAAATTCAATTTTAAGAACACATTTTACGATCGAAGACAAAGCTAAAAACGGTATAGAATCACCAGCACTTCACTAAGCACCCAGCTTGTACCCCAGGTAAACAGCGCTGCGCGGTCACGTCAGCGTGTGTTTTGTAGGTGCAGCAGGAAGCCTAGCCCGCTGACCTCCAATGGCTGCCCTGCTCCTGGGAGCACTAAACCGGTAGGAGGAGTGCCTCGTGCAACTCACCAACCCGTCAGACAGCGTGAATTTAGAACAGCTTTGAGGTAAGATAAAAACGAAAATATTTAAAAAGACAATTCAAATTCAATTTTAAGAACACATATTACGATCGAAGACAAAGCTAACAAGCATTTTCAATGCAATAGGTCTCGCATTTGTGAGAGTTTGAGCTATTGGCATTGTAAATGACAAGGCCTTTTATTTATGTATTTTGAAAGCCTGCAAGCGTGCAGAATATGCACTTTGTACTTATAGTCCTTGCTTACGAAATGCACGGCTGGCAGTAAAACAGGCACAGTTACTGACAGCCTTGCTTCTCGTAAGCAACTTCTACTATAAGTACAAAGTGTGTGTTTATGCACTGATTGCAGGTTTTCAAACACATAAATAAAAGGCATTGTCATTTACAATGCCAATAGCTCAAACTCTCGCAAATGCGAGACCTATTGCATTGCAAATGCTTGTTTTTCTGAAGCTTTTGCATGATGTTTCCACCGCTTTTAGAGGGAAGGCTTTTTATATGTACTCAGTCAGCACTGCTGTAGATAGACAATAAGCATTCAGCACCAGATAAATCAAACCAATGCCACACAATTCCACCAGACAATTCAGAGCCACACATTCCACACCACTCTACATAATTACAGTACACATAATACCACTCAACACCACATAATTCAACTCCACCGAATTGCATGCTACTCAATACCACATAAATCCACTCCACATAAATCCACTTTATAACACATAACAATCCACATAATACACTCCACACCATGCCTCATAATGCCATTCAACATGTTTTCCCTCAACACCACACTGTTCCATGATACACTATTCAACTCCACACAAATCCATTCTACACTACATAATTCAACACCAAACCACATTATTCCACTCCACAGCACAATTCCACTGCACACCACATATATTAAATTTATATCACAAAACTCAACATCGCAACACATAATTAGACTCCACTACATAACAATTCACAACACAAAATGCCATTCCACACAATTCCAATACAGTCAAAAACACCAAATTACTAGTCACATAAGACAACTGCACACCATGCCACATAATTCCACTACACAAATCCACGCCACACAACAATGCCACAACCAACCATTCCAATCCAACCCACATAATTCCACTACACACCACATACATCCACTCCTGTCCATAACACATAAGTAAGATATTTACATTTACAACACCAATACCTCTAACTCTCTCTTTTTTTTAACACCCAAACACACAGACCTGGAGTTTAGCTCCTAACTATTTGTTCTTTTTCATCACAAAAACACAACGCTATCCACACAGTTACACGCCATACAATTCAACACCAAACATTTCCAACGCTGCTTTCCAAATAGGCACTCACCATTTCAATGAAAAACTGCCTGTCCAACAACTCAATTATGGGGATGGCGGGACCATGCAGAGCAGGCAGTCCCTCAGTTTAAATAAGGTCCCATTACCGAGACTGCTTGGTTGGTCTACTAATGTAGTCACCTACCAAGATCCCGTCAGAAATATTGTTCGGCTGAGATAACAAAAAATATCCTTTGCAGAAAAGTGGAATGTTCAAGTTTATTTTTGAACACTTAATATCCTGCGTCCTGGCTACAGAAAAAATGCACTTTTCACACTAGCATCCTAAAATGCAACACTTAAAAACAAAAATAATTAGAAAATAGGACTTTGGGGCTGCCGTGCATTAGAGGAAGGGATGGGTCAGGAAGGAAAGCACACAAACAGTAGACTAGGGAGCACTGGGAAATAAGCACTTGGGTGAAAGGGACAGTTGCACACAAGCGAGGGAGAGCAACAGGGAGCACAATGGAGAGCAACAGAATACGGAGGGGAAAGAAGCACAGGCTAATTTACTAAAGTGAAAAGGGTCTTAAATTAATAATAAAAAATATAGCAAGCAAGCGATTGGTTTTGTTAAGTAGAAAAGATAATTCAAAATAGGACCGAAGAAGAAAACTGCGGCACTGGGACAGCTGCTTGCAGCCATTTTGCATTCATGCTCCTCACTCGATCCTTCACTGTGCGCGTGCCGCCACTCCCAGGTTGTCGTATAATGCGAGTGCGCCCTGGCAAGTATCTGCCGTAAGCTTATAGAACAGCCTAAGTAATTACGTAAGATATTCCTTTTGCCTGTGCTTCCTAGAAGAATGGAGTCAGCGTGATGACGATTTTATGTATAGAAAAAGCGTGCCGTGTGGCGGCCGTAAAACAAAAAATAAAAAAGCGGCCTCCGTTATCAAGTGCGGCGCCCATGCATATTAAACCAAATTAATCAAGGCACTGCGGAGCTGCGGGAGAGAGTGGACCTGGACCGGGGTCAGAGGTCTACTCGCGCTCCCCCGCAGCGGCCGCCATTAAGTAGGGTCATGGGAGGTTACAAACGCAGACAAGGCAGTACTAAGGAGGGACTACTAAGCCTATTCATGAATTAAAAGCAACCATTTAGAAAAGACAGTAACAGGAGCCAATTGAAAAGATGGGTGGATCTTCAAGTCCATACCTGAATAAAGCATGCCTCGCAGAGCAGCGAATGTGCTGCCCAGGCTCGGCCTAAAAAATTTGCAGTCTTTATCAAATTTGTTGCACAATTTACAAATCATGTACGTTGATGGCTCGGCTCGTATTAATAGTTCTTAAGAGTCAAGTCAGACTAGGAGTTCGGCTCCATAACGACTCTCCTTAATTAGATGATGGATGATATGCCCACTACTACAGCATAGAGTGTCTATACCGAGCACACACCTCAGGTCAATAGCTTCAACAATTGTATGTGAGGTAATGAATGTTTCATGTGAGAGCCCCTATGCAGCACAGGTCATTGAATGTTGCTACCCTAATGGGTGCATGGGAATGTTGGAAGGTTTCTGGTATGCAACCTTTGAGCTACTTCAACTGACGTTTTAGTTATGAAATTTTAGTTAAGTGTAATACTCCCAGGCTAGAACCATAATTGGTCACTATTGCATGAGCAAACTCATTATTTCTAGTCCTACAAAGAATAAAACGCATTGATTTATGTGGTCGGAAACTTCGGCCCGTACTCCGCACCAAGCCATACTACAATAATTACTATAACTTTGCAACTGTGCGCAGAAAAGCACCAGTGTGTAGTCAGTTCTGCCAAGTTTTGGCTGCAGTGGATGTCCTCGGTAACTTACTTGGATCCAAAAGCAATGTCCCGGAACGGGCGCTGTCATTAGGAAATGGTGCCTCTCTCCATAACAATACACTAACAAGAAAAGCAGGACATCCTCATGTCTTCTGACTACAAAACCCTCTTTGACACCACGGGCGCAACTGACCCATCCTGGCTTCAAGGTAGCCTGGGTCGTTCGTTGATGCCTGTGAATGTGAGCGCCATCTTTCAATGGGAGGCCCTCAGTTCACAACAAGAGGGGTGCTTGAAATCTACAGACTTTTTCGTCAATTCAAGTATAAAACATTTTAAACAGAATCTGAAAATAAACAGATTAATTTGAAATCAACATTTATTTTATTTGAAGCTAACATGCAGTGCAACTCATTTCACATTACCTGTTTGCCTTTGTTACATTCACATGCTCGGTATTTACTTTTGCTAATGCAAACGTTAGAGGCATATTTTGGCACACTTCCTTCAATTGTCCGAGTTAACTGTGCATTCCAAGAGGGCTCCTACAGTCCACAAGCAACACTGCGGTCAGCTTTGAGCCCGAAATACGGCATATTTAGAGACCGTAAGTAACGCCCAGTATTAACCAGTGGTGCGCGCGCACCACAGAGGAGCAGGGGAGGGAGCGCGGCAGCAAAGCGAGACGAACGCGCGCTGCTGCCCGTTCTGCCCACCGTCGGGAATGGGCGCGGCAAAGGCGGGACATGCGCCCGCCTTTGACCAATCGCGTGCCGTCTACATCAAAAAAACGTACGCTCTAGCCAATGTGGGCTTCCGAAAACAAAACTACACGCACGTGCGTGTGGGTCGTTTTCAGAAGCCCTTTCTAGAGGTCTCGCGCTGCGCGAGCAGTGCTACGCACTGCAACGCTAGGCGCGAGACCTAAAAACGGTATAGAATCACCAGCACTTCACTAAGCACCCAGCTTGTACCCCAGGTAAACATAATGACATAATGTTTTTTGTCAACATATTATACGAGCAGTTACAAGCACGAGCCATAGATACTGTCTCTGTGCAAAGATATACCAGTATGTTTGTCACCAGCATAAACAAAGTGAGAGATGGGGTTGACAATTTAGACAGCAAACTGCCAGAGGATTCTACTTTTTCAAACCACAGGAAAAACATCAGCAGTCTGGTCCGAATTGCAAAGGAGATATGTGACATTATAATTGTGCATGCACAAGAACGTTTTTCTTTCACAAAACATTTGGTGAGTGCCACATTATTGCAAAGTGAACACTTTGCAAAATATGATCAATCCTTCCCTGAGCAAGCTCTGAAGGATGCTGTGGAAGCGTATCCTATGCTCAACAAAGAGGACCTGAGAACTGAGTTGACTGTACTGTACGGAATGAGTGTATACCGGAAGGCCACTGGTGCCATTTCTTTGCTGGCTTTAATTCAGAAACTTAATATGGAAAGGTCACTTACAGAGACAGTGGCTTTACTAAAAATTGTCATTTCCACTCCTATGACAACTGCAGAGTCGGAACAATGTTTTTCCACCTTAAACCGAATTAAGACATTCCTGAGGAACACAATGATTCAGGAAAGACTGAATGCTTTAGCAATGCTCTCTATAGAGAGCGACCTAGTTAAAAGAATCCCAGACTTTAACGTTCAAGTTATTGAAAAGTTTGCTGCTCTTAAAGACAGATGTGCTGATTTTATCTACAAAAAGTGAACAATATGTTGAATGCTGCTAGTTTGCGACCTGTTTAGTTATTTGTTAAATAAAAAACATCTGTGAGGTACTCAGAAATGCATTGCATCTCGAAGTCTGTTATGAAGCTCTGTGGTTATACTGAATAAGCAGCTACCTATGTTATATGACATCTCTTTATTAATGTAATAACTGCACTTTCACAATTGCTTTATTAACCTTCCTGCTTTCTCAAATTTGCTTGAAAATGCACCATTTGTCCACTCTTTTTTCAAAATTTCTCACTACGCTTGCTCGCTATGGTGCAGTATGACAATTATTTTACGCGTCACCACTGTGAAATATCACCGGCCGCCACTGGTTGCCAGGGGTACTCATTTACTCACTGTCATCTTGAAAGAGCAGACTTTCTTCTGCAATGTCCCTCTAATTATTTTTTGGTGTGTGACGATGCAATCTGTGCGTGCATTCTTTTCTGAGTTGTGCGCACAGCTGAGACATAAGTCACTATGTGATCGAGATTGTTACTGTTACCGTTACTGTTTTAAAAGAACAGTACATTACATGTTTATGTAGTGATTTAAAAATATCCAATAAACACATAAGTGGGGGGCTTAGCCACACCAGCAACCAAGATGGCCACCTAACTGTGAAGCTCCGACATCAGCTGCTCACAAATTTGGGGTTTCGACGTCCATCCCCATCCAGGCCCATCCGGGATGGCAGAGATCGTGCCTTGATCGGTGGTGGTCCCAATGGCACCTTCTGGTTGAGGTGCAATGGTGATGAAGAGGATTCGCTGAGGTGGTTGGGTGGAGCGCCCCGGCACAGTCCTCGGAGGCACCGCAGCGTCAGGGGCAATCAGTGAGCCTGTGGCCGAGGCTGCTGAGTCTAGCTGGGTCGTCCAGACGGCAGCCCCCTTGATGATCGGGCGGGGTCTGAGATGCCAAGATGGCCCACGATGCCGCTAAGGACAGTGCTAGTGGGCCCCTGAGGCCAAGGCTGGGGTACATGTGGCGAGCAGAGGGGAGTCGATACCTCTCATTGATGGCCTGCCGGTGAGTCTGCAGCACTTGTTGTAGGACAGCTGCCCCCGTCCCTCACTCACCGTCCCGACCACGTGGGTGCATCAGCACTGGGGGACTCACAGAACCCTCACTCACTACCACTGCTTGCTACCTGTAGTACCTATCAAGCCTGTTGCCATTCCATTGACTGTGTGGCACCTTCGTGCACCAGAACAAGAGGCCTTCTGCATTGTCTGTTGTGTGAGTATGGTTGTTGCTGCCGGACTGTAACTCTCCAAACTCTGCCCCCCACAAAGTCGCAATGGGGAGAGGTGATCCTAAGCAGTGGTAGCTTAGGTTTGAGCACCTTAAGAACATGCAGCAACAGCATTCCCTCTAAGTCATCTAAGAGGTCCTGGCTGGGTACACTGCAACCGGGCCTGTGGATGGCAGTGCTGCAATAATGGCAAAACTTCGAGCTGGATTCAGGTCCATAGATGCCCGCTTTGACCCTGTCACCAGCACGTTAGATCGTCTGGGCGAAAGGCTGGATCTCCACAGTACTAGGTCAGATGGCGCTGAGAGGCGTATCTCGGAGCTAAAAGACAATGCCACATCAGTCATGAAATGCCTAGAGAAAGTAGAGAAGATGCTGAAAACTGCTGTAGCTAAGAACGAAGATCTTGAGGCACGGTCCCGCCGAAACAGCAAACAGATCATGGCGGTAGAGGAGTCTACAGATATGAGCCGACCTAGCCTTTTCATCAAACATCTTCTTACAGAACTCTTTAAAAGGCTGAACTTTACAAAAATGATTGTTGTAGAGAGAGCCCACAGATCACTAGGCTCACACCCGCCGCACCCCCACGACTGCTTATAGCGCGCCTGCTCAACTACAGAGACAGACACCCAGCACTATGTCTGACATGAGTGCAGGCCCATTTCAGTTGCGGCGCTCAGCCATATCTCTGTTCGTGATTTCACTGTGGGCGTGGAGGAGGCGAGGCAAAAGTTTGCAGACATCAAAAATACCCTCCGAAAACGGGGACTAAAATACAGAATAATGTACCCAGCTCGACTGAGTGTAGAGATCAATAGGAAGACTCAGATTTTTGCTACCACTGTGGAGGCTGTGGACTTTTGAAAGCAACATGGCGGGGAGGGATTCACCCCAATGCAACACACCAGATCACTCCACCTCTGCTACAGCTGCAGATGATGTTCATCCGCTTTCCAACTGAGCACAGACTACCTACAACTGTTCTGCACCATGCCTTGCATGCAAGATCGATTACTGTTAGACCTGGCATCCTTGGCGTGGGTCTCCCTTCCATTTTTTCGTAATGCCTCCACTGTTGCCGATATGTTTTTGCTGGACTAGATGCTCATGGGCACTTGGCCGCTGCTAATCAGTGCCAAAGTGCAAGTGCTCCCTATCGTTAATTGATATATGTATTAGTGACTCCATGATTGGATGATTGGTTTACTTGTCAGTCCCTAGTACAGTGCACTCAGTGTGCCCAGGGCTTGTAAATCCAATGCCGCTGGTGGGCTTGCAGCACTGGTTGTGCCACCCACAGAAGCGGCTTGTAAAATGTGTCTCAGGCCTGCCATCGCAGAGCCTGTGTGCAGCCTAGGGCTGCCAGGTCGACTTGTTGAGTACACCCACTTACCAGTCCCTAAACCTTCCCTTTTACTGCATGTTGGTCACCCCTAAAGTAGGCCCTAGGGCAGGGTGCATTGTAAGTATAAGGTAGGACATGCCCTGGTGTGTGTGGCATGTCCTAATAGTGAATTACAGCCATTTTCGTTTTTCACTATTGCAAGGCTACCTGCTCCCCATAGGCCAGAATGGGCAGACTGACTATTACACCTTATAGTCAGAACTGACCCCGGGAACCTGGTAGAAAAACGAATTTAGTATGCCTGAACTCAGGATGATAAAATACATCTTTTAGTGAAGTTGGTTTTAACATTTCTGTGTTTGAAAATACCACTTTTAGAAAGTGGGTATTTTCTTGCCTAACTATCCAAGCCTGCCTCTGCTAGGTTGTGTATTCCTTGTCTGGAGATTGAGTGACAGGGGCTGGGGGTGGCTACAGGAGACAGGGTGAGTCAGCGCAGGGCTGAATAGAAAGATCTGCATCCAGAGTGGAGGGAGGAGTTGCACCTGGGTCTGAATAGGGCTGTGCCTGCCTTCCACAATGCTGGCTCCACCTCCTGCCGGGCGGCTGAGCACTCTGCCCCACATTCTGAAAGGAAAGAAGGAGTCAGAAAAACAAAGTGCTCCAGGACTGACCAGAACTGGTTTTGGACTAGGCAGAGGCCTCTCTGCCTCCAGAGAACAAAGAGAATCAGGGTATAAGAGGGGCACCCAGACCCCTAGGAAATTAGATCACTTTTGGGAACAAGAAGAAACCTTTGCTGAGGAGCGGAACCAAGAAGAAACTGAGGAGAGACTATCCCTAAGCCTGAAGTGCTGCTTGGGGATTGGCCTGCAGTGGTTTGCCTGACTGCCAAAGAAAGGAGAAAGGAACTTTGCTTTGCTGTGACTTTCATCAACTTGTGAAGGATCTCCAAGGGCTTGGAAGAGAGCTTGCTCCCTGACCGAAGTCCCAGGACCATTGGACTTCACCCCTTTGTGAATTGCTGCTGGAAACTCTGTTTCAGTGGCTACAGAGGTAGGGAGCTGTGACCGACTCTCACGACCGACTCGGTGTCCTGTAAGCACCGCATCGAAGCACCGTCTCGCCCTGCAACGCACGGCCCTGGTCTCACCGACTCGTCAACAAGCCGCTGCCTGCACCGCATCGAGGGACAACGCGTCCTGCAACGCTCGCTACGCCAAATCGAACTGGTCCGACCGACACGGTCACTGCTGCTGAGTTCGAGTCCTGTGACCGCACCGGAGTTGGGCACCGCCGCACGCTTTGCGACGCACCGCCCGACTCGCACCGCTGTCCGGACTGATCGACGCCAGCTCCTGAATCCGGCTCCGTCGCCGCACCGCAACCTGCCAGCACCGCATCGGAGCACCGTCTCGCCCTGCAACGCACGGCCCTGGTCTCACCGACTCCGTCTCGACGACGCCAACGAGCCGCTGCCTGCACCGCATCGAGGGACAACGCGTCCTGCAACGCTTCCATTTTTGCATCGCGACCGCGACGAACAGCCATCCGGCTCGCACGCCCGTGCCTGCCGCTTCAAGTAAAGGTACTGTGACCGAGTCTGTCTACGCTGTGTTGGCCCGCCTCGACGCGGTCAGCTGGATTTGTTAGACTCTGTTTGTTCTCGACATCGCCGTAGCCGGAGGAGGCTACCGACTCGCACAGAACCTTGAATTAAGCCTTTTTGATCAGAACTAAGCATTCTTAACAGTAATGTGGATTATTTTTGTCGTTTATGGTCTTGTGATAAATCTATATAAAGTATACCTATTTTTATAAATATATAACCTATGTGGTGTCCATTTGTAGTGTTGTCACTTGATTACTGTATGTGTTCACAAATGCTTTACACACTGCCTCTGAACTAAGCCTGTCTGCTCGTGCCAAGCTACCAAGAGAGTGAGCAGGGGTTATTTCGGGAGTGTACCTACTTTCCCTGACTAGACTCAAGGGTCCCTATTTGGACAAAGGTACATACCTCTGCTAACTAGAGACCCCCAAATCTAACATTGGTGGTCAGCGGTGAGGATTCTGGACTTGCATTTGTGACTCATGTACAGTGATTGGTGAACACTACTTAGTGAGTGCAGACCAAAACGCAACCACATACTTTTATAGCATTTTTTCTGGGATTTCCTATTTTTGCAAATGCCAAGTTCAGTCACTATGGAGAAACCAGCATCAGTAGCCTCTGTTGAGTGTGATTGGGAAGAAGAGAGGCTAGAATGCTGCACCCTTAAGCAGCTCAGGCAATTCTGCAAAAAGTTTAAAGTGTCCATGACCGGACTCTCCAGGAAGGAGGACCTTCAAAAGGCGCTGAGGGCCTGGGTCGAATCAAGGAGTGCCCCTGTGGAGGGGGCTGAGAATGCAGAAGGGCAGCTGGAGGGGCTATTGGGTCTAGGGGCTGGAAGACCACCTTCCCCAGTAGGTAGCAGTGTTTCTGCCAGAGGACTGTCTCCAGAGGAGTTGGAGGACAGGAAAGAGAGTAGGATGCACGAAATGGAGCTGACCAAGCTCAAGCTGAATGGGCAGTTAGAATTCCAAATGCAAACTAGGAAATTGGCCCTAGAGGAAAAGAAAATGCAGTTTGAACATGAGAAAGTTTTGAGGGAGTTGGAATTGAAGGCCAAGAGCTTAGAGATTACTCCCTCTGGTGGCAGTGTGACCGCCTGTGCCTGTTGAAGCTAGGGTGTATATTCCAAAAGATGTGGTTAAGGAATTTTTTAAAATGATGACATTGGGCAGTGGTTCAAAGCCTATGAGGTAGCCATGTCTTCCCACCGGGTCCCTGAGAAGGATTGGGGAGCGGGGTTGTGGGGACGGTTCCTCAGTGAAGGGCGGGATACCTTGTTGGATTTGCCCTCTGAAGTCTATAATTCGTACAGCCACATGAAGGATGCCTTAATGACTAGGTATGGTTTGACCCCTGAGCTTTATAGGCAAAGGTTCAGGAACTGTAGTAAGATTGAAAGCAGTACCTGGGTTGAATATGTGACCTTCTTTTGCAGAGCCTTGGATGGTTGGGTAAAGGGTAGCAAAGCAACTGATTTTCAGGCGCTCTTTGATTTGATTGCCTGGGAGCACTTGTCCGGTAATTGTTTTCCTGAGCTACGCCAGCACCTGATTGATAGTAAGCTGACTAACCCTAGGCAGCTTGCTGAGGAGGCGGACCGCTGGGTGAGTACCCGGGTCCACAAGGGTCACGTGGGAGACTCCGCCAAGGGTGGGCAGGGTCCCCAGCAGAAGAGTGGGGGACAAGGGTAAACAGAAGGATTTCCATAAAGGGCCCCAAAGTAAACCCCAAGGGAACCAAGGGAAAGGTTCCCAGCCTCCCCTGAGAAGAAGCCAGTGGCCCCGACAGGCTCCCTGTTCACCAGGGACCACTGGTATGTTACAAGTGTGGCGCCCCTGGCCACAAGGCAAACGATCCTCGTTGCCCTTTGTATGGAAAACCAGCACCCACCAGTGCAGTCCCGTCCCCCGTCATTTGGCTAGTGTAGCCCTGGGGGAGGAGTTGGGTGCCCAAGGTGGGGGGGATCCCACAGTGTTTTCCCTTGTCTCATTAGGAGACTCTGAGATGGTCCCTAGGACCCCGCTGCCTGAGAACACTAAGAAATACAGGCAGTGGGTGACCATCAATGGCCATAGGGTGGAGGCTCTGAGAGACACAGTAGCCAGTGTGACAGCTGTCAAGTGTCACTTGGTGTCTAAAGAGCAGGTTATCCCTGATGCATTCTATCCGGTTGTTGCCGCTGACAACACAGAGAGTCACTGCAAGGTGGCTCAGGTTCCCTTTGAGTGGGGGGTCTCGGGTACTCTTCAAGTAGCTGTGAGGCCAGCCATGCCTGTTGACTGTTTGTTAGGGAACGATTTGGAGAGCTCACCTTGGGCTAAGGTGGAGCGGAGTGCGCATTTAGAAATGTTGGGCTTGCCTGATTGGGCATGTGTGACCACCCGGTCAATGGCAGCTAAAGGTGTTCAAGAGGACCTGGAGCCTGAGAGAGAGGCCCAGGTACCGGCCGGAGAGAGAGGAGGCAGGGGGCGCGGGAAACTGGCCCCCGAAGTTCCCACGGTCCAGGAGGAGGCAGACCCTGAGGGGGATGCCCTGGAGCCTACAGGGGAACAGGTAGCTGAACTGGGGGACCTACCTGAGCTGACCCATTGGCAGCAAGAAGGAGGACCCTCCAAGGAAGAGTTCTGCGAGGAGCAGAACGCATGCCCTTCTCTCGTGGGTCTGAGGCAACAGGCCACAGACCAGGCAGCAGGTGATCAGTCTGGATCACATTGGGTTTACTGGGAGAATGGTCTCCTGTATTCAGAGCCTAAGGTTGCTGAGCCTGGGTCAGCCCGTGTGCTGGTGGTACCCCAGCGCTTCAGAGCCTTCCTACTGGGGTTGGCTCATGATGTACCGTTAGCAGGACATCTGGGGCAGGACAAGACCTTTGACAGGCTTGTTACCCATTTCTATTGGCCCCAGATGCGCAGGAGTGCCGCCACTCACTGCAGGACATGCCAGACTTGCCAGGCAAGTGGAAAGAGTGGGAGGAAGCACAAGGCTCCTCTCCAGCCATTCCCTGTGGTCAGCACCCCTTTGAACGGGTGGGTATTGATATTGTGGGGCCACTGGACCCCAAGACAGCCATGGGCAACAGGTTTATCCTGGTCTTGGTGGACCATGCCACCCGGCACCCTGAAGCCATCCCTCTGAGGACAGTGACGGCCCCGTGGTGGGACAGGCACTGATGGGAATTTTCTCACGTGTGGGATTCCCTCAAGAGGTGGTGTCTGACAGAGGTACCAACTTCGTGTCCAAGTACATGAAGTCCCTGTGGCAGGAGTGCGGTGTAACTTACAAGTTCACCACTCCTTACCACCCTCAAGGAAATGGGCTGGTTGGAGAGATTCAACCGGACCCTCAAGGGCATGATTATGGGTCTGGAAGAACCCATGAGGCGTAAATGGGACGTCCTCTTACCATGCCTGTTGTTTGCATACCGGGAGGTGCCACAGAAGTCTCTAGGGTTCAGTCCCTTTGAGCTCCTCTATGGACACCCGGTGCGAGGACCTCTGAGTTTGGTCAAGGAAGGCTGGGAGCAATATCCCAGGAAACCTCCCCAGGATGTATACAGTTACATGCTGGCCTTCAGGAACCAGACTAGGCGTTTCAGAGAACTTGCTGAGGCAAATCTGGAAGCCAGCCAGGAGGAGATGAAGCGGTGGTACGACCAGAATGCCACTCTGGTAGAGCTTCAGCCTGGTCAGAAAGTGTGGGTCATGGCCCCTGTGGAGCCTTGTGCGCTCCAGGACAGGTGGACCGGCCCTTTTACGGTGGTGGAGCGCAAGAGTCCAGTTACCTATTTGGTGGACTTGCAGTCTCCCAGGAACCCCTTGCGGGTCCTGCATGTGAACCGCCTGAAGCCCCACTTGGAGAGGTCCCAAGTGGGCATGCTCTTAGCTACAGACGATGGAATGGAGGAGGAGACCCAGCCTCTTCCTGACCTCCTGTCAGCCCGAGAGCAAGATGGATCAGTGGAGGGAGTAAACCTCTCTACCTCCCTACACCTGAGCAGCAGGGTGACTGTCGCCAACTGTTGGGACAGTTCCCTGACCTGTTCTCCCTGGTTCCCAGTGTCACTCATTGGTGCGTCCATGATGTGGACACTGGGGACAGTCTTCCTGTGAAGCACAAGGCTTACAGGGTGACTGACAGGGTCAGAGCCTGCATCAAGGAGGAGGTCTCCAAGATGTTTGCGCTAGGGGTGATTGAGTCCTCTAACAGCCCTTGGGCCAGCCCAGTGGTCTTGGTTCCAAAGGCTGCCGCGCTTGGTGCCACACCAGAACTCCGGTTCTGTGTGGACTACAGGGGACTCAATTCCGTCACCAGGACTGACGCCCACCCCATCCCCAGAGCTGACGAGCTCATAGATCGGTTAGGGGCTGCGCGGTACCTCAGCACGCTTGACTTAACGTCTGGATACTGGCAGATCGCCTTGACTGATGGGGCAAAGAGAGGTCAGCATTCTCCACACCAGATGGGCACTACCAGTTCCGGGTGATGCCCTTTGGGATGAAGAATGCCCCTGCCACCTTTCAGAGGTTGGTCAACCAGGTGTTGGTTGGACTGGAGGATTTCAGTGCCGCCTACCTGGATGACATCGCAGTGTTCAGTGCCAGTTGGGAGGAACATCTGCGTCACCTCTGGGAAGTGTTGATGGCGCTGCGGAGGGCAGGCCTCACAATCAAGGCGAGTAAGTGCCAGATTGGGCAGGGTTCTGTGGTGTACTTGGGACACCAGGTTGGGAGCGGCCAGGTGGCGCCCTCCAACCGAAAATTGATACCATTCTGGCTTGGGAGCCCCCAAGACCCAGACAGAGGTGAGAGCCTTCCTAGGACTCACCGGGTATTACAGGAGATTCGTCAAGGGGTATGGCAGCATTGTTGCCCCCTTGACAGAGCTGACTTCCAAGAAGCAGCCCAGGAGAGTGATTTGGACTGACGCCTGTCAAAAAGCTTTTGACACCTTGAAGACTGCCATGTGCACGGCGCCTGTGCTCCAGGCACCCAACTTCTCCAATGAGTTCATTGTTCAGACCGACGCTTCAGAGCATGGTGTAGGGGCTGTTCTATCACAGATCAGTGAGGAGGGCCTAGACCAACCTGTAGCCTTCATCAGTAGGAGGTTACTTCCCGGGAACAGAGATGGAGTGCTATTGAGCGTGAGGCATTTGCTGTGGTCTGGGCTCTGAAGAAGCTGAGACCATACCTGTTTGGGACTCACTTCCGGGTTCAGACAGACCACAGGCCCCTCAGATGGTTGATGCAGATGAGGGGTGAGAATCCAAAGCTGTTGAGGTGGTCCATTTCCCTACAGGGGATGGACTTTACTGTGGAACTGCCCTGGTACAGAACACGCCAATGCTGATGGACTGTCCAGATTTTTCCGCCTTAGCGATGAGAACTCCCTAGGGGTAGGATAGTTCTCCCCACATTTCAGCTGGAGGGGACACGTGTTAGACCTGGCATCCTTGGCGTGGGTCTCCCTTCCATTTTTTCGTAATGCCTCCACTGTTGCCGATATGTTTTTGCTGGACTAGATGCTCATGGGCACTTGGCCGCTGCTAATCAGTGCCAAAGTGCAAGTGCTCCCTATCGTTAATTGATATATGTATTAGTGACTCCATGATTGGATGATTGGTTTACTTGTCAGTCCCTAGTACAGTGCACTCAGTGTGCCCAGGGCTTGTAAATCCAATGCCGCTGGTGGGCTTGCAGCACTGGTTGTGCCACCCACAGAAGCGGCTTGTAAAATGTGTCTCAGGCCTGCCATCGCAGAGCCTGTGTGCAGCCTAGGGCTGCCAGGTCGACTTGGTGAGTACACCCACTTACCAGTCCCTAAACCTTCCCTTTTACTGCATGTTGGTCACCCCTAAAGTAGGCCCTAGGGCAGGGTGCATTGTAAGTATAAGGTAGGACATGCCCTGGTCTGTGTGGCATGTCCTAATAGTGAATTACAGCCATTTTCGTTTTTCACTATTGCAAGGCTACCTGCTCCCCATAGGCCAGAATGGGCAGACTGACTATTACACCTTATAGTCAGAACTGACCACGGGAACCTGGTAGAAAAACGAATTTAGTATGCCTGAACTCAGGATGATAAAATACATCTTTTAGTGAAGTTGGTTTTAACATTCTGTGTTTGAAAATACCACTTTTAGAAAGTGGGTATTTTCTTGCCTAACTATCCAAGCCTGCCTCTGCTAGGTTGTGTATTCCTTGTCTGGAGATTGAGTGGCAGGGGCTGGGGTGGCTACAGGAGACCGGGTGAGTCAGCGCAGGGCTGAATAGAAAGATCTGCATCCAGAGTGGAGGGAGGAGTTGCACCTAGGTCTGAATAGGGCTGTGCCTGCCTTCCACAATGCTGGCTCCACCTCCTGCCGGGCGGCTGAGCACTCTGCCCCACATTCTGAAAGGCAAGAAGGAGTCAGAAAAACAAAGTGCTCCAGGACTGACCAGAACTGGTTTTGGACTAGGCAGAGGCCTCTCTGCCTCCAGAGAACAAAGAGAATCAGGGTATAAAAAGGGGACCCAGACCCCTAGGAAATTAGATCACTTTTGGGAACAAGAAGAAACCTTTGCTGAGGAGCGGAACCAAGAAGAAACTGAGGAGAGACTATCCCTAAGCCTGAAGTGCTGCTTGGGGGATTGGCCTGCAGTGGTTTGCCTGACTGCCAAAGAAAGGAGAAAGGAACTTTTGCTTTGCTGTGACTTTCATCAACTTGTGAAGGATCTCCAAGGGCTTGGAAGAGAGCTTGCCCCCTGACCGAAGTCCCAGGACCATTGGACTTCACCCCTTTGTGAATTGCTGCTGGAAACTCTGTTTCAGTGGCTACAGAGGTAGGGAGCTGTGACCGACTCTCACGACCGACTCGGTGTCCTGTAAGCACCGCATCGAAGCACCGTCTCGCCCTGCAACGCACGGCCCTGGTCTCACCGACTCCGTCAACGAGCCGCTGCCTGCACCGCATCGAGGGACAACGCGTCTTGCAACGCTCGCTACGCCAAATCGAACTGGTCCGACCGACACGGTCACTGCTGCTGAGTTCGAGTCCTGTGACCGCACCGGAGTTGGGCACCGCCGCACGCTTTGCGACGCACCGCCCGACTCGCACCGCTGTCCGGACTGATCGATGCCAGCTCCTGAATCCGGCCCGTCGCCGCACCGCAACCTGCCAGCACCGCATCGGAGCACCGCTCTCGCCCCTGCAACGCACGGCCCTGGTCTCACCGACTCCGCCTCGACGACGTCAACGAGCCGCTGCCTGCACCGCATCGAGGGACAACGCGTCCTGCAACGCTTCCATTTTTGCATCGCGACCGCGACGAACAGCCATCCGGCTCGCACGCCCGTGCCTGCCGCTTCAAGTAAAGGTACTGTGACCGAGTCTGTCTCACGCTGTGTTGGCCCGTCTCGACGCAGTCAGCTGGATTTGTTAGACTCTGTTTGTTCTCGACATCGCCGTAGCCGGAGGAGGCTACCGACTCGCACAGAACCTTGAATTAAGCCTTTTGATCAGAACTAAGCATTCTTAACAGTAATGTGGATTATTTTTGTCGTTTATGGTCTTGTGATAAATCTATATAAAGTATACCTATTTTTATAAATATATAACCTATGTGGTGTCCATTTGTAGTGTTGTCACTTGATTACTGTATGTGTTCACAAATGCTTTACACACTGCCTCTGAACTAAGCCTGTCTGCTCGTGCCAAGCTACCAAGAGGGTGAGCAGGGGTTATTTCGGGAGTGTACCTACTTTCCCTGACTAGACTCAAGGGTCCCTATTTGGACAAAGGTACATACCTCTGCCAACTAGAGACCCCCAAATCTAACAATTACCATCCTGACTATTATTGTTTATGATTCCCTTGCCAGCCCCCTGTAAGGTCTGTGAGTAGTTACTATGCCGAAACCCAATTTTATTTCCTCAATCAATCAAATAGATTTTGTATAGCACAACGTATCACCCTGGGGGTATCCAGGCACTGTGCTGCAGGTCTCAGTCGAAGAACCAGGTCTGAGTCCCTTCCTGAAGTGGCTGAGTGAGGGAGAGTTGCTGAGGTGGAGAGGGAGGTTGTTCCAGGCTTTGACTGCGAGTTGAGAGAAAGAGCGTCCTCCGGTGAGGCTGCGGCAGAGCATGGCATCTGTGCGAGGGTGAGATGAGCGGAGCTAAGTGAAGGTTTCTGGATGGTTCGTGGAAGGTTAGGCTGTGGTTTATGTAGTGTGGTCCTAGGTTGTTGAGGACTTTGTAGGTGTGGGTCAGGAGCTTGAACTGGACGGGGAGCCAGTGGAGGTCCTTCAGGTGCTGGGAGATGTGTGTTCTCTTGGGTAGGTTGAGGATCAGTCTGGCTGCAGCGTTCTGGATTGTATGGAGTCTTTCCATGAGTTCGGAGGTTGTGCCGGCATAAAGTGCGTTGCCGTAGTCGAGCCGGCTGGGATGAGGGCCACGGTCACCGTCTTCCTGTTGCTGATGGGGAGCCAGCTGAAGATTTTTTGGAACATGAGGATCGTGTGGAAGCATGCCGAGGTGACGGCGTTTACTTGGCGTTTCATGGAGAGTTCTCTGTCTAATACGATGCCGAGGTTGTGGGTGTGGCCACCACGAGTCGTTCCAGAGGGCAGTGTGTCTACCGAAGATCAAGACTTCCATCTTGTCCGTGTTCAGTTTGAGGCAGTTGTCTCTCATCCATGTCGCTATGTTCTTCATGCAGTTGTGGAAGTTGGTCTTAGTCTGGGTCGGGACAAGTTGGGTGTCATCGGAGTAAGAGATGATGTTGATGTTGTGTGATCTGACGATGTTTGCGAGTGGCGTCATGTAGACGTTGAAGAGGGTGGGGCTGAAGTGTGAGCTTTAGCATACTCCGCAGATGGTGAAGGGGGGAGACGGACTCTCTGAGTGAGTCCTGTGAGGAAAGGTTCCATCCATCTGAGCGCATGGTCTGTGATTCTGATCTGGTGAAGTCATGTGTTCTCTCCAACTACATACTTGGGTTTAGGACCTTTTAAGCTCTTCAATGATGGGGGCCTCGACTAGAGGGGAGCGCGTGGCAGTGTTAACCTGTGGTACATGACACAATTGGGGGCTTAACAACCCTCACAAGAGCAAACAAGTACTCTCCTATTTGACACGACATGGCATTAAGGTGACATTTCTGCAGGAAACACATCTCACCCAGGGCGACATGTACATTTGCTTTGACATGGGGAGACAGTCAATATTTTTCTTACTACAGCTCCTACTCCAGTGGAGTATGCATTTTGATACATAAGAGTATCCCTTTTACCCATAAGACCAGTTTTATAGATGATGCTGGAAGGTATGTGGTTGTCCCAGGCATTTTGGTGGACAAACGCATAAGCCTCTAATGTGGATGCCCCTGAATTTTATCAAGAGATCTCAGCACTAATGGGCCACTTTGAGGCCGATTTGGTGTTGTGGGAGGAGGATTTTAATATGGCTTATAATCCGCTAGTAGACTCCACAGGTGTTGATGTGGGCAGTAAGCTGCGTGACCTACTTGTCTTTCTGGATATTATTGATACATTTGCCCTAGCAGATGTGTGGCAATTGCGCAACACCACAACTTTGGAATTTACGTTCTATTCCGCGCCTCATGGCATATGGACACATATAGACTATTGGGGCAAACCCCTTCCAGTGCAGTCCTGTGGTTGGCTGAGGTTGTGCATCTTCTTTGCACTCTGTCAGACCATGCACCAGTTAAAATGGTACTGCAGGTGCATTATGGGGGAGATCTGGTGCAGCAGTGGTGTTTTCCCGATACTGCTCTCCACAACGCAGTTTTTCGTTTGGAACTGTGTGACTCCATTACAGAATATTTTGATCTTAACTCTGGCTCCATCAACACGGAGGCCACTCTATGGGAGTCGTGTAAAGCGTATGTCCATGAGGTGAGCATCGGCAAGCACGTAGGTGTGCTGTGTGACATTCACGGTAAACAGACATAATATCGAGTTTTTATTTTCGACCGACAAAAATATCGAGTTGTTAATATTGGAGGTACAGAATATTGACATCAAGAATATCGGTGACCAGAATATCGACATGAAGGTAAGAAATATTGTTTATTTTAATATCGAAGTTAGTAATATCGTTTGCTAAAATATCGTTGTTAATAATATCGATATTTATATTAGTGTTGTGTATTTTAGTGTGTATGTTAATAGTATGTTATTTAATGTTTTTTGTATAAGTATATCTGTTTTTAATGTATGTGTGAAATTTATAGAAGTTATTTATTTTATGTAAAATAATTTTGCGTATTTTAGTTCTGTAGCGGGTTGTGGGTTTATAGGGAATAGGGTGGGAAGTAATTTAATTATAATAAAGAAATTAATAATTTGTATTAATTAGTATTTATAATACATTTTTATCAATTAATTATTAATTGGTTATTCATTTTTTTAAATTAATTAATTGATAATTATATTAATTGTGTTATTTTTTTTAGGACCGCGTTGTGGGTTTATAGGGGAATAGGGTGGGAAGTAATTTAATTATAATAAAGTAATTAATAATTTTTATTTATTAGTATTTATAATTAATTTATTATTAATTAATTATTAATTGGTTATTAATTATCAATTAATTAATTGATAATTATATTAATTTCGTTATTTGTTTTATGAGCATGTTGTGAGTTTATAGGGGAATAGGGTGGGAAGTAATTTAATTATAATAAAGTACTTTGGGGTCCATTACGATAACCGGCGGTAAAAAAAACGCCAACCGCCATAGCCTGAAAATACCGCCCGCCTGCAACATTGAAATACCGAACGAGCAATTATGATGACGCTAAGCAACCACCGCCCGCAGCGGAAAAAAATAACAGAATACCGCCCGTCCATGTCAGAGTCCAAGACAATCCGTCCGCCACGGACGCAATACCGCCCGAAAAAGCCAAATACGACCGCGCGGACGGACTACACACCGGCCGTCAAATTATGATCCCCCCGACATGAGGGCGGGAAACCAACACATTTCCCGCCCGCAACGGTGAACAACAGAAATGAATAACTGACAAGGCGGAAGGCCTGGCGGCCACGTCCGTGCACGGAAATCAGTGGCGGCAGAAACAAATACACACAACACGGCCAACAAGTCCACACAGTAAACGACGCAAAAACACCCAGACACAGAACCCATCCCAAAGACACATCCCCCTGCCAAAAAATATAATTAGAATAAATCCCCGGACACCACGCCCAACACACCTGAAAACGATAGACCATCATGACACACCCACATAGGTGAGTACAAAAGCAGCCCCCTCACAGACCACAAACCCTTGCACCACGACAAAGCCAACACCACAGCAGAGAACACGGAGAGCCACAGAGGAAAGCAGTATACCACACGCACACACACATCACATCCATCACCACAACCACCCACCACCACCTAAACACCGGCACCACAAACCCCCTGCACATCACACACCAAACACACCACACCAGCACCACAAAAACTACACTACGCACCATGGCAACACAACGAATGCCCAAGTTCACTGCCACAGAGTTGACGGTCATGGTCGACGAGGTCATCAAGGTGTACCCACAAATCTATGGGAACCAGGTCCAACAGACACCAGTATCCACCAGAAACAGGATGTGGAAAAGGATCATAGACCAGGTGAATGCAGTTGGGAACGTGCCACGCAACCGGGGGAAATAACCAAGAGGTGGCAGGACATGAAAAGCGTGGTCAGGAAGAAGGAGGCCAAGAACCGTGAGCTGGCTGACAGGACTGGCAGCGGAACTCCCGCGCCATTCAAGACCTTCAAGGCGTGGGAGGAGAAGGTGCGAGGCATACTACATCCGGAGAGTCTCATCGGAATACCAGGGGAGTGGAGGCTGGTAAGTACAAACAAATGTATACCAGCACACCGCAATGTACTGTCATGCACTACCACAATGCCATAGCTCCGAGGGCCGAACACCCCCATGTCCAGTACACAATTCACAAGACATCCCTCACATATGCAACAGACACTCACACACACTCAGCCCATAGGCACCAACAAAGAAAACCATGGGGGCATGTGTACAGTCAGCCAGCACCACAACTCCCACCAGGCCCCTCTGTACCCCAGATGTGCCGGAAGGAGCACTCCCCACACCCACACCCATGTGTCAGCCATAGCTTCACTAACCAACAAGTAACAGGTGAGCAGCCTTACCACAAGGCCCGTGTATCGGAGGGGGACTGCAGAAGTACCCCCCAGGCCCCCACTCCTACAGCGCAGCAAGATGGAGCACTCCCCACACCCATGTGTCAACCATTGCAGTGCACACCTACACCCGACAGGTAGATATGTTACACTACATGGAGGGCTGTCTGTGGATGGTAAACCATCACCACTACTCACAACACGGCCCCCACACCCACAGACCAGCAAGATGGAGCACCCCTCCCTCTCATAACCATGTGGTAGCCATTGCATTTCACCCTCAAAACCAACAATTAGGTAGACCACTGTACAGGGCGGGGTGTCCGTAGGCATGAGGACTGTACTACGACTAACATGTGGGACATGTCACTTAGCAGAGGAACAGGTAGCACTGCTCCCTGTCACAAACATGTGACCAATGTGCACCCGGACATCAATTACAGAGTCATATCCCACATGAGCCATCTCAAATGCTGTAACACGTAACGAGTCACGTCAGCATGCACAAGTCTAACTGGAGCACTGACCCACATGGCATGCACTGTGCCAGTCATCACACACATCAGCAACACCATCCAAGTCTTGTCCCTGTAGTCGTGTCTGATTCTACCCTTGACATAGTACAACATCACCCATGTAAGTCTATCTCGTCCAAATGAAATATAGTGTAACCCCAGTAATGTCACATACACCACTGGACCCATGAACCACACAGCTACACAATACACATTCAAAATCTCATCCATCTCATCATCCAGCCCCAGTGTCATGAAAGGTATATCATCTAAACAGTTGCCCCATAGACAGTAGTACAGCAAAGGGTCCTGCCGATGACCAATAATGAGTCTGCTGTGTCTGAAGCGCACGTCACACTGTGAGTAACAACATACAAAATGTAGTCAACACCCCAAGAGCACTGCATTGCTGCACATGGGTGAGAGTAGCACGCACACCAAGGAATTGTACCATCTGCAATACGTCGTGTGGCATACAACCATTACTCACTCACCACAATGCTTGCTGTGGAATGCCCATAAATGACAACAGTGAGCAGATATGCTGGCTAAGTCAGACATACACACACCTTTGTCTCTGTAGTGTCGTGTGGCCAAAACACATGTCCCCTTCTGCACCCATATGTCACAGTATGTACCACAGTACCATATTTCAACACCAAAGCGTTCATGGGGCAATACCCCGTTCCCACCAAAGCCACAAAATGTAGGGGTACTGCAACACACACCAATTGGCATTACAAATCCGTCCCATGCCAGATGCACCCATCACACTATTCCATTGCCTTGATCACGCACACACATTGTAGAGACATACACACGCATCCGGCAAATCAGTGCACAACTGTGCACAAACTGTGCATGTCAGACATCTAACACAAACCTTGCAAGGTGCAACACAATAACTTTTCGTCTCCGCCCCACAGGTGACGAACAGCATGATGCTGCGGATGGAGACACCAGCCATCACAGCCAGTCCACAAGCCCCCCACACGGACTCACGGATGTGGAAAGCCTGGACACCTCTACGGACGAGGACACCCAACCTGGCACATCTGGCGTGGCAGGGCGCAACAGCACCCCAGGACCCCTCCTACCCACCAACCCATCTCACAGGGCTGGTGACCAGTCCCAGGCCCCTGCTGCCACGGTCATTGCGGCCAACACCACCGCCGCAACCACCACCACCACCACCACCATCACCACCACCACGGCCTCCCTGACCACTCAGCCATCCCAAGAGGTGGCACAAACCTCAACATCTACCCTGGGAGCCAGGAGGAGGCCCCGGGTGACCAATGTGGCGAGTGGGCAGGTCGGTGGAAGCAGTCCAGGTGGGAGGAGCAGGGTCAGGCCAAGGCCAACAGAGCCTGGGAGCCAAGCCCTGCCGCAAATAGCCAGAGTCCTTGGGGCCTATGAAGAGGCCCAGGGACAATGGGCCAGGTCAGCTTCCGACACGAGGGAAGTCCTTGGGGTGTAGAGGTCCATGGACGCCCACATGGGCCGTCTTGTGTACCTCATGGGCCAGCTAGTGGTGGAGGTGAGGGCCCACTCAAGGCCAACCACACCACCTACGCCACCACCTGCTGGGGCGCAGGGACATGCAACATCCAGTTCCCCTGCGTCCACAGCGAGTGGGCAATCCTCAGCCACCACCAGCAGTCCACAAACACAACCCCCTCCTCTCAAACGTGGAAGGGGCCGTCCGAAGAGGAAACAGATGTCCAGGGAGGACTTCGCACGCTCCAAACGCCAGTGAGTCAGACAGCCATGGTGGCCACCCCCTGCATTCACTTGGACTACCATCCTACCCCACACTGCCAGTCGAGTGGCAAATGTCTGTTGGACTGCGGACCCAGGACAACATGGGTACACCTTGACCATCACGCGGACAGGACCGTCAACTCATTGTACAGCATGCACCACCTTCTTGATCACCTTTCCCACAATCACGTCACCTTTAAAATAAATACACCTGTATCACATCCTATGTCATCTGCTATGTTTATTATCAATGGTGCACAAACGTCAGCATGTTCAGAAATTCATCTGTAGTGTGTTCTGTCGATAGGCCAGGAGAGGCTGTAGGGACCTAGGGGTGACAAACAGAACAAGAGTCCATTGACTGTGTGTGTCACACACTCATCACACAGTACTTGTCATCAGGCCTAAGCAATGTACACACATCTCACAGAGCAACAGGGCACAATGTCACAGCCGCTCTCAGTGGCATACTACCCTGGACATGGACCATTGCCACACAGCACTCAGTGAACAATAGGCCGCCCTGACAATGCACACATACACATACACAACTACAGCGCCATCAGCCGTCGTACATGGTCACTCACCGTCAAGTGAAGTAGCGGGCGGTGAGCTGCTGACGCTCATTCACTGCTTCCTCCTCTCCACTGTCCTCGTCACTGGACACGGCTTGGCCTGCAGGCGGGGGCCCTGGCTGATCACCGTCATCCACTATCAGGGGGATCCGCCTGCGAATAGCGAGGTTGTGCAGCATGCAGCATGCCACAACAATCTGGCACACCTTCTGTGGGGAGTATGCCAGTGCACCCCCGGTGCGGTCCAGGCACCTGAATCTGGACTTCAGGAGTCCAAATGTCCGCTCCACCACACGTCTGGTCCTCCCATGTGCCTCATTGTACCTGACATCAGCTGGTGTACGAGGATTGCGTAGTGGACTCAACAGCCAAGGCCCATTAGGATATGCAGAGTCACCAACAATCCATGCACGGTCCGGTTGCAGATTGGTCATCAGACGTGGGAGGATGCTGTGGCGCATGATGTGCGAGTCATGGGTGGAACTGGGAAACTTCGCACACACGTGTGTGATTATCATGTCCGCCAGGCACACCACTTGCACATTCAGGGAGTGGAAATGTTTCCGGTTACGAAGATGTGCTCCATGGCCTGTGGTGCAACAAGGCCAACATGGGTGCAATCAATTGCACCAACAACCTGGGGGATGCGTCCGAGTGCATAGAAAGCACCCTTCACCGCAGGCAAATCACGGGCCCTGGGGAATCGGATGTACCGGTTCCTGTACAGCATCATAGCTGACAGGACATCCCGTAGCACCTTGCTGAACATGGGCTGGGACATCCCACCTCCACTGCCCACCGTGTGTTGGAATGAACCGGTTGCGAAGAAATGCAGTGCAGCCATCACCTTGGCCGTGGGGGTGAATGCAGTAGGATACACCCTGCGAGGACGAAGGTGGGGTTCCAACATGGCACATAGGCGATGCAGGGTGGGCCGGTCCAGACGGAACTTCCTTATGACCTCCACATCCTCCATGTCTGCCAGCAATTGGTAGGGGCGATGTATGTTTGGTCTCCTCCTAGGACAGATGGAAGTGGACACATGTCAATGCAACACACAACATGGCATTTACACATACACAAAACAAAGATCACTGACAAAGCAATAGTATCAACGAACAGCTGACAAGTAGGGACAGCACAGCAACATTACTCTTACACAGGTCCCCTTACCAATAGCAAGGACCACTGACACATACCATTGCTATGAGCATGCACATGGGGATTAAGGCCATATTAGCTTGATAGGCATGATGATGGATTCAGACTGCATATGTGGGTAGCGGCAACACCACAGCAATATACCTAGCTGCTGTGCCTGACACCGCTTCCGAGGCTGGGTGAGTATGGCACACACCAACAACACAACGTACACAGGCTGAGCGGTACACCAATCGCAGCAGCTTGGACACGCAGAAACAGCCCCAAGGGGGCTATATCAGTGTGGGAGGGTGACAGGCTTTACCACAGCATCCAGGGACTGCTGACTGCCACCCCTCAACAACACCTGCTGCCACCTGTCCACCTTAATGTCGATGACTCTGATGATATGTCCAGGTCCACTCACCGGCGAGGAGCTGCAGTTCCTGGATTCCGAGCTCCATGCACACTGCCCAAGGTAAATACCGGCAAAAGTCAAGTGTGTGTAAGACAACTACAGTGTGTGTGGGAGTGCATGTGGGGGACACACATGTTGTTCATCTGCAGCACTATGAGTCTGAGCCTGTGGGGTTCCAACATGCACCGCTTACCATGCTAACAACAGGTGGAATGGGCATGTAGGCTCTCTGGTGTTTCCCCATGCATGTCCCTCCCGAGTGGTGGTACATGGCATTTTCATGTCAGACACCCAGTGACGCAGACACTTGGCAATGCATGATTCTGGGCAGCTATTGCTTGTGTGAATGGCTGGCTGGCTCCCTGCTGGCCTTCTCAGTCTCGGCAGACCTGGGCTGCACATTGACCGCCCAATCCTAGAAGGAAACTACACTGACTGTACAGTGGGTTACATGTGTCATTATCTCACAACTCTCAGGAAATGCGCTAACTCAGCCCTGTCGATTGAACACTCCAGGCCTTGTGATAGGGATGTGTGTGAGAGATGGTGGCACTGAATGTGACCTCCATTGCGGGGTGAGCCATTCACAGGGCGAGTACGTTGAGGGCTGCGCAGTGTTGGACACAGTGAGTCCACCCACAAAGATGTGTAGCCTTGTGAGCTATGTGTCGGTCTACCTGACAATGGACAGTAGATGTGGGCAGACTACACATTGCTCAAAGTGCTGGCATCCTGAATTGAATGGGATGGACAGGTACTGTGTACACACTCCCACCAGCATGCATTCACGTGTGGTGTACACATGCTGTTATGCCATGTCCCATACCGTCTTGGCTCTGTTACACGTCTCTGATCATTTAGGATGGGTCAGCATCATGCCACTGTTATTGGTGGATGTGGGTGATGCTGAGAAGAGTATGTGTGATATTCAAACCCTCATGTGTACCATCCCTGCAGTTGGAAGTCCACCAGCCCAAGGCCTTGTGATGAGCCATTGCATCCAAGTTGATGCTTCTGTGTATGTGTAACCGACAGTGCAGCCAATCCCACGAAGAGGGTGACGTCATCTGCTGGATGTGTGACCATGTTGCGGCGACTAATCGGGGGATGCTCCCTCGTATTGTCAGGTTGGCACGGCGCTGCATTTCACCACTAATGGTCTGCAATTGACAGTCACACAGCCTGTGGCGGATGCACGTTTGTAGGGGCATCAGCTGCAGGCAGGTGTACAGTACTGTGGGATTGTGTCTTTTGCTGCGAGAGGCAGCATGTGTCCACAGCCTACCCATGTTCTGGGTAATGTGATGTTAGTTGTGTGATGCAGTGGGTTGTGAGTGTACTCTGTGCTGGGTGCATCTTACATGCATATGCGATTCCTGAGGGTCAAGATGTAATTTGGGCACTCTGCATAGTCAATGCGTTCAGAGTCGTAGGCCTCAGGGACAGCCTGTAGTCAGCTGGAGTGGCACTTCACATGTATGTTTGTGGCACTGTGCATACTCTGATTTCGTCCTAAACACATGTGTGCGATGCCTCACCTCATATTCCTGATACTCACACATCCGGCACACTGTGCAACAGTAGTTGTGCTCGTGCGATGGACAGTTGTCTGGCATGGGCTCATAACCATTGTGGACTGTCATGTTGCAGTCAGTGTGTGTGGTGACACATTCTGCTCCATGCAGGTATGTCCTTGGCCTAATTATGTAGTGGTCATCCTTAACACCATCAGGAGAGTGGGTGTGTACACAGCGATGAGTGGCTATGGCCGCAGGGTGACAGTCCGGGTGTTGTTCCATGTGCACAACACATGTGTCACTTATTGGCGGGTTCATTACCTGTACCCCAGCCATTACGTGTTGATTGTGGTTGCTGTATACATTTGCACAGGTATCATGCAACATGTGCACTTGGGAATGTTCTGTGCTGGCTCCCTTGCACATGTCTGTGGATTTGATGCCAAATGAGTGAGGCCACCTCGCTCTCCCTCATGTGTCATCTACCATGTGTGCTGAGGGACAGGGGACGGTCAACAGTGGTGAGGCATCGGATGGTGCAGCTGCACAGGAGCTGGGTGAGACTAATGTGACCGGCGCATTGGAGGGGCAGACATGTGCTGGATGACTCACAGGCCCATACGACAATTGCTGCGTCATCTGAGTACAGAGGTCATGTATCCATGTTTGCTAGCACAGGGGACGTGCACTCTAGCTCCTCTGCAGCCACGCGGAGGCCAATGCCCGCCCTCCCAACTACTTCCACTGGTGCAACACGTGTCGGCACAAGGATGACAGATAGAGTGTCTTTCACACCAGTCACAGCTGCCCCTGCGACCCCTGCTGCACTCAGTGCCGGGTCTGTTGAGCATGTGCGGCATCTGTGCGTGGGTCAGACAGCTCTCCTCAATGACTTCATTGACCATGCCAACACCTTTCCGCAGTTGACATAGTTCATGGAGGGCCTACATTAACGCGTGAGTGGGCTACACCAGTATGTCCAATAGTTGTCCCCCCGTTCAAGGTGGTCCTTGAACTGGGCCACTGTCAGGCTGACATACCTGACCTTCCCCCACCCCCCGGAAAGTGGCGCCTCTGACAACAGCAGGGCACGAGTCCTGACAGAAGAGGTGGTGGCACGCAGACGTCATGACAGGTAGTGACGTCACGGAAGATGGCTTGCACCATCAGACTCATTGCCTCCCCTCGCTCACCCCACTGATGCGATTGCATCATGGGAGCACGCGCGTGTGCAGCAGCTCCAATCTCTCCCCAGAGAGGCCAAATAGTGTATGTGTGGCTCCATTCGCTTCAGTCATCGAGCTCACGGTAAAATAGGTGGGGGGACGCCGTACAGCCGCATGGTACCCCGACTCGTGCCCTGGTCAACAGTGACGAAGCATGGCTGTCTCCGGAGTCCGGATACACCACATGCAACACACAGTAGCTGTAGCTGCCCTAGCGGGCCATGCCGCAAACACCATCCCAGACGACATGTCGACACACCCCGGCGCGCAATGTCATAGCATCCGCTGCCATTGGCAAGGGACCCATGGTGTGTGATATGGGCCTCCTGGTGAAGAGCCTCCGAGCCATCCACCGCCAACGGGTGTCATGCAACTCACACACTTCACTAAAACATTAGGTAGCTTTGCCTGCACACCAGGGCTCGAGTCCGGGTTCCATGCGGGTGTACGGTGTCCCACCACTTATTTTACCGTGAGCTCGGTGACTGGAGCGAATGGAGCCACACATTCACTCTTTAGCCTCTCTGGGGTGAGATTGGAGCTGCTGCTCACGCGCGTGCTCCTATGATGCAATCGCATCAGTGGGGTGAGCGAGGGGAGGCAATGGGTCTGATGCGGCAAGCCATCTTCCGTGACGTCACTACCTGTCATGATGTCTGCGTCCCCCCACGTCTTGTTCGGGACTTGTGCCCTGCTGCACACTGAGAATGTATTGCCTGCGAGATGTGACCAGGAGCAGGGTACCATGACCTCCCACCCACCAAGCTCCACTGCCATCCCATGCCCTGGGTAGCCTGTGCAGGTGGACAATGTAGGGGGTACACCTGAAGGCCAGGGGTGTAAATGCCTCGGCAAGGGCCTGGATGATGCACAGCAGTATCCAGCATGTCCCCAGAGGGAGGGCCAACGTCCACACCTGATGCAGCATAGGTCGTGTGCCCGCCTGTTGTGCACACACTAGTCCACATTCATCCCCAGACAGCTGGTCTTTCCACATACCCAGAACAGTGGTAATCTACCCCGCCGGGTTCGTCCCCACACAGTCTGTATCGACACTGCATGTGTGCACCCACCCGTGCCACAGACCCACCTGTGCCAAGAAGCCCTCCCGCTTCACATGCCACATGTGTGTATTCCACAGTTGTGCTTCTCTCTCAGGGGCGGACATCCAACTGTCCCGTAGCATACAGACTGCACCGAGTCGGACTGGCATCCTGTTTGAATGTTAGGCACCCTCACACAACTACCTGTGCCACAGTGGTGGCTGTGCTGGCTATCGTGACTGCCATGGCAGTGTTGCTGTCCATGGCAGGGTACACTCACACACAATGCATATGTAGCTTTTCGTATCAGTACTCTGCACATCGGACTGGCCACTGTCCCTGGTGTTGTACATTGTTGCCGCCTGTCTATGTATTCTGTGACTGGATGCTGTTGTTCCTGTTGTGGGTTGTGTCTGTGCAGTTGCTGTTTGCAGTTGTTACTGTGTGTGCATAGTTAAGTGAGGCACATGCCGTGAATGGTACCTCAACAATTGCAATGTCTGGTCTCACATTCCTATGTGTATGATATGTGGCTGGGACTTCACTTCTTTCAGACTCTGCTACTTGTGTGTGTGATGAAGACGTGTGTCTGTAACACGGATTGTCTGCATGTATTTGGTGGTATTTCGGTGTTAATGTGTACGTGTCATGTTTGCGTGCATGCAAAGCACAGGGTGTGTGTCTAGCCACAGGATGACAGGTAGCATGTGCAGAGTGTGCGGGTATGTGTGAGCTTACTTTCTGGCTGGCCAGCAGTGTAGGTGTATGTGTATCTTGTGACGATCATCGAGCCAGGGCACATGGCTTACTTTCAATGTGTGCATTTGGGAGGTGTAGGTGTGTGTGGTGTGTGTGGTGTGACTTTGGGGTAGTGTTGGTGTGTGTGTGTGTGCGCTCTGGCAATGTCAACTACACACATGTGTTACCCAGGGGCATGGTCAGTGTTTGTATCCTTGTTCGGGTCTGTTAATGTGAGCACATGTGTGTATTGTCTGTTGCACAGTGTGTGGGTGTGTCCTTGCAGTTCAGGATGACTCCTACTTGATATGTATTGGCCATTGTGGGTCTGCAGGGTGTGTGAATGTGAAGATTGTGCCTTGTTCAATTGAGCATGTATGTACATTTCGGCGGTTCATACTCACTGTGCAGCCCTGCCCACCCACACTGATATCGTGTGTGTTTTGGCATGCATTGATGTGGCGTGTAACTGGCGTGGCTCCTATATTTGCTTGTTGAGTGTGATGTCAGACTGTGAAGGTGATTGTACACATATGTAGGACTGTGCTTTGTAGTGACCAGGCCGTCAGTGTTGATGTGATGATATGTTGGGCCACGTCAAACACTGACATGCCAAGGCCCACGACCTGTGGTATTTTACTGGGTCCACAGTGGCAGCAACTCATGTGCATTGACATCCAATGTAACTTGACTACATGGTAATCTCACGAGTCCCGTGTACTTCACACACTCTCATCCTCTCTCATTCGTACTTGTCTACGATCAATAATTCTCCAGAGTCAGATATTAGCTTTAAGGCATGTATTTGAGCTTACTTCCTCTGTGATGCAGGATGTGGACACTACTGGCAGCGTAATGCATGTGGAGGATATACTTAGCATGATTACACATACAAAAGGGGTACAGGTAGATGTGATAAGTCGTTAATTGTGGAAATAATGCTTCAGAGTTAAGAATGCCCTGCCCTTGCTATGCTACAGTACATTAGCTCATTACTGAGGTGCCCTAGGCTGTGACACAGACAGTATTGGTTTACCCTCCCAGACAGCTTGACATCATGAGCACAGTACATCTAAGTCCCATGGTACAGGTTTACGACAATAGTGACTCCGACACACCTGCGTCAGAGGTGACATCAGAGCATGAGCCTACATGCATGCAGCATAGTCTCACATGTTGTTGCGATATGGTGGCTACTGTACATGACTCAATGCCCGGGGACATGTTGTAGGGTGTTGCATTTGTTGTCCATGCAAATGTCCTTGCACGGAAGTTCAGAAGAAGGTGAGATGACAGTTCTCAAGTTATTCAGCAGACAGATAAGCGTGCACTTACAGGAGCATGTGTTCAGGTGCGCGGCATGCATATTGTAGCAATGTGGTTCGTGCAATGTTGGCCATGTGGTCACTGTACACAGGTCCCATTCCTCAGCCTCCCCGTGTTCATGCAGGGACACGGGATATGGTGATGGACAGGGTGCATGTCCCGGTAATGTCAGGTGTCATGACGGTGGAGTTGATGGTAAGGTGTTTGTTTCCGTGTGCATGGTATAGTTGTTGCACAGCTGACTGGCCACTGCGTGCGGACGGCAAGCATGGGTACGGTGTTGCACATGAATGTTCAATTGTGGGTATTGATTTGGGGACCCATGAATTGACAGGTTGTCAGGTATGCGATACCTTCCTGCAGAGCATCCCTCGCATTGGTGGTATTTGTGGTTGACATCCAATGAAGCGGATGGTGGGTTGCAACGTGTTCCTCGTAGGTTGTCCCTTGTAGAATCCTGATGGGACATGTCGGGTGACATTCGATGAAACTGTAATCCAGCATACGTTGTGCGGAGGCACACTGGTCCCATTGCAGTGTGTGTCCTATTGCAGCCACAAACGCCATGCCCCCATACACTGAACAGTTCCTGTCGTGGGCGTCCAGGGGTGAGAACAGGTGTACCAGGTCCCCAATTGGACATGCCGGGTTGGAGAGACATAAATCCACAGGCCAGTGGTACGGGCACCTCCGACAGTAGAAAACGGGGATGACGCAGCTGAACATTTCAATGCGGTAAGTTACTCGATAACTTACATTCAGCATAGCCAGATTTGCACAGCCCACTATCTGTAGCAAGCTATTGCTGTACAGCTGCATCTGTCTGGCGTAGGTGTATAGTACTGGTGCACCGTCCATTTTGCTGCAGGGTGCTGTGATGGCGTGCTCCGGCTGCCTGGGCTGTCTGCTGAGTGCAACCTCCGACGGTGCTGGGTGTTCGTGAATGGATGTTAGGCGGCAGGACTTTGTGTATGGCTTGGGAGGCGGACACAGGCCCTCATCCCACATGCTCCTATGAATGGTCAAGGCCAGTGGTGTCTGACTCCTTCCTGATTACTTGCATCTGAGCCACAAGGAGCAGTGGTATAATTGTATTTTGTGGTTTTATCTTTCTTTCATGTTCGGCGTTATCTGCCAGTGGATGGTTGACTCAGCATGGCTATGTTTGGGTTGTGGTTGTTCCAATGGCTCCGTTCTCCTGCAGGATATGTTGCAATGTGATTTGGGTGTGGGAATGGAAGGACATTCACTGCTATCTGCTCTCCCGTGTGTGGGTGGGTCACTTCTTTCCCGCTGTACATTGGGACTTGTGTGTGGGCATCGTGATTGTGAACACCTGTTCTCAGGCAGCAGGGTTTCTCTGTTTTGTACATTGCATGACTTGTTATTGCGTGCAGGATGGTATAGGTATTGTTTGTTGTGACTGGCGTGCCTTTTGCGGTCAATGTCCATTGTTTGTGCTGTTCTGTAGCAGCTGCCGTGTGCTTCTCCATGCTTTGCACACAGGTGTGTGTCCTCTTTCAACGTCACTTTGCTCCCCTGTTCGGCACACTTGTGTGACTACGTTTTGGCAACTGTGAGTTGTCGGTTGTGGGCATGATTTACGCAGGGGGACCACGTGACATGTGCCTTCAGGGTGGGGCTGGTGTGTGTGGTGTGTTGTTGTGACCCTGCGGTGTTTGTGTGCAGCCCATGCGTGGCGCTGTCGTTGGCCTCTGCGTTGTGCGCATGTGTGTCATCGCCGGGGCGCTGCGGTGCCGTGCCGGGAACGTCACCTCCTAGCCCGGGGTATTCGGTGCCCAGGATGTTGCGGGTTGATTATATTTTACAGGTGGGATATGTGTGGGTACAGTGTTGGATGTGTCCTGTCCCCACAGGGGTGTCTAGGGGGCCCATGTACAGTTTTTCTGCCCTTGCATAGTGTGCGGTATTTGCATGCCCTTGTTGTGTGTCTGCCTACCTGCGTCGTCGTTGCGCGTTCACTCATAGGTGCTGCATCAGGTACAGCATTGGGATGGCCTGGAGAGCAGGATTCATGTCGGAGTAGGCCGGGTTGGTGTTTCTGTGGTCGACAATGTGGTTTCGGCCTCCTGTTCTCGTGCGGTGTCTCTTTGCCGGTGAGGCTGTTTGGTTGTGTCATCGTAATTTGTACGCCGGGCGGTACGTCATTTCGTCGGACGGTGTGCCTCCGTTGGCTGGCGCCGCTACGTAAACGGGCGCACTTTGATGACGGGCGGCGTCGCAGGCTTGCGGGCGGTATTTGCCTGACTTTTCACATCCTAATTTGGCGGGAGGGCGGGCAGTTGCTGGCGGACGGTAACTAGCGGTTTTTACCTCCGACGGCACGGCGGTAGTGTTTCCGCCCGCCATCGTAATGACCCCCTTAATAATATTTATTTTATATTATTTATAATTAAATTATAATTAATTAATTATTAATTGGTTATTAAATTTTATTAATTGATTAATTGATAATTATATTAATAGTGTTATTTTTTAAAGAAGTGGGTTGTAGTTTTATATGGGAATAAGGTGGGGAGTAATTTAATTAAAATAAAGTAACAAATATTTTTTATTTATTGGTATTTATTTTTTATTTCTATTTTATAGTGTTGTTTGTGCTAATTTATTTATTAATAATTCATTATTTATTCTTTGTAAATGATAATTTATTAATTTATAAATATGTTAATTGTGTCAAATATGTAGGAGTTTTTTGTGTGTTTATAGGGGAATATGGTGTGAATTAATTTATTTAAAAATTATTAATAAATAATTTTTTATTAACATTTATTTTTTTTTAAAATAGTTATTTGTTAGTAAAATGTTGTTTTTAAACTTTTATAAATTAATGTTTGTAGTTATTTTTTAGTATTTTTTAATATTAAATAATTTTTCTATGTTTTTGAAATTTTTAATTTCTCACCACTGTTGCACTCAGTGTAGTGGGAATAGTAATTTTTACCCCTCCGCTAGCCAACACTTTCCCTACTGTTGCACTCACTGTAGTGGAAATAGTAATTTTTACCCCTCCGCTATCCAACATTTTCCCTACTGTTGCACTCACTGGAGTGGGAATAGTCATTTTTACCCCTACGCTATCCAACATTTTCCCTACTGTTGCACTCTCTGGAGTGGGAATAGTAATTTTTACTCCTCCGCTATCTAACAGTTTCTCTACTGTTGCAATTTTTGGAGTGGGGATAGTAATTTTTACCCCTACGCTATCCAACACTTTCTCTACTGTTGCACTTTCTGGAGTGGGAATAGTAATTTTTACCCCTCCGCTATCCAATACTTTCCCTACTGTTGCACTCATTGGAGTGGGAATAGTAATTTTTACTCCTACGCTATCCAACACTTTCCCTACTGTTGCACTCACTGGAGTGGGAATAGTAATTTTTACCCCTACGCTATCCAACACTTTCCCTACTGTTGCACTCACTGGAGTGGGAATAGTAATTTTTATCCCTACGCTATCCAACACTTTCCCTAGTGTTGCATTCATTGGAGAGGGAATAGTAATTTTTACCCCTACGCTATCCAACACTTTCCCTACTGTTGCACTCACTGGAGTGGGAATAGTAATTTTTACTTCTACGCTATCCAACACTTTCCCTACTGTTGCACTCACTGGAGTGGGAATAGTAATTTTACCCCTACGCTATCCAACACTTTCCTTACTGTTGCACTCACTGGAGTGGGAATAGTAATTTTTACTCCTATGCCATCCAACACTTTCCCTACTGTTGCACTCACTGGAGTGGGAATAGTAATTTTTACCCCTACCCTATCCAACAGTTTCCCTACTGTTGCACTCACTGGAGTGGGAATAGTAATTTTTAACCCTCCGCTATCCAACATTTTCCCTACTGTTGCACTCAGTGGAGTGGGAATAGTAATTTTTATTCCTACGCTATCCAACACTTTCCCTACTGTTGCACTCTCTGGAGTGGGAATAGTAATTTTATCCTGTCCGCTATCTAATATTTTCTTTACTGTTTAAGTTAATGTAGTGTAAAATGTATTTAAAAAAATTAAAAATATTGTAATATTTTAATTTATTATATATATTTTTTATTTTTATTTTTATGTTATTGGTGTATGTGTATATATATGTATTTATATTTTTTATTATGTTTGTAACAAAATATAATTTATTTAAATAATTATTTATTAATATTACTAAGTAAATATATATTATATTTTATATATATCTATGTTTAATTTATTTTTACATTATATGTATTAATTATAATTTTAAACATTTTCTAATAATTTTAACAATGTTTATTTTAATCACATATTATTTAATTTATATTACATTATTTTTTAAACATTAAAAAAAAAGATATTTTTAACAACGATATTTTTAACAACAATATTTTTTTATCGATATTTTTGTACTTACCATTATGTAGATAGGACTTCGATATTCTGGAAATCGATATTTCGGGTCCGATATTTTTGTCGGCGATATTCTGGTCGTCGATATTCTGTCAGACATTCGACATTCGCACCCGTCCTGGCAGCATTGAGGCCAAGTTGCTTAGTATAGAGAAGTGGCATGTCTGTGGAAATATGCACAGGCGCGAAGATACGGGGAGGGGGAACCCCCTGGCTGTACACAGGCCCGGCAACTGCATTCTAATAGGCAGACTGGATACATAACCGAATTAATAACGGAGGGGGGAGGATCATCAATAAGCTCAGGTACTATTATGAGAGGTTGTACACTACCCGTTCAGCGGGTAACAATGATGCAATTGCAGAATATCTGTCCGATATTGCGATGGTCTGGGTGATGGGGCCTGTGATAGTGGGGGGCTGTGCTTGAATATAATTTCTGTCAAGAAGGAAGTCATATGGATCACATTGTGTTGGTCATGATAGTTAATAGGCAATTATTAGGTGAACCCATCTCTTGCAAAAAAATCATACAGGCGATTGACACTCTGGATAAATCTAAAGCTCTGGGGCTGGACGGCTTCACAGATACCTTTCCCAAGGCCTATAAGCATCTACTTGCCTCTCGACTTCTGGAGACATATGCCAAAGTAGTTTGGACTCTCTCACCCACAATTCAGGAGGCTGTGATCACACTGCTCTTAAAGCCTGGTAAGGCGCCTAATCTCTGTACATCTTATTACCCCCTCTCGCTCCTCAATCACAATAGTAAAGTTCTTGCCAAGATCATCGCTACCCACCTCACTCTTTTAATGGAGAAAATTATATCGCCAATACAAACAGTTTTTGTCCAGCATAGATCCACTGCCATTAATCTGCGTACAATTCGACGTCCCGGCAGCGGTTGCCCTTCTTGATAACGAGAAGGAATTCGATTAGCTTGAGTGGCCCTTTCTGAAAGCGAAGTTGAAAAAGCTGGGGCTACAGTGTGGCTATACTGCTCCTATTTTGTTGCAATACTAAAACACTGTGGCTCGACTGAAGGTCAATGGCTCCCTCACTGGCTCGTTCCCAGTGACTAGGGGGAGCCGTCAGTGTTGCCCTCTCTCATCGTTGCTTTTTATTAATGCTATGGACCCCCTAGTTAGGCACCTGCAAAAGCGACATCTCCATTGGGGCTTACCATTTAGACCTGGTGCCCTCTTGGTATCTATGTATGCAGACGATATCTTGCTCTTTGTAAGGCATCCTGAAGATAACCTAACTTCTCTCATATGAGAAATTATTCACTTTGGTGGCCTTTCTGGCCTCTCTGTCACCTGGGACAAGTCGGAACTCTTTCCTCTCACTGAAGCTACAGTGAGATGTGTACTGGAGCACCCCCTCTCCTGGTGTGAGAACTCTACTAGATATTTAGGCATCATAGTGCATAGGCAGAAGGAAGTGGTAAGTCGCTTGAATTATGGACTGCCTTTGACAAATAGACCCTTTCAGATTGAGTGCTGAACCAAAATACCGTTGTCTATGGCAGGCTGCTTTGCCATTATTAAAATAATAGTCCGCCCCCGTTTTTTTATATCTGTTCATGAACATACCAATTCCCCTAACTAATAATGATGACTGACTGAAGGATGCGATCTATTGTGACACAATTAGCGAAGTATGCACTGCACTACAGCCCCCCACATCACGGCCAAAAGATATATGCAGCCGCTGCACAAATATCTGTTGACATTAGACTCTGAAGTAACCGATTGAGCTGACGAAGGGCCTTCCCTCTAGTGGTTGTATAGGCCCTGGTTTAGCAGGTTTCCTGTTTTTGGACCCATGCTGTGAACGACGATGGACAAACTCCCCAAGCAACTGTCTGGGTAACCCGCCCCCTTATGTAATTCTGAGATCAGCTGACTACCCCAATGTGCACTTTTATTGTAATCACTTGCATTGTATGCCTAACAAGCAACATGTTATAATTATTGGACATATGTCTGTTTGTTGTATAGACATATTTAGTTTTTTGTCATTTCGAAAATGAAAAATAAAGTTTAAAACAAATAAATAAATAAAATAAACACATAAGTACCTAACTAAACAAGCATGCCAATAAAAACCTACTGTGACATTGAGCATGCACTCACGTTACTGTGCTGGTCAATCAACTGCTCTTCATAGGGGTCGATTCCGATCTCGGCCGGAAGCGCACCTAACAGTATTCGCCTGGAAAAAAACCAAGCCGAACGCGTGTTTCACGACCGATTCGGACAGTTGTCCGAACGAAGAAGTACGATGCGCATAACAGCCCAGATTCTGAGCGAGCCGTACTCACCCATTTCAGCTCCTGTTCCCCGCCCGAGCCGGATCCGTAAACGTCCAATCGAGTCGCACGGAACCAAATACACAGCACCTTCCGGCCGGACTAGTACGATGCGCATTCCGTACGCGCCGAACCCGTCGCTACGTCCGGCACGTCAGAGCATCCGGGAGAGCTGCACATAAGCTCCGATTCGCGCCACAAGACGATCCACGGCTACGAGACGAACAAGCCAGCGACGAGTACGAGTCGAAGCCACGAGAAACCCGAACGAGACGAACAAACCATGAATCCCATCGCGCAGGTCCTACCAATACTCTACATCTATTACCGGGACCGGTACGGACGCGTACGGCGAAGACGGTAAGTCAAACACCCACTACACAAACAAACCACACGTACCCAACATATGTCACACACACATAGGGATGCAGAAATGACGTACACCAGCAACAGCAGAACCATAGGGGCAAGATGGCTACCACCAATGCCATACACACCCATAGGGGATGGATGCCTACCACTACCACCACCCCTACTCAGGGGGGCCTGGATGCCTACCACTACCACCACCCCTACTCAGGGGGGGCTGGATGCCTGTCACTACTACCATCCCCACTCATAGGGGGATTGATGCCTACCACTACCACCACCCCTACTCATGGGGGCTGGATGCCTACCACTACCACCACCCCTACTCAGGGGGGGCTGGATGCCTGTCACTACTACCATCCACACTCATAGGGGGATGGATTCCTACCACTACCACCACCTCTACTCAGGGGGGGCTGGATGCCTGTCACTACTACCATCCCCACTAATAGGGGGATGGATGCCTACCACTACCACCACCCCTAAACATAGGACGGGAAATGCATGACACAACCAGCATACTCCAACATAAGGAATGTCTGAAAATACATCACCCCAACACCATGACAAGCGTGTGTAGTCTGTGTCAAATGCCCACAACACTGAACATGTCATTGAGCATACAATGTGACCCCCTATCACATGTGTCACACATAAATGTGTGTGGCCTCCACAATGCAAGCAGACCATGACCACTGTGGCAATGGGGTATAACACCCATCACCACAGTGACCAAAAGGTAAGTGTGGGGTCCATAGCTGAAGCCCATTCTGAACAATGTGACAATGGGGCCTAATCCCCCATCATCACAGTGACCAAAAGGCAAGTGTGGGGCCCATAGCTGAAGCACATTTTGAACATTGTGACAATGGGGCCTAACCCCCCATCATCACAGTGACCAAAAGGCAAGTGTGGGGCCCATAGCTGAAGCACATTTTGAACATTGTGACAATGGGGCCTAACCCCCCATCATCACAGTGACCAAAAGGCAAGTGTGGGGTCCATAGCTGAAGCACATCCTGAACATTGTGGCAATGGGGTCTAAACACCCATCACCACAGTGCCCAAAAGGTAAGTGTAGTAATGGTAAAAGCTGCAAATGCCAAACAGCATGGATGATTCCTGGTCACAGAACAACAAACACATCTGTGGCATAGTAGTGCTTGTGTCCCATAGCAACATACATTGGGTGAGGCAAACAGTGCAGTGCAAATAAGATATACCTTTGGCCATGTGCAGACAAACATCACCCATGGGGGCTGACATTGTCAACATCCCTCAATAACACAATGACAGAAGTGACCATCATAATGCAGCCCCACATATCTGCACCAATGGACACACAAATGTAGATATCCTTTGGAGACTGTAGATGTCAGGTGAACAAATACCATACCATGGCAGCAATGGGACATACAAACCATGATCATTGTGCTGACTGATGACCTAGGAGTCCCAGGGACAGCAGGGGAAAGCCAACAAACAACATACAGCCAATGGCACACTAAAGATATGCCAATGCAGTGGTGCAGATGCACAAACACAAACAGGCAGCCTCACACTGCAGATCAAACACAACAGGTGATGGGGGTGTGTGCCAGTGTCCCCAGGCAACAACACAACACATGAGGAGGCCTGAATCACAATTACACAGATGTGTATACAGTGCCACACAAAAGTAACTCATGGATAGGATTCCCCTATGTGGGCAAACAGGCATTGTTAGATGAGAGGGAGCACAAATTACACATGTCACACAAGCTTGTAGGAACAGCAAATAACACAGCAAGAGACAGACCCACCACAGCACTACCCCCAGGGACCCCACATCGTGGTGACCGTGGCCTGCATGATGATCCCACTGTGGTGACAAAGCTAGATGTCGTTCACACTGTGAACCACAGTCATGTGTCCTGAGCAACAAACTACCATCACACCTACACAAGCACAAATCAATCAGCACGGCCTGTCAGCCAAGGCCAACATGGAGGTAGGGGTCTAGCCGTGCAACAACTCACATTTGCACACACTCAACACCACACACCTTGATCTCCAACAATGTGCAGCAGTGAAGCTCACATGGACTGGTGACATTGCACATGCACCCATGACAATCCCAGGGGTGGTGGTGGGAACTAAGGTGCAGAAACCCATCACACATGGCCAGTCAACAAGACTTGTGAATGTCTGACACACTGCACAGTACGCTGTACATGGGCATGATGTGAAATCCACCACAATCAATGTGATCCCGGACACAGTCACACACCAATGAAGAAGTCAAGGTCACCCACAAAGAACACACATAGACAACTTCCAACATTGCAGCTCTGACCCAGAGGAGTGGCAGCAGTCACACACACAACGTGTCACAATCACTGAAAGCTAACACAAACTGGAAATTACATGACTTGTGTAACCAACAAGTGCCAAGGGAATCCTGACTGTGTCTCATCTGCGTTTGCCCACAAACTCAGCCCTGACAGCAAACACACCTATGGATGACACCCTGATGACCAGTAATGTGCCATGCACCCACATCCCAGAGAACCCAGTGCGAAGATTTTGGTGGAACATAGGTCAACTCAGCAAGCATCACAAACAGGAACATCACTAGGGATCCCAGCCTGTGTTGCAAAACGGAAGTGAACACACACAGACATGCACACACAACACACACCTTGGGCTCACGCAATGTCACAGAATTACACACTGCCATGAGGGCACTCCACTCCTGTGTAAGGAAAGCTGTGCCATACGTTGTCTCTGCAGGGCTCTATCATATCAGCAGTACACTTGGTCACTCAGTCAACAATTAGCACAAAATGAAGGCTCTCGTCACATCAGCCTGGTCATGGCAGTGTCACCGACACCATCTGCACAGATCCAACGCACATGTATAGCAAGTTGCACTGATCACACAGATGAGTCCTTCCCCATTGATGCCCAAACTTGCATGTCCAGTGGAGATGGTCACACGGTCAGGGAAATAGACAAATTGAACAATGGCAAGCACAACAGATGTGCAGGGGTGTAAGCCACAGATGTGATATTGCAAATAAATGTAGGAAATCCCATTGCCAAATATTGAAAACATGACACCCTCTTATTGCTGCAAAGGATGACATGGATACACACCAGGATAGGACACATTCCCCCTGGACCACATGGGGTCCTGCACAGTAACACTTCATTTCCCTGATATCAAAAATCACCATCAGTGCAGCAAGGGCACGGTTAGCATCATCAACATCATGTACATCAGAAGCAAAACCACTAGAGAACAGAAAGTAGCTTTATTCAGCATTTTTGTGTGATGAAGTGAAAGTCCAGAATCATAACAAAGGCCAATGGCCAGTCCATTACAATAGTCCAAACAGGGTGACAGTGCCAGATGTCACCCTTTGCATGCCTGCACTGATATGGAGCAGGGACATTCCCCTCAAAGGGGCATACGGGGGGGCAGGCCAGGCACCGCAGGGACAGGATCAGAGCTCACCAGAAAGAGGCAGGGAAGGGGTGGTGGGTGCTGGAGAGTCACTGACAACTGCAGTGGAGGCGTCTGACATGGTGTGTGCTGGCACAACTGGGGGGCATGAGGCAGATGGTGTGGGTGCCGGCACGACTGCAGTGGGCTGTGCAGATGGAGTGGACAGGTTCCCCACTGCAGTGCCCAAGTCAGACAGGGTGGTAGTGGACTCCACTGCAGTGCCTATCTCCAGGGAGTAGAATGGGGTTCAGGTAAGGTGGGCAGGACAGAGGGGAGGACACGCTCTCCACACCAGTGGCACATACAAGCGCAGCGGGGGGGTGTGGTGCTGGAAGAGCAAGTGGTAGGGGGAGAAGGCCGGATCTTTCTGGGGATGGTGTATCTGTGGGTGGGGGAACCTGGGGCAGGGTGTGGTGGGGGAACCTGTGGAGTGGGGCCTGAGGGATGGAGGAAGGAGACTTGGTGGTTGAGCTGCAGGGTGGTGGCGGGGTCTTGCTCTTCCGGGGGACTTGCGGATGGGGGCCTCAGTCTGTCTGCGCCTGGGGGAGGGTGTCCGGGGGTGAGGGGCACTCCCTCTGTGTGAGTGGACTTCCTCTTCCCCGGTATGCTGGATCAGCTGGATTGGAGGGAAGAGGCCAAGGTCACAGAGGAAGAGCCACTGTGTAGGTGGGGTTGCAGGTGAGGCAAGGGAAGGGGCCTTGGAGGAGAGGTATCGGAGGACTGCGGAGTGACTGTGGATGCCTGTGTGTGTGTATGTACCCCTTCCCCTGTGGGTGTGGTATCAGTCCCCTGAGGATGCCTGCGTGCACGTCTTGTTTTTGTAGTGGGTGTGTCTGTGCTGCTCGTGTCTGTGTGTTTGGGTGAATGTGCAGGTGTGCATGTGCTTGGGACAGGTAGGGTGCCAGGAAGTGTGGATGGGGCAGAGGTAGGAGGGGTGAGGGACTGTTGGAGGAGGGACACTGCTGCCGTCAGGGAGGAGTCCATGGACCTATTGCTCCTCTGTAGGGCAGACATGCCCGATGAGATGCCCTCCATGAACGACACCAGCTGAGTCAACAGAGTGGTGTGGGCATGGAGGACACTCAGCATTGCTGTCTGCCCTACATGGAGCTGGCGAAGAAGGTACACAGACTCCTCACTCAGGGCAGCAGGGGACACAGGGGCAGGGGCTGCGGTGCCTGGCACGAAGGAGACATGCTCCCGAACACGGGAGCCTCCACGGACCTCTGGAATGGGAGCCAATGGGAGGGCGGTGGTAGTGGTGGTGGTGGTGGCAGGACAGCAATAGTAGCTGGGGTGTGGTGGCTGCTGACACCCGCCTCCACAAGGGAGTCATCCTCCGAGCTGCTGTGGTCCTCAGCTGAGGTGGATGGTGCTGAGGACTCCTCGGTGTGGCTCCCCTCGCCCTCCGTGCCACTGGGTCCCTCCGACCACTCTCGGCTGCTGACCCAGTCTGGCTCTGTGGCTCCTCCTGGTCCGTGGAGCTGTCCCTCCTGTTGCCGTGGATGTATCTGCAAACAATTAGGAAACAGACAGACATCAGTCACCTGCACTAACCGCACAAAACCACAGTAAGTACAGCACATTACAGAGCAAGCCCTGGCATCCTTAGTTGAACATTGCCCCAAAAGTGCCCAAACAGAGTAGGAGAAGCCAATTGTCAGTCTGATGGTCAACCATGGCACTCACATCCCTCCTGGCCTTGCACCCATCGGTCTGGTGTCTGTCGGATGGCAATACCCCAGTGTGGACACATGCACCACCTACACTGTAGTTGGACAGTGCAGAGAACACGGTGAAGTATGTGAACATGCACACATCACAACTCTTGCCACTGAGTCAGTACAGGTGTCCGGATAAAGGGATGGCCAGAGTCTATATTTGAAATGCATGTGATGCATACCAGCACCAGACACCATGATGCACCCATGTCCTGATAGTCAATGCCACAATGGGGTGCATGTAGCACATGTCACTCCCCTGCAGGATCACTCTTAGGAAGTTTAATGCCATGGCACAGGCATGCCTGCAAAGTCATACATCACTGTCTCCAGTCACATGGGCAGGGCAGCCAGACAACAACAGTCTGCACTGTGTCACAATTCTAGGTCATGGGGAATGCAAGTCCTGTAGCTGACAAGTGCACATGTCCATCCCCCACAAACCACATCATCTGAACTCTCATTTGTCCACGTCATACCAATTGGACATATGGGAGACATGAAACCCAACCCTCGGAACCTGAGCACCTCACAATCTGCTGTGAATGGGAAACAGCTGCCTGTACTTCACTTTCGCATACCCCAGTCTGCACAGTCAAGTGATCAAACACCTATATGTCACACAAGTATCGTCTCCTATGGTCACATCTCCGGTGGCATGCTGAGCCCTAACCGATAAACACCCCAGTAGTCCTGACAACGAAGCCACAGCACAATGACACAGAGGCAGACACCTGAGGGAACATTTCACTGAGCACAACGTGTCAGCTGATACACGGGAGTGGGAGTACAGAGTGTATTGTATGCCCTGGAGTAGGCATGACTGTCCTGCTCCATGTGAAAGAGGGATGAGCCCTGGACAGTAGGCAGGTGGCTAAGCATGTGTGACACACTTGATATACATACTCCTGAGGCCCAAACATTGTTCCCACCCGCAGCATGGGTGTGTGCCAAATACCCCAGGCACATGTGTCAGGGAGACGAGCGTTACAGCGCCTGCCATGTTTCCCGAGACTACAACTCCCATGATGCCTGCCTACGGGAGGGAATATAGCCAGGGAGGGCGCACAGGAAGTTGCACGTAATACTGTTCTGATCGTACTCTCTCGGACGTGAGAGAGCTGTCTGAAGATGGCGCCGGAGGAGTAGGATCTGAGGGAAGAGTCCTGCCACTTGCGAGAGGCTGGGGGGTTTCGTACCACACATCAGTGAAATGTGAGTACAGAGCAAGTTCCCATGGTAGCCTGAATTTCTTCCTTGTACAAAGCGGAATACAGCGGTGTGACCGCGTATTGCCGTTTGTTCGTGTTTGTTCTTTTGCCCTTATACTGAGGGCAGATTTCCTGGAGACGCAAGCGGAATACAGCGGTGTTACCGCGTATTGCCGTTTGTTCATGTTTGTTCTTTTGCCTTTATACTGAGGGCGGATTTCCTGGAGACGCTAGCGGAATACGGCGGTGTGGCCGCGTATTGCCGTTTGTTCGCGATAAACGTTTTGTTTGGCCATTGTGATTTATATTTGCTACACAGCGGGTTACAGCGGTGAAGGAACCGCGTATCACCGGTTGTGTGCGTGTGACTTTGTCTTTTCAAATAAGGAGACGGGACATGTTTTGAGATAACCGTTCTAAACGAACTTTATTACTATTGTTTATGGATACAGAGGTGAAGTAACCTCGTGGAACTGCTGAGCTTTATTCTGTACTGTGACCTACGTACTTTGTTGGGGATAGGGCTGAATTCAAGCACTGCATTTTAATCCCCTACGCTTATGCCTACATGTGGGTATGTATGACACCTGTGTGGGCTCTAAGTAACTGGAGAAGTGTGGTGGTCCATACACTGGCTAATGTTTCGAGAGTTCTTTGTTTTAGGGTGGAGGATTAAGCTGCATGACGTTTGCTGAGTCCCGAGGATTGTACGAACAGCAGCATATATGCTCAGGTATATACTTCCCCTAGTGAGACATTACTGAGAGTAGCCATTGTTACACCTGTATTTATACCTGTGTTTTGTTCTTACAGGTTCTATTCCACTGCAGTTCCTTTCCCTCTCCTTTTCCCTCGCCTGATCATTCGAACACCCTGTAGACCATTCGTATCAGGGTGTTGGAGAGATCTGGAGGTGGACCCTTTTTTGCCTCAACTGGACCCTGCGGAGCTGGGCCTGACAACATGTGGTGAATCAGATCAGCAATTGGACCACATATCAAAGTAACACGCAGATTACATGTCAGAACTCAGGCATTGTGTAAGCAATGGACCCACCCATGAAGCCCACCACAGAGTTACGTGAACAAATGCTGTCCCCCACCTTGAGCTAAGCAAAATGCAAGGACACAGTACCCAAGTGACACAATTTCCTGACTGTAAGGGCCACACCTGGGTATCAGATGAGGGACATGGGTCCTGGACCACATAACTGATGTACTGTTGAAGTTTAAACAGGCCAGAGGAGGGCACATAGCATGTCAGACAAAGCTCACAGTGCAGTCACGGACTCACCCCCTCCTTGCTGCTGTTTGCCCTTCAGCTGCCCATCCAGATCAGGGAAGACCACCGCCAGGATCCTGAGCATGTGGGGGGTCAGGGTCCGGTGTCCGCCCCTCCTGCGAGGAGGCAACAGCTTCAGCTGGACCCTTGCGATCCTCCGGGTCCAGCCCGAAGGTCCTGCCACCTCTTCTGGCAGTTGCGGATCCGGCGCTTGTAGACCCCCACAGACCTTACTGCCCGGGCGATGTCCAGCCATATTTCCTGCTTCTGGTGGGCATCAACCTGTGAGGATGACAAAGTGTAAAGGCCATTACTACACAGGCAACAAATCTGTGCATCACACATTTGGATATACATGTCTCAATCACAGGGGCACATGATGTACACGGGCAGTGCAAGGATGGCTATGAACAGTTTGCCAGCAGTTACTACATGGTATCATTGCCTGGGAAGTCAAACCTTGTTTAAATGCACTGTTACTGCACTATACCTGTTCAGTGCATGTAACTACACACTATGGTGGGTGACAACTACTCAGTGAGCCTGCTAGCCAGTGGCGTGCAGACTGTAAGTCTGGCTAGTCAGACAACATGCACATTTGTAAGGCAGTGGACAGCACACTCAACTGCTCCCCTGGTTTCCCATACAGCTTGCTGTACTGTGGAAGGAGGCTGTCCAGCAGGGCCTGGTTCTCCTCAGTGCTGAAGGCCGGGGCTCTCTCCACAGTACGTGCCATTGCAGGATCCAGAGGATGCAGAGACAGCAGCAGTGGTGGTGGCAGATGTCGTCCTGGAGCATGTAGTGCAGGCAAGTGAGCTCTCAGGGGAACAGCCAGCATTATATGTGTGCTGCTGAGGCAGATACTGTCCCATGTGTCCAAAGTGATAGGTCCAAGTCGTTTGCGTCTTCTGAATCTGGCCAATCCATGGAATTGCACCACTTACACATGCCCACAGCATCCTTCAAAAGTTCAACTTCATGACACCCATGCATTTGCAACATTGTTGTGGGTGGCCAACTGAATTCACAGCATCAGACTCGTTAAACTTTCGAAAACGCGTCCGTTGCCATGCCAGGCCATAGCCAATGCGTGCGCACCGATCGGTCCATTGCTGTACAACGCGTATTCCGGGTACAAAGCGTACCCGCTCACAACAGCTTCAATGGCCAGTGCGTGCACACCGATCGGTCCATTGCTGTACAACGCGTACCCGCACATAACAGATTCAATGGCCAGTGCGTGCACACCGATCGGTCCATTGCTGTACAACGCGTATTCCGGGTACAACGCGTACCCGCACACAACAGATTCAATGGCCAGTGCGTGCACACCGATCGGTCCATTGCTGTACAACGCATACCCGCACACAACAGATTCAATGGCCAGTGCGTGCACACCAATCGGTCCATTGCTGTACAACGCGTACCCGCACATAACAGATTCAATGGCCAGTGCGTGCACACCGATCGGTCCATTGCTGTACAACGCGTATTCCGGGTACAACGAGTAGCCGCACACAACAGATTCAATGGCCAGTGCGTGCACACCGATCAGTCCATTGCTGTACAACGCGTACCCGCTCACAACAGATTCAATGGCCAGTGCGTGCACACCGATCGGTCCATTGCTGTACAACGCGTACCCGCACATAACAGATTCAATGGCCAGTGCGTGCACACCGATCGGTCCATTGCTGTACAACGCGTATTCCGGGTACAACGCGTACCCGAACACAACAGATTCAATGGCCAGTGCGTGCACACCGATCGGTCCATTGCTGTACAACGTGTACCCGCACATAACAGATTCAATGGCCAGTGCTTGCACACCGATCGGTCCATTGCTGTACAACGCGTACCCGCACACAACTGAGTCAATGGCCAGTGCGTGCACACCGATCGGTCCATTGCTGCACAACGTGTACCCGCACATAACAGATTCAATGGCCAGTGCGTGCACACCGATCGGTCCATTGCTGTACAACGCGTACCCGCACACAACTGAGTCAATGGCCAGTGCGTGCACACCGATCGGTCCATTGCTGCACAACGCGTACCCGCACATAACAGATTCAATGGCCAGTGCGTGCACACCGATCGGTCCATTGCTGTACAACGTGTACCCGCACATAACAGATTCAATGGCCAGTGCATGCACACCGATCGGTCCATTGCTGTACAACGCGTACCCGCACACAACTGAGTCAATGGCCAGTGCGTGCACACCGATCGGTCCATTGCTGCACAACGTGTACCCACACATAACAGATTCAATGGCCAGTGCGTGCACACCGATCGGTCCATTGCTGTACAACGCATACTCGCTCACAACAGATTCAATGGCCAGTGCTTGCACACCGATCGGTCCATTGCTGTACAACGCGTATTCCGGGTACAACGCGTACCCGCACACAACAGATTCAATGGCCAGTGCGTGCACACCGATCGGTCCATTGCTGTACAACGCATACCCGCACACAACTGAGTCAATGACCAGTGCGTGCACACCGATCGGTCCATTGCTGTACAACGCGTATCCACACATAACAGATTCAATGGCCAGTGCGTGCACACCGATCGGTCCATTGCTGTACTACGCGTACTCGCTCACAACAGATTCAATGGCCAGTGCGTGCACACCGATCGGTCCATTGCTGTACAACGCGTACCCGCACACAACAGATTCAATGGCCAGTGCGTGCACACCGATCGGTCCATTGCTGTACAACGCGAACCCGCACACAACAGATTCAATGGCCAGTGCGTGCACACCGATCGGTCCATTGCTGTACGACGCTTCCCTGTACAGGTCTCTCGCATATGTCACCATGCTTGTCACTGGTGAACGTATGCCAGTAACATATACTTGCCAGGGACTCAGGGGCACACCTACAACACCACATCCTGTCCACACTGTATCCTAAGGCATGTAAGGCTGCATTACCTTTTCTGTGTATGGGGGTCAACATGTGGTTTTTGGGGTGGCACTTGGGGGCAGCCACTCCCAGGCTGTGCACGTGTTCATGGGGACAGGTTCCTTTGTGTGTTGTGCACATGACCACTGTGATGTGCAACTGTTCATTTCAGAGCATGTGGCATGGTCACATTTCATGGTTGTGTATGTGTATGTCATGTCACATACCCCCTGAGTCCCATGTGGGACGGTATGTACGTCACAATAGTGATGGCCCTCCACAGTCTGTGTGCATGTTGTGTTTACAATGTCTCTGATTCCATGTGCACAATGGGAGACATTCTCCACATCCACGTTGTTTGTGCATGGACTTTGATGTTGTGCGTGTGTGTGTCACAGACGTCCATGTCTGTCCTGCCGAGGCAACAGGGAGCACTACCTGTGGGGGTCATGGTTGTTTTGCTGTGGTGTATTCATGATGCACCATGTCATGCCAGTGTCCATGTGGCAATACAGGGTCCCTGGGAATCTACCTGTCAATGAGCTGTGATGCCTGGGGCACATCTGTCCTCACATGTCACTGTGGTGTGTGTTTGGAACATGACAGCAGTACATGGGTACTGTGACACAGCCTAATGATATCCCATAGCACAACCTGGGACTTGTTGAGGACACCTGTTGAACTGTGATGTTAGATGTTGTCCATTTTGGTGCCATACATGTCCTTACGGAACGGCACACACATCATGTACTTGTGTCTCGTAATGATGTATCATGTGATATTGAGTCTGGTCTATGCCACATATGTGGGGTGACTGACAATCTTTCTTTCCTCACCTATGCACTGCAGGGCACCAGCTGTCCATAGACCATTCCCTGTCCTTGCAACGATGGTGGAACGTGACTGCATCTGACGTTACCGCTTCACCAGGCAGCTGATTGAGGATTTGGCAGTGCGCTTGGCCCCACATTTGCAACCTGGCCGGCCGTACCCTACAGCGCTGACCCCCAAGGTGAAGGTGATGGCAGCCCTACACTTCTTTGCCACCGGTACCTTTCAACACACTGTGGCGTCTGCTGGTGGGATGTCACAGACTATGTTCAGCCGTGTGCTACGCGATATTTTGGAGGCAATGTTGAGATGCCTGAACCAGTACATCTATTTCCCTAAACGTCAACAACTCACTGACGTCAAGAGTGACTTCTATGCCCTGGGGAGGATGCCACATGTCATTGGCTCCATTGATGGGACACATGTGGCTTTGGTACCACCACAGGCACATGAGCAGGCATACAGGAACCGTAAACATTATCAGTCGATCAATGCTCTGGTGGTATGTCTTGCAGATATGAGCATCTCACATGTGTGTTCACGTTTCCCTGGTTCGGCACACGATGCCTTCGTGATGAGGAGTAGTCGCATCCCGAGGATGATGTCACAGATGCGGAACCAGCGTGCCTGGCTTGTCGGTGTGTGCTGACTTTGTACCATTGTGTGTGTTCTGCTATGTTGTATTCCGCAATCTTTTCCAACTCAGCTAATGTGCAATTGTCTGTCTGTAGGTGACTCCGGATACCCCAACATGCCGTGGTTGCTGACACCCCTCAGGAACCCTGTGACACCAGCCCAGATGCGCTACAATGAGGCACATGGTCGGACCAGGAGAGTGATCGAGCGGACATTTGGTCTCCTGAAGAGCCGCTTCCGCTGCCTGGACAAGACAGGAGGGGCCCTCCCATATGCCCCAGCAAAGGTGTGCAAGATTGTCATCGTCTGCTGCATGCTACACAACCTGGCAGTGCGGAAGGAATTGCCTCTCATCCTGGATGACGATGACCAACATCCGCCACCTGTGGAGGATCCTGGCCTGGGCCACGATGCCAGTGATGATGATGATGGTGATGTCCGCACACAGCTCATCACCAGCTTCTTCAGCTGAATGTGAGTATCCAGAGATGTCATGTCAATGATTTGAGTTTGCATGATATGTGTTGGTGGTGTTCTGTTGCTGTTTGAGTGTGGCCATGTGCTACTTGACTGTATGCGTGCAGCGATGTGTCCTTACAGGTAGTCTGTACTCCCCAACAGTGTTGACATGCTAACTTGGTTTTGTGTAGGTATCTTGTGACATGTATTGGGCATGAGTATTGCAGTTCTGTCCTGTTCTTCAGTGCTTTTGACTGTGTGTCATGTCTGTCCTTCACAGGGTGCTTTCAGAGTTGTTTGGTCAACTCGGATCCCCCGACACCATGATTCAACTTCCAGGGTGGAAGCAGTCGTTTCCCTACAGGTGATGTGCCCCACACCCCTGGACTTCCTTTCTTCTACACTTGTTGACTGTGTGGCCACTGCCACGTGGGATTACCTTGCATCTGTAGTGGAAACAACATGTTGCAAATGTGTAATAAACCTGTGCTTCACTTTGGGATGTGCGTTGTCTGTGGTCACACTTCTGGCTGACATTTGCTTAGTGCACCTGTGGGCTAGTTAACACAGACTCTGAATAGGTGTGGTGTCTGTGCATTCCACAATATTTCCTGGCAACATCAGTGTAGGCGATGAGTCCGATGGCCCTGGTGTGTATGTGTTGTGTAGCCCTAGTGGTTTGTCTCCCTCATATGTGTCACGTCGCCATGACTCACATGACGGTGTTGAACTTGCTGTGGCAGTTAGCATGCACAGTGTCATTTGGCAGATCATCATCTCCGTGACAATAACAATGTTGGAATAACAACAGAGGCAAGTATGGTGTATTGGTGAGTTTATTACATACATGTGTGAGGTTAGTGCACAGGATGGTGGGTGCTGTACATTGGGATTGTGATCCAAAGTTCCCAGGTGAGTTGGAAGTCTTGGTAGCAGAAATGTCCAGGGTAAAGTCAACAGTGATCTGATACATTGGTCCAACTTGAACTCCCCATGTCATGTGGGAGAGTTGTGTTGCATTCGACAGGGTGAACAGTTTACACACAAAGGAGAATTTCCAGAACAGGTGTTGGCTTCCTGGGGGATGTACATGGCCATCGACCTCTCAGTTTTCCTTCCTCGGACGACCCCTCTTCTTTGGGGAGGACCCTCACGTGCAGGCTGCTGCGGTGCAGGGGACTCTCCGCCAGAGTCCTCCTCCCTCCCTGTGGCAGTTGCAGGTGTTGCAGCACCAGATGTTGTGGGCACACAGGGAGGTGTGGCCATGTTGGTGCTGATCTGGCGGAGGCATGTCAATATGTCCCTATGCACCGCTGTCAGTTCTTGCAATGTGTCACATTTGGACTCCATGCCAGCCATGTGTGTCTCCACACGGGCCATGTGTGTCTCCACACGGGACATGTGTGAGTCCAAGCGGGCATGATGGGCAGCCTGCTGCTGTTGAATGTCCTTGAGGATCCCCACTACCTGGGTGACCTCTCCGGTGCTATTCTGGTACGCATCAGCAATGCGTACCAGTTGTGGGTCATCATGCAGTCCAGACCCCTCTGCAAACAGCGACCTATGTCTACCACCCCTCCCACCACCCCTGGCGACATGTGCGGGACCTGTGGTGGCACGCACAGGTGTCCCTAGGCCCCCTTGGGGGTTGTTACTGGGGTCGTTGTCCGTAGCTCGACGTTGGGCCAGGGTCCCTGTGCTGTTGTCATTGGTGGTCCTTGGTCTGTCCGTGTCGGCGGGGGTGGTCTGTGTGTTGGCAGTTGTTGGAGGAGTGGGTGCAGGGGGTGCAGATGTTGGTCCTGCTGGTGCTGCATGATGACTCACACCGGAGGTGCCAGGTAGGTCTTCGCCATCCAAGGAGGGCAGAGGCTGTTCCACACCAGTGAGCTCAGTGTCCCCCGGAGCCTGGGACTGGGACTCCTCATCATCTGCTGCTGTGTCCCCATCATCACCTGTTTTTGGAAGAGGCACACAATGTATGTTATGTTTCTACAGGCATCAATGGTTCACACACCTGACAGTTGTGACTGTACCTCTGGATGTGGCCCTGTACATTGCATTGACCTAAGTTGTCACAGTAAGAGGTTGATATTGCTGTAGCACATTGTCCTGCAAACCTGAGGCATTTAAATGTGAATGTTGATGTGTGTGCATGGCCAGCATTGGTTGTATTTGGTGGACATCCGGCCCTCCTTCTCCACCCAGCCAAGTTATCCCACCATGAAGCATGCCACCCTTGCAGTGGGTTCAGGTTGACTCTCAGGATGTCGGTCAGTGGTGTCCTGCTGTTGGTTGGTGCCCAGGTCTCAGCAGGGCCTGGTACTCCCCACAACAGAGCACCATTGTCAGCCATCTTGTCAGTTGTTTTCCACTCCCTGTGATGTGAGCATTGTTCAGAGTGGTGTTGATGGGCCAATTGTGAGGGTGAGCAATATCTGTGACTACAACTCTCATCATGCTATTGCCTACACCCACCTTCCCAGCATTCCCATACTTCCTTCCTTTTGACTCTGCTTCCCTGTGGGGTAGTGTGCCTGTGCTGCCAGGATGGCTGACGGTGTTGTCCTGGCATTTGTTTGGCTACAAGTCCCAAATGTGTCCCTGTGCTTCACACAGCATAACCCAGTGTGGTGGTTCTTTGTGGGATATTAAATTAAAGTGTGAGGCATTGCATTCTCCCAGGTGAGTTGTGTGGAGTTTGTGTTAAGGGGGTGTGTGGGAAAAGCTGCTTGTAACTATGGTCAGAGCTGTCAGTCCTCCTTCCCACCCAGCCAGATATCCCACCATGGAACGTGCTTCCATTGCAGGGAGTGCAATTTGGCTTTCAGGATGTCAGTCAGTGGTGTCCTGTTGTTGGTTGGTGCCCAGTTCCCAGCAGGGCCTTGTGCTCCCCACAGCAGTCCCCAGTGTCCGCCATCTTGTCAGTTGTTTCCCACTCCCTGTGATGTGAGCATGGTTCAGAGTGGTGTTGATGGGCCAATTGTGAGGGTGACCAATGTCTGTGACTACAACTCCCATCATGCTATTGCCTACACCCCCCTTCCCAGCATGCCCATACTTCCTTCCTTTTGAGTGTACTTCACTGTGTGTGAGTGTGACAGCAATGGCAAGATGACTGACAGTGTGGTCCTGTTGTTTGTTGGTGCCCAGTTCCTAGCATGGCCTTGGGCTCCCCACAGCTGAGGCCAGTGTCAGACATCTTTGAGGTGGCTTTTCACTCCCTGTGAGGTGTGCATGCTTCAGTGCTAGCTTGCTGGGCCATGTGGGTGGGGGATGTTGAGTTGTGACTACCACTCCCATCATGCTATTGCCTACGACCCCCTTCCCAGCATGCCCATACTTCCTTCCTTTTGAGTGGACTTCAGTGTGTGTGAGTGTGACAGCAATGGCAAGATGGCTGACAGTGTGGTCCTGTTGTTTGTTGGTGCACAGTTCCCAGCAGGGCCTTGTGCTCCCTAAAGCAGTACCCAGTTTCAGCCATCTTGTCAGTTGTTTTCCACTCCCTGTGATGTGAGCATGGTTCATAGTGGTGTTGATGGGCCATTTGTGAGGGTGACCAATGTCTGTGACTACAACTCCCATCATGCTATTGCTTACACCCCCCTTCCCAGCATGCCCATTCTTCCTTCCTTTTGAGTGGACTTCACTGTGTGTGAGTGTGACAGCAATGGCAAGATGGCTGACAGTGTGGTCCTGTTGTTTGTTGGTGCCCAGTTCCCAGCATGGCCTTGGGCTCCCCACAGCTGAGGCCAGTGTCAGACATCTTTGAAGTGGCTTTTCACTCCCTGTGAGGTGTGCATGCTTCAGTGCTAGCATGCTGGGCCATGTGGGTGGGGGATGTTGAGCTGTGACTACCACTCCCATCATGCTATTGCCTACAACCCCCTTCCCAGCATGCCCATACTTCCTTCCTTTTGACTCTGCTTCCCTGTGGGGTAGTGTGCCTGTGCTGCCAGGATGGCTGACAGTTTTGTCCTGGCGTTTGTTTGGCTACAAGTCCCAAAAGTGTTCCTGTGCTTCACACAGCATAACCCAGTGTGGTGGTTCTTTGTGGGATGTTAAATTAAAGTGTGAGGCATTGCATTCTCCCAGGTGAGTTGTGTGGAGTTTGTGTTAAGGGGTGTGTGGGAAAAGCTGCTTGTAACTATGGTCAGAGCTGTCAGTCCTCCTTCCCACCCAGCCAGATATCCCACCATGGAACGTGCTTCCATTGCAGGGAGTGCAATTTGGCTTTCAGGATGTCAGTCAGTGGTGTCCTGCTGTTGGTTGGTGCCCAGTTCCCAGCAGGGCCTTGTGCTCCCCACAGCAGTCCCCAGTGTCCCTGTGATGTGAGCATGGTTCAGAGTGGTGTTGATGGGCCAATTGTGAGGGTGACCAATATCTGTGACTACAACTCCCATCATGCTATTGCCTACACCCCCCTTCCCAGCATGCCCATACTTCCTTCCTTTTGGGTGGACTTCACTGTGTGTGAGTGTGACAGCAATGGCAAGATGGCTGACAGTGTGTTCCTGTTGTTTGTTGGTGCCCAGTTCCCAGCAGGGCCTTGTGCTCCCCACAGCAGTTCCCAATGTCAGCCATCTTGTCAGTCCTTTTCAACTCCCTGTGATGTGTGCATGGTTGAGAGTGGTGTTGATGGGCCAATTGTGAGGCTGACCAATATCTGTGACTACAACTCCCATCATGCTATTGCCTACACTGACTTCACCAGCATACCCAGAATTCCTTCCTTTCAGTGAGCTTCCCTGTGAGGTGGTGTTCTGGTGGTGGCAACATATGTGACTGTTTGTTTGTTATATTTGTGCCACTGGCTTGCTCTATTTATTGTTAGGTTTGTACCTGTCATGACACTGTTACATATCACTATGAGATGGCAGGTATTGTGTTTCTCTGACTAACATAAACCTCTTGGTATGATTATCTTTTGGTTGCTGTGGATTTGCTAAGGGTGCATGGTTTGACTATCCCCTTGACAGTGATGTGTGTGTATTGCCACACAATATTGGGTATATTAGTTGTGTACTCACCAGGCTCTGGGATGTTTGTTAGTCCATATACGCTCACTGGTGGTAGGATGGCCCGCACCTTCTCCTCCCAGGGCCTGAGGTATAGTGGTTTGGCAGGAGGGCCACTGCTGGTGCGCTGGCTCACGATGTAATCCTTCTTTAGTAGGTCCCTGACCCTCCTGCGCACATCATACCACCTGTTCTGGATGTCTTCCTTTGTGCGCAAACATGGTGATTGTGCGTTCACCCTGTCGACGATCCTCTCCCACATCTTGGTTTTCTGCGACATGGGGGTCTGTTGGACCAATGTACCAAACAGCTGTGGCTCTACCCTGAGGATCTCATCTACCAGGACTTCCAATTCACTGTCTAGGAACTTATGATTCTTCTTTGGGGGCATGGTGATGGGTGGTGGTGGTGATTGATGTGTGTGTGTGTGCAAGTGAGGGTGTGTGTGTGTAGGTTTTGCTGGGTGTATGTGAGGGTGCTATTTGTTGAGGTGCCAATGGTGTGTGGCTTGTGTGATGGATGAGCTGTGAGTGTGTCTGTGGTTGCTGTGTGTTGGTGTTCTGTGCTGGCAGGTCAGTTGAATTTGCAAGGGATCATGGTAGGGATTTGTGGCCTTTATATAGGTGGAGTTGGGGGTGTGTCCTTGTTCCCTGTTTTTTTCCCCCTGTATTTATTGACTTTGTCATTGCTTGTTTGGCCCTTTTTTTTGTTTTTTCCCCTTTGTATTTTTTGTGCATGTAGGAGACGTTCTTCTGACCGAGTAGGACGCTGCAGTTGGCTCGTGCCAGCTTCTCCGAGTCGTTCACGCTGTGTTTCTGCTAGGTTTATTGTGCGTCGTACGCGTCGGTCGCGGTGTATTGGGTTGCTTCAGCTGGGTTTTGTATGTGTGTTGGTCGTGCGGCTTGGTCTCCGTGCGACTCGGTCTGGTTTTCCACGCATTGCATCGTACTGCGCGACTCGGAGTTCGCGTGTAGGATTCGTTCGGGTTCCTTCCGGGTGCGTGTCGGTCGGTTCGATTCGCGTGGTTTTCCGGTCGGATAGCTTGTTTCCGTCCGGTTCGGTCGTTCGGCTTGTGTTCCGTACGAGTCGATCGTGATTCACATGCATTTCATCGTACTACCCAGGTCGGGCAGCGCAGGTACGTGTCGGTCGGACTTTATTCCCGTACTGAGTCGGTCGGTACGTTTTCCGGCCCGAATCGGAGTCGGCCCCATAGAATGTAAAGCAGGTACTGTGCCAAAGGATTCCAGGATTTATGTGCCTGCTGCTACACATTATCATTCACTCTCTGTATCCTGTCAGCATCTTTAGCATATTGTACATCACTTAATCACAAAGAAGTACCTCATATGCAGCACATTCTGCACTTGTATAATGAGTGGATCACCAAATCAGGTAATAATGACTGTCAGCACATAGACCAGCATGTGGTCTAAGGAGTAGTCTGGTTAAAGTGAACAGGTTGATCTTTCCAAGCGCTACACCTTACCACTTCCTCCTCTGTGTAGTCATTGTAATCTATTCTCCAAGATTCGTAGAGCGCAAGGCTACCCATAATCGGGCTCACAAGCGCTATTTTATTGGTTGGAGTAAGTGAGTTAAAAGCAGGCGTGGCTGCGCACAGATAAGATTGGTGGGGCGGGGGGAGTCGCCAGACGACGGGATAGGTAAAATTAAATAAAAAATAAATAAACCACTTACCTTGACCTTGCAGCATCACCGACTCGACTTATTTAATTTGTATTTTATTTTACCTATCACGTCGTCTGTTTACTTCTCCACCTGCCCCGCCCCATCACTCTTACCTGTGCCGGCCACGTCTGGTTAAAAGGATAAAAGAATTAGGGGCATATTTACAAGCCCCTATAACCACAGGAACTTCACTTTCAAGGATGTTCCTGTGGTGACAGAGGCTTCGCCTTATTTACAAGGTGGCGTTAAGCCACTTAAGGTGGCTTAACGCCGCCTTGTAAATAAGGCACCCTTTCACGCTATACTTATCATGAAAGGGGCAGGGAATGGGTGTTGTAGTGGGCGTTCCGCCGAAACACCCATTGTTTTTGACGCTGCCCCCTATTTACAAGGGTGGCGTAAATAGGAGGCAGCGGCAAAATTAAGACCAGGGAAAACTTAGTTTTAACATGGCAAAATTAGGAGAAATACTTTATTTCTTCTCGATTTTGCTGCCTGCAGCACACATAAAAACAGCAAAATGCCTTGAATGATTGTTTATGTGCAGGAAAGTGTCCCTTCTTGCGCATAAACAATCATTAAAAAAAAATGACGTTTGCAACTTCTATGTGTGCTGCATAATGCAGCACACATGGAAGTTTCAAATCGCCATTTGTGGCTGTTTATGTGCTGGAAGGGACACCTTCATGCACATAAACAATCATTCCCCCAACGCAGGCACCCTTGCACAATTGTGCAAGGGTGCCTGTGTTGGCGCTAGGCAGCTTAATTTAGCGTCAGCGCTAGGAAAACGCAGGGATATGCCGTATCTTTGTAAATATGGCTCATCCCTGCGATTTCGGAATGGCGGAGTGTTGTGTTAGCATTTTGTGCTCAACGCCACGCTCCATCATTCCCTTGTACTTATGCCCCTTAGGATTAGAGTAAGAGATAGATTTAAAGTTTTTTTCTGAACCTCTTGTAAGTTGTCCTTCATTCTGAGACTGGTAGGCACAGAGTTCCAAAGCTTTGGTGCAAGGTACATAAAAAACCTACCCCCACTTCTAGCTCTCTTAATTCTGGGTACAAAAAGCAGTTCAAGATTGTTTGATCTCAGGTCCCTATCAACATACTAAAGGTTCGCCAGTTGCTGTAGGACAGTTGGGCCTGTGTTGTGTTTTGCTCAGTGTAGAGTTTTGAGCAGAGCGCTAGCAGATTGTGCTTTCTGACACTGGGCGGTGGTGTTTTGAATAATCTGGAGTTTTTTTATTATTGATTTATGGCTGAGTAAGAACAGCGATTTGCCATAATCAAGGTGGGATAAAACTAGACCTTGAATCACGATTCTGCATGATTCTACTAGGAGCCATTTCAGGACCTTTCTCAGGGCTCTCAAAAGGCCGGAACAACTGCCAGCCATCTTTTTTGCTTCGGAGGCCATGGTTAATTGGTTCTCCAGGGACATCACTAGGCTCTTTACTTCTGACTAAGGAGATGGTCGCTCTCCTAGAAGAGATGGACAAATGATCTCATCCCAGAGAGTTGGGTTGTTTCCCAAGACCAGAACCTCAGTTTTTCCACTGCTCATTTTCAGACAGCTCACTGCCATCTACTCAGACACCTTTACTAGGCAGCTGTTAAGACTTGTGGAAACAGAGTTCTTATCTGGTGACAGCTTAACAATCAACTGGGTATTGTGCGCGTAAGATACCATCTTGATACCAGAGGAGCATATGATGTCTGATAGAGGGCGGATATAAATATTAAAAAGTGTAGGGGTTAAAGACAAGCACTGTGGAACACCACAATACAGCTAATGGCTGGATGAGAGGATTGGCCCCTTGCTAACCTGGAAACTGTGCTTGTCAATAAACGAGGCCAGCCACTTCAATGCCTTCCCTGTAAAGCCAACTTCTTCTAGTTGGCAAAGAAGGGTAGGTTAGGAGATTGTATCAAAAGAGGCCATCAGATCCAGGAAGATCAGTGCCACTGATCCACCCTGGTCCATCAACATTTTCAGATCCTTTGTGGCCCTCAGTAGCGCTGTTTCTGTACTACGGCCTGCGCGGAAACCAGTCTGAGTAGGGTGAAAAATGTTATTGGTTTCCAAATGATCAGCGATGTGCCTGTTGACCATTGACCACTTTCTCTAAAAGTTTACCGCACCAGGTAGAAGAGAAATAGATCTATAATTTTCTATTGCTTCCGGGTCAAAGTGGTTTGTTTTTAATATTGGTCAGATTATGGCGTGTTTCTATTCTTCCGGAACACTATAGCTTTTCAAGGAAAGATTAAACAGGACCGTCAAAGTGGTGAGCATCGTAGTGTCCCCCTTTAGCAGGATGTCAATTGGACCTGGGTCGAGTGAAGAGCCAAATTTAATTGATGTTGCCACAGCCGTGACAGCATCTTTGGTCAGTTGCGGAAAGGTATTGAGAGGTGTTTCAATCTCGATGCCTCTTGGCCTGTTATCTGTATTATCCCCATACTCTGGTGAGCCTGATTGAGTATTATAAATATCTGTCACTTTACTGAGAAAGTGATTAGCTAGAGATTCACATCGTTCTATTGATGCAGTAGGTGCAGTTTCAGGAGAATCATGCTTTAACAAGGAGTTCACTATATTGTAGATCTCTTTTGACGAGTTAGCAGATTGCTTGATCTTCTCTGCCAGATCATTTGTACAGGCTCTCCTGATGGCCTGATGATATCCAGAGTGCAGGCCCAGCCTCTTGCTCACTTGTATATACAACCATTTTCTGTTACTCCTTCACAAATCCTTTTAGCCAGCCACCTCCAGAGTGGGCTTGATGTATGTGTGACATTGGTATCACACATGTTCAAAATTGTTGATGCTTTTGTTGAGTGCTGTCTGTAGTCTCATACGCTCTTAGACATGCTCTCCATGTCAGTCGGTCACTCTTAGAAAGTTTACACTTCTTGTAGGTCTCTCTTGCTCACTTTCTGACTTGTCACTAAAACACAATTACAGCATAGTTAAACTGCACAGTAAATTCCGAACCTGTCCTGCAGACTAGTCGAAAATAGCTTTCATAGGCAAAAGTAATGGAGTGTAATAAAGGTTTGTAAATCTGCTTTTTTAAAGGAAAAGTGAATGATGAGAAACACAGTAAAGAAACACAATTTCTTTATAAAACAGTGAGGTCAGATAGCTGGGCCAGCAATGTTAATTTGGTGCTTGTATAGCTGCATGCCTAAAGAAATCACAATAGTGCATGAATGCATGGGTGAGTGGTTACCGAGGGAGAACCTGAAAGCAACAGATATCTGCTGACAGGAGAAACACAATGAAGATGAGGTCAATATCACCTCTAACATCAAATCTGTAGACTGTATTTGGGTTAAATACTGCTTTTCATACCCCTTGTAACCCTTAAAATTATTTCTCTATTGTTCAGTAACTAGCTACTCTGTGCATAGCTCCCAGTTTCAACTTTGCATTTATGTGGAGGAATCCAAGGTAATCTGGACAGTGGAAAATTTGACATCAACAATCCTAACTTGGTAGGGCGAGGAGTGTGTGTGTCTGTAGTAGAGGAGGGAAAATCAACATATTAATTGGGAGAGCCAAGCCAGAGGGGTCTGACTTGGTCTTAAAATCCACAGCATGAGCGGTGCAGTCATCAAAATATTCAACATATAAATAAAGCAATTAACATCATGTAAAATATTTTTTAACATTTACAAAATGTTATTTAATCTATTATTTGTGTTTCAATGGTGTACATTAGGCAATTTCACTACAGAGAATGACAGGTAGTAGGTTTAAATGTTTTTATTTCGCACATTGTATAGCAAGGAGGTACCTTCATCAAGAACATATCCAGAGGAGATTGACAATTGAGCAATATATATAATTATAGATGGAAACAGTGAATTACGGGGATGTTTTTCGCTGAGGGGTTCAGAATGACATTAAATAGACAAGAGTGAAGCTCGAGTTGTCTATAATGTCACTGAGCACCATGAGGGGAAAAAACAATCCCTTAATTCACTTTTTACCCATCTATAATTTTATGTTATATTTGCCCCCCTAAATCATCTGCCCCGCTTTCAACTGCTGCACAGGTGCAGATGAGTAATGAGGGATCAATACACAATGAGTTTTATTATCAACTGCTGCTACATTATAGCAGTGAGTTATGAGATTTAGAAAATTATATCAACAATATAGGGTTTCTATGAGAGCCATAGATAACAATCCAGTTTTAGCTCAAAAACACCTGTAGTCACAACTGGCCCAAAAGTCATCAAAGAGGAAGAGAGACAAATCACATGAAGAAATATACCCCAAACCAGCCCATGCCTTTCATACCCAGCCTGAGGTCTACAGTCATGCCACCCAAAAGAAATGCATATGTAGTACAGAAGCAACCCATGGACACACATGGGCAGTGGTACCAATTGTTTCAAAGTAACTATGTCCATATAGGTATCATTGTGAACAAAATTAGTACAATACTTATTCATGTACTGTTGTATACAGTTAATGTGCATAAGAAGGATATGATCAAAACTTAGGGGTCTATTACGATGGCGGTCGGATGTCCACCGCCGGGCCGGTGGTGGTGCCCGCCGGACCGGCGGTGGACATCCGCCCGCGATTGCAACCAAGAAAACCGCCGGACACATTAGGAAGGCGGTGGTGACCGCGGCGGTGGGAAATTCCGACCGCCACTTTTCCGCCGGTTGCCATCCGCACTCCTGCCTGGCGGACGGAGCAGGACCGGGATAATGGTGGCGGTGCAGAGCAGGCTCCGCAGGCAGGATTATGATGCCGGCGGTAGCCAGCCTTTCCTCAGCAGTCAAACCGCCATGGAAAGGCATGCGGAGATTGTCTTCTGGGGGCCTGTTGCGGGCCCCCAATATGTTGGGGGGGTGCACTGGGGTGGTACACATGGTGCCCCCCTACATTTCCCTGTACTAGGTGGCAGGCACTGTGCAGTGCCTGCCACGCAGTGCAGGGAAATGCAGGACATGCTCCTTTCGGCATCGCTGCGGTGCTGCGGGCAGCAACAAACGCCGCAATGTTAAGGCCCGCGATCAGACCGCCGCGGTCGGATTTCGAGCGCGGGTCATCGTAATTCGACCGGCGGTGATGTTGCGGTCCATGCGGGTGGTATTTTCCGCTACCATGGCGGTCGGGGAGGTTTCCCGACCGCCATCGTAATAGGCCCCTAAATTTCATACAGATAATTTTCCTTAATATTTATTTATTTATTTGAAAAGTTTTATATAGCGCTGGCTAGACCCGGAGGTACCAGAGCGCTTTACATGAGGATCAGCGGGTTACAGGTTACGAAAATTACATCAGTTACAGTGCAAGTTACAAGTATAGGCTTAGGAGAAAAACATGACATTACACAATAATATAAGTTATTAGCGCGTAGCATAGCCAAGACACGTGTCTAATGGGGAATGGAAGGTAGGGGGGGAGGTAAACAGGAGAGAGGAATGCAGATAGAGTCAGGTAGACTGGAATGGGGAAAGTACTTCAGGGGGAACAAAGCAGTCATAGCAGTCAAGGAGAAAGACAGATAAAACCGTGAAGAACCGTGAGAAACAACGTCCGATGTCCGGCTGGGTAGGTGACGGCCGCGGGGGTGAACCAGAGCCAGACTCCTCTATAGCTGCATAGGACAGCTCCACCGGGCAGCGGCCAAGGGTGCTCGGGCTCCGCGGTAAGTACAAACAGTTTTAGTTTCCGCCCACGGGGCATCGTCATAGTTCCATAGAAGGCAACGATCCCGGTGTTACTGGGGAACGCCGTCCGCCTCATCCTCCAGGTCGCCCCATGAGAGGAGAGGTGGAAGAGACAGCTCCGAAGTCTGCAGATCTTCCCCATTCCCCGAAGCAGTAGTGAGTGTTGGGCAATAGTCCAGGAACACAGTGGTACGGGGGCCATGGCACCTGAGGGGCGAAAAAGTGATGCTCGGAGGGTGGTAGGCTGCCGAATAGAGCCTTAAACCTCAACCAGGAAACTGGGGTCTCCAAGTTCCCAAAGATCATTGGCGGCAGTAAAGGGAAAAAAGGATTCCCTGGCGGTGGATGTTATGGAATCACCTCGCTCAGAGGGGTGTTTTAGAGTGCAAAGGGACAGTGTGCAACCACTGCCAATGACTACATACCTCCCAGCCGCTGGGCTTGGACCCCGAATAAAAGGTCTGTTCTCGTGGGACACTGCAGGTTGGGCTCCTGTGCCCCTCCCCCTCCAGCCGCAACCTTACCTCAGGAGCAGCCGCGGGCTCAGACCCCGATGAATGTCCGGTCTCGTGGGACGCTGCAGGTCGTATTCAGGAGGGTGTTTGCTGGGTGAACGCAGCGTCCCCTGCCGAAGCCCCAGTCTCCCAGGAGTTCTCGGCAGAGGAGAGGCCGCAGACCCAATACGCGGGCCCCTCCCCACCGGCTGAGTCCGCCTCGTCGCGATGTCGCAGGCAAGCTGGACCACCGCGAGGGCAGTCATCACCGGCAGGGCGACAATCGGCAGTGCTGTACCTTGGAATGGAGACGGGGGCCCCCACAGGTAGTCAGATTAGCGCCACTGTCGAGGCTGGATCTGCGGTATCGCGGCTTCCATTCTATGATCTCCGGGTGTAGGCTCGGTAACCTCCAGGGGCCATCACTTCTCATACAGCATTTTATAATTAGGTTAGGTGGATAATAATGGCTTTCTGCAGCAACAAAGAAACAAGTAAAATATATTCAATAGTTGCTCAGTGTAATAAGTGAACACACGGTGCTTGAAAACTGTCAACGATGAACAAAGGTGATCACAAGCAAAGAGACTGGAGAGAAGACCAAAAACAATTTCTTATTAGAGAACAGACAGATGTATTCCAAACAGCAAAGTTCATGATTGTTTGGAAACTGATATTTGTCTGTATAAAATCTCTCGATAGTGTGTTTTCTGCCGAATGGTTGTCGACGGCGTTTCCACTCTCTTCAAAATACCAGGTCATCACGAGGACATAATGGTGAATGATTGAGCACAAAAAATGTAAAAAGCTGCATGGAACAAAGCAAGACAATTATAAATGTGGTGCATTAGATTCAAGTTCAATTATTTAATCTACATGGGATCATATCCAAAAGATACCCATTGTGTCAATTGATAAGAAGCCTAACAAAAAAATAGACGTCCATGAAATTTGTCACACAGTCTATATAAATTAGTGAAAGAAATCGTGAGAGGGTGTTTGGACAAAATATCAAATAAAAAATAATGTGCTACAAAAATATTGAGTCAAGATTATCAGGATGTCAAAATATCGTCAATGGGAATATTGAAAGTAAGAATATTGCTTTTAATATCATTGCTGTCAAAAAATATCGATTTGGAAAATATTGTTGTATATAATATTCTTGGTAAGTGTTATTTTGTATGGATTTTATTGTAGTGTGTTTGATTTGATATGTTTAATAATTTATTTTATTTGTGTGTTTAGTAAGATCATTATTAACCATGACATTTTTTAAATGTGTATTTTTAGTTGTATTAATGTGTAACAATAATGTATTTACAATGTTTTTAGAAGTGGGACGTTGGGTTTTTAGGAGGGAAGTGAATATTTTAATTTAAATGCAATCTTAATTATTTTAATGGTATGCAAATTAATATTGTAAAATTGGTAAAGTTATTTTGTTACATCAATATTGTTCTAAATCTTTTTTTATTATTTTGAATGTATACATATAACCTATCACGTAACTATTTTATTGTAAATATTAAAACAATTGTTTAAATTATGGTGATTGGTAAAAATGTAAATGCATTAAATTTAAATGTAATGATGTAAAAGTTTTTTGATTTAGAAAAAATATATTTAATATTTTTAAAGTCGATATTTAAAAATATTTTATAGATTTTTTTAAATGTTGATTATTATTATGTCATGTATTCTAAAATGTATTCATTGTAATGCAATAAAGATTTTTCGTATTTAATTTGAAAATTAGTTTCATATTTTATTTAATGTTTATGATTTTCATTTTTAGATTATAAAACTGTTTGTATTATGTTTAAAAGGACTAATAATACATTTTAATAAAAAAATATTAATTATTAATTGTGATACACATATCTCTTTATAAGTTAATGTTTATTTTTATATATAAAGGTGTTTAGGGGGTCATTATAATGACGGGCGGATCGCCACCGCCCGTATGGCGGTGGCGATCCACCCGCCATTTCTCACCGCCCGCATGCCATTTCCCCCCGCCATATTACGATGGCAGGGGGGACCCCGGTGGACCGAAAGACCGTCCGCCGGTTTTCCGCCGGTCCGACAGCGGACCGGGCAGTAAAGGGGCCTAATATGGTGGCGGTGTCTGCTAGACACCGCCGGCGGAGAGCAGCCTTTCCATGGTGGCGTTGCCGCCATGGAAAGGCATACGGTGTTTGCTGTTGGGGGCCCATTGTGGGCCCCCCAGATGTTGGGGGATGGGGGGTGCACATGGGGGGTACCTATGGTACCCCCCTGCATTTGCATGCACAAGGTGGCAGGCACCGCGTGGTGCCTGTCACGGTGTGCATGCAAAAGTACAACCTGCATATATTGCATTGTGGCTGGTGCTGCTTACTGCACCGCCCGCCGCAATTGAATATATGCGGAATGCCACCGCCACCGTGGCGGTGGCATCCTAATCCCTATGGCGGGACCGCCGCTCCTATGGCGGACGGTCCCATTCTCCGTTACGGTGGCGGGCGGACTTTGTCCGCCCGCCATCGTAATGTCCTCCTTAGTTTGGGTTATTGTGCCTTTTAAGTAATTTTTATTATATTTTATAGATCATATATAGTATATATTATTTTTAGTGTCCAGAAATCTGTCTAAAATGCTTTAGATTATAGTGGAAATAGTAAAAGCCATTCCTTTAGTGTCCAACACCTTCCTCAAATTGGTTTAGATTGGTGTGGGAATTGTAAGTTTCACCCCTTCGGTGTCTAACACCTTCCCCAAACTAGTTTAGATTGTGGTGGGAATAGCAAATGTCACCCTTTTTGTGTCCAACACCTTCCTCAAATAGTTTAGATTGATTTGTGAGAAACAAAAACATTTATATATTGATAAATAAAGCAATTTAATACACTTTTATTATTGAATAAACAATTTAAATAATATTTAAATAGTATTGTATGTTGTACGTTTTGCAGTTTTTTCTAGTGTTTAAAGTTTTTTAACATTTATTAAATTGTTTAAATTGTATACGTATTCACCATTTTTTTAAAAAGGAAATCTCTTTTGGTTTACAATAAACCAATATGTTTTACTTTGATTTCCTTTTATTTTGGGCTTCCAGGAATGTTTCATTTTTAACCACTTTTTCTGGGTTTTTTTATGGTTCCTAGATATTTTGGATTGCTTCGATGGATGTCTATTAGATTGGTTTTATTTTTGCATTTTCTTGAGACTCCTTGGAAAATATTTTTTCTATTTTTGGTTGATTATATTTTTTGGCTATGTGTATACAGTTGATGATCTGCAGCTACAGAACAGTAAGTCATTTAATTTATGTGTTTTAGGTGGGAAATGTTATATTTTATTATTTATGTAGGCATTATGTAACTGTTATTTGGAAATGTGTATTTTATGTGTTGTAATAATTTTATGTAATGGATTGAGTTTGTTCTTTGAGATTTTTGGTAGGTGATGTTTACATTTTTTATATAAATAATGTATATATTATTTTATTATATCAATCTTATTTAAGATTGGAGTTCTATTTAATATTATGACTGATGTAACAAAATATTATGGGGCATATTCACAAGGACCGGCGATACCTATCGCAAAGGCCAGTTAGCGGCAGTTTTTTTATCGCCGCCTAACCCTGAAAACTATTGCCATGTTAGCGGCGTATTACCAAGCTGTCGCTACATGGCGATAGTATCAGGGAACGGCGGTGAAAACTGCTGCTAACATCAGCGCGAAAGCGATAGGAAATCCGGCGTTAGCGGGCGAAAACTACCGATAGGCCCATTAGCGGCAGAAAAACTCACGTTAGTCAGCCCAACGTGAGTTTTTTTTGCCTCTAATGCAAAGAATAGCCTATCAGTCAACATCCAAGAGAAAATAGGCATAAAACCAAAATAATGCAGAATGGAGCAGTCTGGGCCAAGTGCAGCGCACATCAACAACCCCTGCAAGCCACCCAACATCCAGGATGACCAGGATGAGAGCCAGAATGCCTCGCTGGACCTGCGTCTGGAGCCTGGATGCCTCGCTGGACCTGCGTCTCGAGCCTGGAGTGGGATGCGGAGGAGCTGTGGAGTGGATGAGCCGTGGCTGTAGACATTGAGGCGCGACGATCGCCCATACCTGGTGGTGAAGTCTGGCAAGTTGCATGGAGACACGTTGCTGACCTGTGTGAGAAGACCGCCTTGCGCACCTTGGAGCTGTTAATAGTAGAGGCGTTCCTGCGCCCCAACGTAGGGAGGTCTGCATCGCATACTACGATCCACCACTACACCAGGGTGCACGGAGGGGATTACCAACGGTGGGTGCTGCCTCTCTGCATCACAGGCCGGATGATGTTGGGCTGGCCGGACGCTGTGGAGGGTGAGGCCCCAGAGCTGCGCCGAACTTGTGTGGCGGGAGCGTTGCAACTTCACGCCTAAGGGGGCCCTGCTGCATCAACTGCATCGGGAGGTTCACCAGCGGACTTGGCGGCGACTGCTGTACCCAGGCTTGTGAAATCCCACCTGGCTGAGGCTCCTGCTGGCTGAGTCACATATTTGGAGAGAGTGCAGCGGATTGCGCCTCGGTGTCAATGTCCAGGTAAGGAGAAGGTGGGACGCGTAGCGCAGGACGCCTGGGTGTCGAGTCGCCCAGGCCTAGCACACGTAGATGACGCACCCCCAGTGGCGGCTCATCCGCTATGGCAGAAGAGTGTCGCCCCACTGCTTTCAAGCAGTGCAGAAGAGGAACAATCATCACATGATGATAACTTACTGATGTAACCGTGCTATGTTACCTTTGTGGGTGGGAGGGTGGGTAGGACTGCTCCAAGCACGGGGCAAGGCATGGGCGGATTGGCATGCCCACTCAAGTGCGCAATGACTGTTTGGTCGGCCCACTCAGGCCACCCAAAGCAGTCACACGCACTTCCCTGTTCCTAATGCAGGCTGCATTACAGCCTGCATGGAGAACATGCCCACCCCTCCAGCCCCTGGCTGCATGCCTTGTCCCATTGCCAATACCAATCCCACCGCCGCATTGCAGCATTGTGATTGGCTCAGGGGAGGCAGCCTGGCTGCCTACTTCCTGTTCCTGGAAGCAGACGCAGGAGAGCAGGAGCAACGAAGACACAGGACCCGGCTTCGAGGTAAGACGTCCCTTATTCAAATATTTACAACACCCGCTCACACACACATCCCCGCGTCCACGCCCCATCCAGTGTTCTTTCCAGCGTTTACCACCTCACAGCTGTCCAGCCCCCCCCAGCACTTCTCAATGGCGGCCGCTGTGCGCCCATGCACAGCGGGCGTACCACTCATGTGCCAAAGGCACATACGTGGTTGCGACGCATGCCATAACATGGCATTCCATTCCAATGCATACTAATACTAGGCACATTGCAACAGTAGAGTAGGTGTTGCATAGCGGAGACATTAATATCACTATTCCTACTTCAGTGAGTGCAACCCAAAACTAACCTTTGCACCCCAAACCCAACCGTAAACCTTGGAATTCCTTTTTGAGCCCCCATAACACACCCAAAAATCAAATTTGACCCAAATGCACACCCCAATTTCCATAATTTACCCCAAAACACACCCCAAATTCCATATCTTACCCCAAAACACACCCCAATTTTTATATTTTACCCAAACCACACCCCAATTTTCATATTTTACCCCAAAACACACCCCAATTTTCATATTTTACATCCGAAACCCATACCCACCCGAAAAACTTTAAATTACCCCATTACTGACCTCACAATCCATTGTAATCAAAGGTGATGTAAAGGTACCTGCGTTGTCGGAGTTGGGTTGTTAACGATGTACTGCCTGCATTGTAACGGTTGTCTCCCGTGCCAAAGGCAACCCATAGGCTACGCCATGTGCATCCGTCTGCCCCTGGACCCCGCTCAGCACCAAGGAGCCTTCCTCTTGGACACTCCACCGCTACGACGCCAGCACCCTCCTCGCCATCAAACCTGGATGCCACCTCGCCTGCCAGGACTAACCTCTTCTCCGGACCGGACATCGCCATTGCCATCACTGATGGCTGCAGTATCACCAGCAAGGAGCACCCCGAGCATCAAGGAGGAGGCATTGCCATCACCTACAGAAGCACACTCCGACTGACCACGCACTCTAATGACCCAAGGGTGACCATGGACCACCTCAACTCCCAGAACCGGACCAAGCCCAAGCACATCCTCTGCGGCACCCTCATGTGCAGGCCCCCCGGGCCATGGCCCCCCATTCTCCAATACCATTGTAGACCTCATTGCACCCCAGGGTCTCCCATCCACCGACGACATCCTACTCGGTGAACTGAAGTTCCACCCGGACAACCCCAGTGACCAGGACACCACCCCCTCCTGGGGAAGGTCCCCTACATCAGACGCAAGCAGCAAATCACCTCAACAAGCCACATAGCAGGACACACGGTCGAGCACGTCACCTACGCCAGCGGGAACTTCAACTACAGCCACAACACCGGACTCTCCTGGACCGACCATCATTGGTAACATCACATCTTCACCTTGCCCACTGGACGCCACCGCCATCATCGCACCCCCTCGCAGCTGGATCAAGGCCACCGAAGAACGTCACGTCAACTCCCTCCGCACCAACACTCCACCAATACTTCCAAACGACGACACCGCAGCGCGCAACCACCACCGATGGATCTCCAACAGCGCCGACATTCGGGCACCCCTCATGAACGGCACTGCGTCAGTACCTTCCGCCTGTCTGATGGCAGGCGTGAGGGTGATGCAGTGCCACAGGGATAGGCTGGCCCCATGCATTGCTGGAGTTGCGTCATGGTTGTAACACGACTGCAGCAATGCTTGACTTTAGCGCAGACAGATACGTCAGGATTCCTGACGTATCTGTCATTACTTGCGTCATGGAGCGCTGTCCAGTGAATACAACGCATCCATGCTGTCGTAAGAAGGGCGTAGTGAGAAGTGTTGCAACGCTGTCTTGTCGCAGCGCTGCAACACTTTTCATGACTGGGGCCCAGGAATGCGCACTATCTTATTGATGGTGCGCATTCCTGCACTGTAGTTTTGTCACAGGGCAGCGCTGCAACATTGGTCTTAAGTAACTGGCTCTAACTGCAGTTAGAGCCAGTTTTTTTGGTCTTCAGAAGTTCAAGGATCCCCTTGTGAATATGGAGTAGTGGCGTTTGCGGCCGTTTTTGCACGGGAATGCCTCTCCTGCAAATAATTATCGCTAACAGAAGTAGCGATCTTTATAACGGACGTTTTCGTCTAAAAACTGTCGCTAATGGCTGTTAGCGACAGCTTGGTAATAGGGCAATGAATTTATCGCCGCATTAGCGGCAGAAAAGTGCTGCTAACGCAGCGATAAGTCCTTGTGAATATGCCCCTATGTTTATTATTTATATAAAAATAATTTGTCATGTTGGTTAAGATTATATTGTCTTTTTTGAGAGTTTGTAGGTTACTATTTGCACTAAGCATTTGGCTGTTATTTCTAAGTAATCAACTCTTTTGTTGTTTATGAAGAGTTGTATTTTAAATTTTAGCATATTGTACATTCTTTTGGTTTGTTTGGTAAATTTAGATGCAATTTGGGTTACAGATTGCTCGATTCATAGTTTTTGGTAGCTTTGCTCTTTTTGTAATGCTTTATTTTAATAATTTATAGGTTGGGTTCTGCCTAGTGTGGATTGGAAGGCATTGTGCCATCCTTACACTATGGGGCCGATTCCGATTCGGGCCGGAAAACGTACCGACCGACTCGGAGCCGGAATTCTTTCCGACCGACACGTACCGGTGCAGCCCGACCCGCAAAGTACGATGAGAAGCGTGCAAAATCCGACCGACTCGTACGGAACACAAGCCGAACGACCGAACCACACGGAAAACAGCCATCCGGCCGGAAAACCACGCGAATCGAACCGACCGACACGCACCAGGAAGAATCCCGAACGAAACGTACCCGCGAACTCCTACCTGCCAAGTACGATGCAACGCGTGGAAAACACGACCGAGTCGCACGGAGGCCAAGCCGTACGACCGACACGCATACAAAACTGCGAGCCGAAGCAACCCAATACACCGCGACCGACGCGTATGCAGCATAGAAAACAGCACAAACACAGCGTGAACGACTCGGACAAGCTCGTACGAGACAACTGCAGGGTCCGACTCGGTCACAAGAACGTCTCCTACATGCACAAAAAGTACAAAGGTGAAAAAACACACAATAAAAGGCCAAACAAGCAATGACAAAGGCAATAAATACTGGGGGAACAGGGAACAAAGACACACCCACAACTCCACCCATATAAAGGACACAAATCCCTACCATGATCCTTTGCAAATTCAAATTACCTGCCAGCACTCAACAGACAGCAACCACAC